>JANVCC010000270.1:628838-837658 GCA_025345505.1 Todiramphus chloris collaris
GGCATTATAGGGGTTGAGACACCTCCCGTCTCAAGGGCAGACAAGGACATTCAGCGCAAACGCAGGGGCCTACCTCTCCTTGTGGGAAAAATACCATCCCGACCCCCAAAACCTCACCAGACATGCTCATGCCAGAGCGGGCACCTCTCCCGCAGTGTTTGGCAGGGGGTTACCTGGGGTCTCGCCGCATAGGTTTGGCTGGCTTCCCCTGGAGATACCTTGGAAAATTTTTCATCTGTGCCTAGATGTGGGAGGAACTGAGTCTGGGGCAGAATACCTCCATGTAAGTAGGGATGGTGATTTAGAACGGATGCATCTTTCCTCCCTGATACACAACTCTCCCGACCAGAGCAACTTTTTTGGTGCCCGATGACGGAGAGAACGACCAGGACAGAAACAAAGTTTGGACGAGAATCCAGCCGAGGAGCAGAACCTCTGAGGAAGTGTTTTCCAGCCTCAGCAGGTGGGAGAAGAGGGGCTACCCGACCCTCCCACTCTGGACATGCAGTTCGGACCCCGGCTCCTGGTAGCATACCGCAGGGAGCTGGGACCCCGTGGAGGGGAAAGTGTGAGCACTGGGAGAATGAAGACATCCCTCTCTCCCATCTCCCCCTGATAGGTTCTGCTTTCCCAGGCTTTTGGTCTCTTCAACGGGCTGAAAAGAGTTCCTCAGGTTTTAGACTTTCCGGGAGGGCATTTACAGCGTAAGATTTGGTTGCCGTGCTGACCCCCCATCCTTCTGGCCCCCCCAAGAGTACCTCCACCCCCTGCATCCCGTCCCATCCCCATCACCGCACGGGAGTCGTGGCAGAAAAACACCGCCAGCCTGACGTGCCCACTCTCCAACCGAGCTCGTAAGGCCGAACTTTAGCAGAGCCGAGCTCCATTCAGCCGCGGGGCTCTGCTGGAGGTGTCGAGGGTGGTCTGCCGGGACCCATCGGGCTGCCCGTCCCCGCCGTCCCGGGCTGGAGGGGCACAGGAGGAAGGGAGTGCCCAGATGTGGGGTGACGCAGGGGCTCCGACCTGGTCGCCCTGCACATATCGCGGGTGTTGCAACAGCCCGTCGGAGTTGCGCGGACACCGCGGCGATAAAACCGGCACAAAGACACGCTCCGCGTACAATAGTAGCGTTGGTTTTGTAAGAGTCACCCCCCGAGTACTTCCACCAAGTGTTTGTGTGGGTAGATTTTGCTTTTCCTATGCCAGATGACAATGTTAAAGATTTTATCCCCTCCTAGCTCTGCACAGCTCCAACTGAACTTCCCGGAGCATCAAAATAAACCCCCTACTGCGGTCAGGATATAGGTCACCTCTCTAAAAGGAAACACAACCCTTCCAAAAATATAAAACATCTTTGACGTAAAAAAAAAAAAAAAAAAAAAACTTTTTGGCCTCCGAGCATCCTCTGTCGCTGTAAATAAAACGTGACAGGCGCGGGGTAAAATAAGAAGCGGGATGTTTCGAGATCAGAGCAGAGGCGAGGACCCCGCGCAGTGCGGGCAGCTTCGGGCAGGCGGGGGGGGGGGGGGGGCTGCCCGGTGAGGGGCCATAAGGGAGGTCTACCGGGTAAGGGGGCAGGCTGCCGGCTTGGGCAGACCCCTGAGGGGACGCTGCAAAGGAGATGGGGGTCGGATCCGACCCTCCCTCCTCCGCGGCACATCCCGGTGGGGTCTCAGTGGTAAAGGTCCCGCAAGAGCCAGCAGTGACAGTGCAAAACTATTAGCCCTTGTCGTGGGGACTTACCGTCTCTCTGCAAGGCTGTAGGAAAAGCAGGATTAGGGAATCCTGCTCTGCATACCCCACTGACAGCCGCGAATAAGGGTGAACACGGTTTGGCCCGAGATCTGAACACACGGTACCTTTTTGACTGGCTTCTCCCCCGCCCGAGTTTACATTCCGATCAAATGAGATTTCTGACTTTACACATTGTCAATAATTTTCATACGTGCGCCCACCCTAATTACTTTCCATACCATCTGCAGCAGACAAGCAGTTTCAGCGGGGCGAGGGAGCCAGCCGTGCTCCCGGCTCTGGGGGAGGGCTGCGCTGTTCTCCCCGCTCCCCGTCACCCCCCAGGACAGCTCCGAGCCCGCTGCCCGCCGCCGCCCCCAGCCCCTTCCCGCGAAACACGCGGGAAATCTCCGCGGGACGCGGCAGCGGCTCTCGCCGGGTGGGCAACGCGGGGGAAGCCATCGCGGGCGGCTAGCTGGGGTAGTATCAGAGGGTGTGTGGGTTTGGTTCAGTTTCGGAGGAAGAAGGAGCCCGGGGGGATGCGCGCAGCCGGCAGCCTCTGCGCGCCCCTCACTCCGCGTCGCGGCGGTGCGCGGCTCGCCCGCAGCCCCGGCCCCGCTGCCGGGGCAGGCACTAATCAGGAGCAGGTTTCCCTGCTTTCTGCTCTCCCCCCAGCACCCCTCTCTCCTTTCGTGAGAGGTTTTCATTAATTTTTTTTAAGTAAAGCCCATAAAACATAACGACCCACTCAAAGGTAGGGCCGAGTTACTGAGTGCCGGATTATTACATGATTTACGAACATAGTTTGGAAAAAAGTAATAATCCGAGCTCGCACCTCGGGAGCGAGCCTGCCAGGGCCGGGCACGGCGGCTGCGGCCGCGGCCCCTCCACCTCCCGCCTCAGCGACACGCGTTGGGGTGCGGGAGGCAGGGAACCGCAAGCACGATTTGTCTGTCTGGCTTTGGTTTTGGTTTTTTGGTGCGTGCTTTTACAGGCGGTATCTCCCCGCTGCCTCCGCCTCCATACACACCTTTTTACACCGGTACCTCCAAAGCCCCGGGTCTAGTATGATCCCGAACTGGATCAAAGGGGAAGGGGGGGGGACACACACGATGCCCACCTCCCCATTACCCTTTCTCCCTTTCCTTCCTCCATCCGGGAGGCTTTTATTGATGAGCTGCCTACGAGCCCCCGCACGAAACGTCCCTGAAGGGTTTGGACAATCCATCAGCCATCACTTTCGGTATCTGCTTCCTCCCTTTCAAATACAATCCTCGCACACCACTCCGGGAGGGGGAGGTGAGCATACTTGAGACCACAACAGCTACATCATCAACCTCAAAATGATACCACTGACCTTTCTGTAACGTGGACTCCGGGCCAAAATCCCCTCCACATGATTTACTTTTTCTTTTATTATTATTTTTTTTTTTTTTGTTTTAAACTTTCACTGCCACAGTATCCGCACCGTTATTGTTCGCTTCCATTATTGCCTGCTTTCCCAAATTCATCATGGCTTTGCAGCACGATCGAGCTCTTCCACCACCACAGAGGGGGGAACACAGCAAAAAAAACCCTAAAAAACAAACAAAAAAAAAAGGTGAGGTTTCAAAACGATGCCTCTTGCAAGCAGTGCTGTCGGAGCCTCAGTGTCCCCGGGCGGGGGGCACAGACCACCCCCCGCGAGAGTCCGCCGAGACCCCCTTCCCGCCCCGGGGGAGCCCCCCGGCCCCGCGGCATCGTCCCGGCCTTTCCCCTCCCGGCGCTGGGTGGCGCTGGGCCCCTGGAAATGGGGCTCCGCACCCCTCACCTGCGGGGCCCGGGGCCCCTCCGCGCCCCACAGCCCTCTGCCCCCAGCCTCCTCCCCAGCGGCCACCTTTCCCCAGTAGTTCTGGAGCTGGTCCAGTTAAAAATTACATCTATATATTTTTTTTTTTATCCCTTACTCAGATGAATTATGAAGTCTTGTAAATGATGTAAACCCTGTAAACCACCCAAATCCCGCTGCCAATAGTGGGTGCTATCCTCAAAATTAGAGGGGGCAGATGGGTAAAGGAGAGGGACACGTGTGGATTCCATGGCCTGGCATGTTAGAACCACAAAAGTATAGAACCCTGGTAGACACTGGCACACAGTGCACCCTGTTGCCATCAAATCATAAAACGACAGAATCCGTCACTATTTCTGGAGTGATGGGAGCATCTTAAGGACTGACTGTATTGGAGGCTGAAGACAGCCTAACTGGGAATAAGTGAGAAAGGCACCATGTTGTGACTGGTCCAGATGCTCCATGCATCCTTGGCATAGACTTCCTCAGGAAAGGGTATTTTAAAGACACAAAAAGGTGTTGGTTGGCCTTTGGTGTAGCATCTGTAGAGACTGAGGACATTGAACAGCTGACCGTCCTGCTGAAACTTCAAGAGGATTCTGCCACTCTGGGGCAGATGAGGGTTTGAAGACCAGCAAGTGCTAACTGCTGCTAACACGGTGCATCAGTATCATACAATATCCTACCAACCGAGACTCGATGGTTCCCATCTAGAATCTGATCCATCAACCAGAGGGTCAAAGGGTGGTTAGCAAAACTCACTCATCCTTTAACAGTTCTGTCTGGCCAGTGTGAACATCTAATGGGGAATGGAGACTAATAGTGGACTATTGTGGCCTGAGTGAGGTTACACCAGTGATGAGTGGTGCTGTGCTGAACATAGGGGAACTCCAGTATAAACTGGAGTCAAAGACAGACAAGTGGTATGCCACAACTGGCACTGCTAATGTGTTTTTCTCTCCTCCTGTGCCATGCATGAGAGGCGGAGTCTGCCCATGGGGAAGGCAGCACAGCTCTGCTGCTCCATGTGCTACAAATAACATCCTGTGTGCAATTATTAAAATCCAACTGCTATTCGAATTAGGCTTTTTCCTCTCCTACTTCTCCTGTTCTAACAAGAAAGAAAGACAGAAAAAAAAAAAAGGTCTGTGGGCCTTAATGGAACAGAAGTGTATCTGTTTAACAGAAAACATCACATCTTTTGCCTTCCAAATTGAGTCTTATTACAAACTCTCACTGAGAAACACGGGTCCCAAGAGGACGTGCCCTTTTCTCCAGGCTAGAAGAATGTGAGTGGAGCAACTGATTGGAAGATTAAGCTGCTGCCAAAGCTGTCCTGCCAGTAACTAATATATTCTCCAAAGAATAACTTATTCCAACTCCTGAAATCTGCATTGTGGATCCAAGGGGAAATTTGGCTCAGAGGAGGGAGCACGTTCAATCTCTGAGCTTCACACGGAAATATGAATCTGTTGCTGGGGGTGGAGACATGTCATTGCCTTTAGAAGTTTGAGTCCTTGTAGCACCCGGGCCCATTCTTCTCCCTGGGACATCTGTGCCTAGAAATGTCTAGCAGTGACATTTGTGCACATCTGGATTATGTCTCAATGGTTGCCTGTCTTTTCAACCTGTCTCTGCTTTTATTCCAAGGTTATTTCTCCTCAGAGACTGGACCTAGCCTTGGAAAGTGGCACATTCCCAGGTGGTGGTTAGGAGTAACAGCCTTGTTATCAATTACTCAGCTCCTAAATGGAAAACCATAAAAGATTTTATATGTATTGATATATATGCTTACACACACATACAACATTTACCTATGCATCTTTATATATTCATACAGATACCACATACATAAAACACCTGTATAAATTCCCTAGTAAGTGCAGCCCAGACTGGCTGGTTACATGTTAAAGGAAATAGTGCCATGTGCAACTACTTGTCTTGCCCTGGTGTTTTTCTCAGCGGAAGCTCGCTCCAGTTCCAGCAGTTGTCCATAAAAGTTGCCTTTCCATCAACAGCAGTTGGGTTGTGTTTGCAGTGTCCTGTGGGCTACTGAGTGATGTCAGGGTGACTGACACAGCAGTGAAACCTCAGCCAACCCATTCTGAAAGTGAAACTTATGCACAAGGGAGGTCTGATGTAACTGCCTTTGCATTGGCAGATGGGGTGTGTTGGTGATCTCTGCTGTAGGTGAAAAGGATGTGGCAGGGTAAGTATTCTCCATACAGGTGAGTGGGTGATGCCTTTGCTTTACAAGGTTGGGGGGATGCGAGAGAAACTTGCCTGATTTGTGCTGTTGCTCATCTTCCCCACGTGTACTGCCGCTTTTTGGGATGCTGAACATGTGTCATGATGGCACAGAGACATTCTCTGTTTTGAAGGACTTTTCCTGACATTTGTCATCGGTTGTCACCTGAGCGAATCACTGAGCACCCTGAATCACTGACAAGCCACCCGCTGCCCCTGGTGAGGAAGCAAGTGCAGCAGCAGGAGGGGAGGGAGAGAGGAAAGAGAAGAGTGAACTCACCAAAATGGCTGTTCAGAGTTAGGAAAGGTGTAAAAACTTCTGTGAGAAGCCAGTGCTAAATCTGAACTACAGGTCTAAACCCAGAACTATTCTGCTGGGCAAGATTACAGGATTATAAGAAAGATGGGGACAGACTTTTGAGCTGGGCCTGTTGGGACAGGACAAGGGGTGGTGGTTTGAAACTGAAAGAGGAAGATTCAGACTGGAGAGAAGGAAGAAATTTTTGATGCTGAGGGTGGTGAGAGCCTGTGCCAGGCTGCCCACAGAGGTGGTGGCTGCCCCATCCCTGGCACCATTGCAGGGAGGTTGGCCGGGGCTCTGAGCACCCTGCTGTAGTTGCTTGGGGTTGGACTAGATGACCTTGAAAGTTCCCTTCCCACCCAAACCAGTCTGATACTATGACTATTTCTTATCCTGTTGGTCTTGATTTTCCACTTGTTTCCACTGCTAAAAAGAAGGTTGATGCTAAAAAGCTAAGTTAATGGAATTTTGTTAGAGCTAGTGTGCTATGTAGAGCTTATTGAAGCCAATGGAAATTTTACTGTGAACACGAGTAAAAGCAGGCAAAAAGACCCGCTCCTTAAAGCTTGCCTCCATTTTGCATGTTATTTGTACAGCAGCATTAATCAGTAGTAATATCTCAGTGCTATTGGAACAATGCAGACGCATTGAAAAAAGTGGAAGTGGTGCAGTTATTCTTGGGCTGGTGCCATTGGGTGCAGTCCATTTCTGCGGCCATGAGCTGGTTCCCCATGAAACCACAATGAGAGGGTATTCGATTGGCCTTGCTGTCAGGAGTTGGGGTGGAGTTTGAAGTAGCTGACAAGTGCATTAGAAAAAATAAATATAACTGGAATGCTTGGGAAGTTAGCTCAGCCAGAGCTAGAAAATCATTTGGACTGCTGTGAGAAGGAATATTTGAAAAAGTGATTCAGTAGGAAAATGCTTGGGTTGGCCATTAATCCCCAGTGCTGAGCACATTTTTCTGTATTTCTGTAATTATATTATTGCCAGCTACCGTGGGACAAATGACAAACAACATCTGGTCACAAAGCCTTTTCAGAGTGATGGAAAACTCACTATAGCAGCAATAAAAATGCTTAGAGCCAAAGACTTAAACAGCCTGCAGCTATCGAGGGAAGCAGAGCACGCTCTACGTCCCACAGTCTGTGTCCCCCCAGTTTTACACACAGCAGTGCCAGTCTCGGCTCTGTGACCCAGAGTAGCTGCTTTCTCAAGGGGCTCCTGGAGTACTCCTGACCCATCAGACTCATCAGCACTTTGACCTCAAATTTTGATTAAATCTACATGAAGCGTCCACAGCTGTTTTCTGATGAAAAATTCACATTTCAATTAATATTTCAGTATTTTTGATGGAATGTCTTTATATTTAGAAAACTGAAAATAAATTTGCTGCTTTCTACTTTTAGTTCTTTGCCTTCCTTATTTTTTCTTGATTTTCTTCCTCCGTTTTCTTTTTGTTTATTTTCAAAGTGTATAAATGTGGAATGAAAAAAGGGCATTGAAAGTTGATTCCAGTTTGTCTTCTGAATACCTTATGCTTAATTTATAGGTTTATCTAGAGAACTTGAATAAAAAATAAAATCCCCACCATTACCCTGGTACTTAGACATAATTCTATACCCAACATGTACAGAGACGTGGGTGGATGTTTACAGCGTCAGCCAGATGATTTTTTTCTTTTTGGTTTACACAGAACTGTGTAAAAGATCTGTTCAATAGCTGAGGTGTGTACATCAATAGAATGATTACCTTTAAACTTTTGAAACTATATTTCAACAACAATTTCCTTGTCTACAACTTTACAAGGCTGTAAATAGCCCCTGTGTGCATAATGAATTCTGACATCATAGGCCAGGGTTCTTATACACAGCAGGTTTTCCAGAACTTTTATTAGCAAGTTACACCTTGAGGCGAAACTGAACCCCCCAGCTTTCTATTATAAATGTTACAATAAAACGTTCCTTTGAGTTTTCCTAGAGCTCAATGTTTCTTCTTTCTTCCTCTTCCAAGTAATTCTTTCTGCAACGTATAGGGGTTTGATACAGTCAGATTACATGGAAAATGTGTTTTGCTGCAGACATATTGGATATTAGGTATTGTTACAAGGCGTTTTTTATGGCTGGGCTCACAGGACCAACATAACAAGGTGATAAAGAACAAGATTTCTTGCTCTTACAACGCTGTACTTGTGGCTATTGCTTTTCCTACATGGCGCATGTGTGCTGATTTTATTTATCCAAGTGTTGGGTGTACGAAGCTCCAGTCTGTTACAGCTGAGGCAACAGTCAAGGGATTTTTTTCAAAAGACTGAAGAGATACAGGCAGAGACAGGCTCGCGGTGAAAGTGCTCCTTGTAGCCTGTCTGTGCTTCTCTTCTCCTGCCTTTGTGGCCAGGCCAGCAGACAGTGACCTTCCAGGGCCCTATACACACCACGAAGCAGACAGATCTCTAGTGGTCTTTCTCCTCTGCATCCATTCCCACAGCGTGCTGTACAGCAAGGCTGGGCTTTCAGAACCCAAACATACTGAGCTAGATAAAATACTGTTGTGATTTCCTTTTGATCACTATTGCCATTCCCTGCAGCTAAAGGTGGTCCTGATCAGAGAAAATGAAGAGATACCCCTTCTGTGCTCTGCACTGCCACTGGGCAAGTCCCTTCAGTAGCGATCTCTGGACAGTAGATGAGCTAAGGTGATGGGGACACTTGTGTTGTCAGGAAAGCACTTCAGTACAGGCTGGTTTCTAACCACAGGCTGATTATAGGCTTTTTTTGGAGTAGACCTCAGTGAAAAAGGGGGATGGTTCTCACTGTGTAACCTCTCCTCGTAGCTCTTCCCATACGGAAATGGGTTAGTGACAGCGTGAGCAGCACCTTGCTGTGTGCACCAGAATGAGGAATCTGGGCAAGGTGCACAGGTTTGGTCCTGCTCTTTGTCTTTGAAGGTGTCTGTACAGCCAGCCGCTTACTGGGTGCATGGTGAACAGCCATGTGAACTGTCCCCATTCCCATTTTTTGTGCTAATTCTCCCTTCCTTTCCAATTCTGTATGCACAGCTATATTTCTGGGTCTCCCCCTGTCTGAGTTACCATGTTCCACACTAAGACTACGTATCTAAGGCAAAAGGGCTTTGCACAGTCCCTCTGGGCTGAAAAGCTGTGGAGAACACGGAGCTACTTTCTCTTTGGGTTCCTTTTCAGCCCGGCCAGTGGAAAAGCAGAGTTCTGGGGTGAGAGGGTCTAGGCAAGCGCAGGCAGCACCCTATCTCTGTGCTAGTGCCTGGGCTCCTACGGGGCAGCAAAATTCACTGCAAATCTCAGTCAGGAAACAGTTTTTCTAGCAAGCTGATACTCTTCTCCTTTTACAGACTCATCAAGCGAACATCAAATATGATGAGAGAGTTTTGCTTGGCCCATTTCCTACAGCAGCAAAGCATCTTCCCAGTGTTGCCCCTCCGCCTCCCCAGCACACTGTAAGTTTCATTGTTGTTGAAGCAGGTTATCTAGAGGTCAGTAGGCTAACAGGGTGTTTGGATTTCCTAAAATTGTGCCTGTTCTTAAACGTGGCAAATCGGATTGTTTACACACCGCTCCACGAACCTGGGCCGCACACTAAAAGCCGCACACAATGCTGCTATTTCTGCTTCTCTCTCCCTTCCCCCTCAATGGAGGGAGTTCAGCTTTCTGGGGGGGCTCATTAAGGTTCATAAAACACAGTAAAGAAGCTGGCTGGAGACACTCGTAATTCTACAGGTCCAACATGCAATAAAAAAAAAAAAAAGCATAACTAGAAAGAGATGTCCTCAATAAAAGACTTAATTGGAAGCAGCCCTGATGGTCAAAATGGTATCAAGAGGAAGGAACTACCCTGACACTCAGGTTTGCATTTGTTTCCTCTGACACTGATTTCCTGTATGGCTTTGAGCAAGGCACTTAATTTCTTCAGAGCTCCATTTCCTACCCATAAAATGGGGATAATAAGATTGCTTTTCTTTTATTGTCTTTTGTCTTACCTATCTGGACTGGTGAGTCTTTCTTCACAGAGCCTGTCTCTAACTGGCCAACACTACCCAGCTGGATGGATGTTTAAGGCTTTCAGAAGCCAGGCAATACGTTGGTCCTCTTCTGCTACTCTGGGGTTCAAGGTGGTTTTCCTATCAAGTGCAAGAGTGGGTGTTACATTCTGCTCTTCTTCCTAGATCGGCAAAAAAGCCCCTTTGTACGAGCTCGCTTGAATCACTGAGGGCACTTTCAGGGCTCAGTTAAGAACCACTTTATCCATATTTACCCCAGTGTACTTCCACTGAAATACTTTCCCTGGTTTCACAGTTTTTTCTCCTTCTGTGTTTTCTCAATAAAAATATGCCATGAAAGACTGGCCCAAATCATATTCTGAACTGGAAACTTTCCACTAATGTCAACAGCTTTGGGCTGAGTACAGAAACAAAAATGAACCAACTCCAAAAACAATTTCTAACTTCTAACATAGCAATAATCATAAAAAAGCCCTAGTTGCAGGGAATGGCATTTCTACGGCTTTGAGCTCTTCTTAGACTCAATATTCAAACTCAATCTTAACTTTGGCTCCGGTTCCATCTTGAAAATACAGCATAGTACGGACACTTAATATTCCCAGTATGTTTTCTTGCCCACTTGTGCCATAAGGATAACATTAGAAATCCCAGATTACCAGTTCACTTACAGGTTGTGACCCAATATATTTAAGAAAGATGGCAGGTGCATAGGGAAATTTTGGGGCAGAAAAGCCAGGAGTTAGTTTTGGAGATGCTGAAAAATCACAGGAATTTTCAAAACTTCTAAGTTCGCCTCAAGGGTACACAAAGTTAAGGAACGCTTGCTGGAATATTGAAAAATGTATAAGAAATTGAACTTATGAGATTGACACTGTTCCATCTTATTGCCACAGCTTCATATTCTTTTCCTCCTTCCATGCATGCTTGGCACCCAGCTGGGAACCATCCTGGGTCATTGTGGTGCCCACCAAGTAGTGCAAGGAACCCACCTACAGACAGAAGAAGGAAACAATATGGCAAAACAGGAGCCATTCCTATTGCACCTCATTTAATTGAGCATATATCAGAAGGGTGCTGGAGAGATGCTACGATATTAGGAACCACACACAGTTGTAGAAACATGAAAGACCCCCTGTAGAACAACCACCTGCCTACAGCACTGAAGCACCTGGTTTGAGGGGAACATAAGGCTGAGGAAGGTGGATGCAGATGTTGTGAGTTTGAGCATCACAGGTCATTTTGATTCACTGCTGATTAAGGCAACCATAAAAACGAGGATGGGAGAGAGACAGAGGCTGTTTGGGAGCAACCTGTGGTCTGCAGACAGGGGAGTTGCTGTAGGACTTGTTTGTAAGTATTCCAGCAACTAAATGTCTGATTAAGTAGATATGGTGTGAGTTATGTCTCTACCCTCTGGAGAGTCTAGAAGTGACAGAAGCAAAAAGAGTTATCCTCTCCAGCAGAAAGTGGTCTGATGAATGTCTGAACCTTGTGGGTTGTTGGTATCTTTGAAGTTAAAGGTGAGTGATTCTTTACCAATATGCTGTTATTTAAAAGTAGTTGAGGCAGAGGGTGTGGGTAAGACAAGTTGTGATTTTAGGATGTGAGCCTTTGAAGGGCTGCTCCCAGAAGAGGAGGTGAAGGTGCTTTGACTGCATGGTCTAAAATGCTGAGAAAAGAGGGGCTGTGGGTGATCAGTGGCTGCCTTATGAAGCGTACAGAAAGAGTCCTCAGACTGCTTTCCCTGTTGGTAGTAGGACAGATGCTTGAGCCACCAGGGGAAGAGGAGCTGTGATACTGTTCCTGACTGCTTTTTCTCAGGTCAATTCAGAGGCACCACAACCAAGTGTGACCTTGCCCAGACTAGAAATATTAAAAAAATGCAGTAGGACAAAACTAATCAAATTCCTGGAGTATGCTGAGAATATTTAACTGTGTAGGGATGTGGAAAAAGCAGTAAATGCAGATGCTATTGTATTTCTGGCTCTTGTTGTTTGCAGGCACTGACATAGGATCTGAAATTCCGAGGTAAATAAAGCTGATCGCCTGGAAGAGCTTGAAAATGGTTGTGGCAGAGCACCTGGCCTCCAAAGGAAAGAACATGTTAAAGCTGTGGAGGGGGACAGTAGACTTAAAAAAGTAGCCTTCAACAGACTGACTAGTGGGACTGTTTTGAGATGACATCTGGCTTTTTCAATTAAAGGTGACTGTGAGAGTATTGGCTTATTTGGTCCCATCTGTTCTAGTTCTCAGTTCTAAGTCCATTTCCTTCCAGTTTCATGTGCAACTGCATTTGTTGATTGTCAGCTTGACGTTTTCTAGCATTTCCCCTACAAGTAAAATGCAAACATTCAAGGTTGAGCAAAGAATTCTATAAATAAGCTTCACAAAGGCATTCAGTTTTTGAGAATGGGGGCGAGGAAAGGTAAGTCATCATTTCTTTCTACTTATGAACCCATCCTGAAGCATTTAGTTTGGGTTACTTAATGCTTAGCCCACTAAAGTGACTTCAAAAGCTCCTCCAGTCTGTCACTGCCAGGGTGCTCTCCTCTGGGAGTGGAGAACAGAGGAGTCCCCAGGTGTGTCCTGGTGTTATCTTCATAGGCACCTGCAGGCTGCAGTGTTGCCTTGGTTATCTGCACACCTCTACAGCCACTTTGCTTCCTTCTTGCTCTTACTGGGTGTGCCAATCATCAGCCGTAGTAACTGGAGCCAAGGGAGAGCCAGCGAACTGGCTTCAAACGGAGGAAAAAAATAGTTGGACATTTCCATTGGTGTTGTTCAAGCTAATGGGGGAGGAAGAGTAATGTGGGTGTTCTGACTTCTTATAGTATTGTGTTTGTTCCTACCATGTTAAGAGACAGGAGGTATGTAAGGGACGGAGATGTTCCTCTGGGAAGGTAAACCCATCTTGGCTCTGAAAGTGCCTTTTTCAGCAAGTATCTAAAAATTCCCTTTGATCCAAAAGGTGTTCAGCTTTGTGTCCAAGAAGCAATATAAAATTCTTTCCTGTCTTTTAATTTGAAAGTATCTGGGGGTGTAGATGTGGGTGTTGACAAAATCAGAGGTCCAGAAACCAAGGAAAATCCCATGAGTCTGCACAGTGGGGCTGCCCTGCTCAGTTGCAAGCAGACTTCTCTAATGTGAGCTGTAAAACTTTCTTTTTCCTGGACAAAACAAAGTACATGGATCCTACAGCTTCATTTAAATGCCCTTAGGATACTAGGAAAAGGCAATTCACAGCTGGACCCTGTCTACATTTGCCACAACAATCAAGATTCTGTAGGCTTCTCTTGTATTCTGAGCTGATTTCCCCCCTCCCCACCCATAATGTGTATTGACTCTGGGCATATTATGGCAATGGCTACAGAGCAATGCTTTCATGGTGAGATAGCTTTGAACCAGATCCCGCAGATTGCTCTCTGCCAACTCAATTTGAAGTCTGTTTTGTTTCTTTTCCGGGAGTCTTGTGTTTTCCGGATCAATGTGTATGACTATATGTAGAAGGCTATTTTCTCCCCGGCCGTAGTATTTCCCCACTGAGCTGTATCTTCTCCACAGTGCTTAACATGCCTGAAAGAAGAGGAAAAAGTCAAGTCCTCACCTGAAAGCTAACAGATAAACTATCTCACTAGGGGGTCTGCTCCTCTCTAGAGGGGCTTCTTGATGGATAGGTCTGGGCTTCCAGTTGAGAGATGTATTTCCACGCTGCAGATGTCATCTTGCTGTTATAACAGCACAGCTGGTCATGTGTTTTGCATTTTTCTTGACATAAAAATGCATAGAGATAAATATATCTACCTTAATCTGAACTGTTTGAGATACTGCCTGCCACTCCTGCTAGGGCTGGCTGCATAGGTCAGTGTTGCCAGAGCTGAAATACCTAGAAAGCATTTGAACCCATATTTGGGAATCTGAATTGCTGGTGGCCAGCAATTTTTTTTTTTGAGAGGATGTAAAGCAGATGCTGCTACCACCAAAATCTGTGCCAGCTTTGAATTCTCAGCTCTGACAGGAACAAATGCCTGCTTTTATTTCCTCCACGGCTCCAGTCCTCTAGTTCCAGAGAAATCCAAAAGGAAACTCTGCAACATGGAAAATACTGATCCAAAGCATGTTGAAATGTATGCAAATCACTATGATGGGCTTTGGACCAGGTCCTAAGTAAACTAATTCTTGGATTGTCACCTCTGGTCACAGGGGCTTTTTGTTCTGCCTTCTTAATGACAAATGATTATGTTATAAAAAGCCTTATGTAATTTCTGGCGTGGTTAGACATCATATATGAGAGGTGTGTAATCTTAGAAATGCTCTAGTTAGTTTCTTGGGTTGTGTAACAAATAATTATGGAATCTCGCTGAGTCTTGCTTTATTATTCTGCAGCTCTGGGCTCTTACCCCCAGTGGCTTTACATGCTTGTTAACATTTAAGCTATCTTGTAGCTTGGGTAATTTGTAATGACTTTTTAGTTACTGAAGCTGCTATTAAACAAAAGAAGTTGTTGGGGGAAAGGGGAAAAGGTGTGATGGATGTTTTGTTCTGAAAGTGCTTTTCCTTGCTTTAATAGCTTCTGGCTGCAAACAAGGAAAGGAGATCTCTTCCAAAGCCTTCCTCGTGTACTCCTCTGGCTCGTCAGGAACACACAGCACTGCTCAGCAAATTGGGCAATGGTGGGCATGCAAGTTTGCCATGAAGAGTACTGTTGTATGAAATGTAGATCACTCTTAAAGACTAAGACTAAAGGTCTAAGGAAAACCTATTAAAACAGAGGAGGTCTTCTGACTACAGAAAGTCTCAGGGCCTACAGTATTCAGCCATGTTTTGCTATTAGCAAGGTAGACAAGATAACTCTTGCTTCTGCTGCTTGAGTTCCATCCTGCTAAACCATGAAATCTTTCTCTGTCTGCTCTAATTATAAAATAAGACTTTTATAATTACTTGTTCAAGATATCTGTGGTCTCTCTTTCAGGGTCAGAACAGATCCAAACCAGAAAATCTGTATGCGGAATTGAAGTTAGTCTTCAGCTGGGCTGGTGCTTCTGGTTTGCAGGTGGTAGACGAGGCTTCAAGAATGGTATGTGCAGCTACAAATGATCTGGGTGTGGATGGTGGGGTGGGGGATCACCATGGGGTGTGGATCCTTGTTAACCTCACTCTGCTACCACTAGCTTTCATGGTCTTCAGGGGGACTTGAGGTCAGAGTGTGTTGATCATCAAGTCTTTGAAAAAAAACAAATGAAAATTGAGACATGAATAATTTCCAATAGAATTTTTCCATCCTAACAGAAAACCACCTTTTGGCTTTGTCTTCGCTATAATTCTATTTTAATGGAAGTACGTAAGTGCTGTTTACATATTATCAAGCTTTTCTGTGTGTTCAGTCTGTAGAACTAAGAGCAAGGAAAGAGCCTGATGCAAACAGGGCTGCTGATCTTCTCTACTTGCCTGTACGTATAAACATCTTGGAGCTCAGGTATGTTTTCAACCTGATATAAATGATCAACACTACATAGTTATCACATATCAGTGTAATTTGAACAGTAGTTGAGTTTACATGATAGAAAATGATGATAATGTATCTGTGCATTGATGGGCAGGAGGGAACCCTCAGGGCAGTGAGCTCAGAGCTGCACATGGTGATAAGAGTGTTTAAGTTGGAAACTTATAAACCTCTTGACTTGTGACTGATGTGCTGTCAGAGCTGCAGCAAGGCCTTGGGGAGACTGAGTTGTTCCCTCCTTTCTCAGGCTCCTTCCATTGCTGCTGTGGATGACAGCTGATCTTTCTGAGAGGCAGCAGCGGTTGGTAGTGTTTGGGTAAAGCTGGTATCTCTGCAGACAGCCTGTGAAGCAACTTTGCTTAGAAGAACATGAATCCATGTCTCTCTACACCTTAGGACTGTGTCCAAAGTCCTGGTCCTCATAAGCAAGTGACTTTCCTCTGTTTTGTTCAAGAATAAGTGACTGGTTCATGGGTGTCTGACTCCTGGCTATGTGACTCCTTGAAGAATGATCATGTGTTTTTAAAGGCTTAGTGTCTTTTGCATTATGGTCATCAAGGGGATGTCCTGCTGGAAGACCTGCTCTGGTGGATCTTCTAGGTGTTGCTCACTGATTTAACTTCCTACTGGAGTCAAAGAGCTTATTCTGTTCATGGTAAGGCTGGTGTTGCATGGGCTTCTGGGTGACACTGTATGAAAGAGACTTTTCCTGCTGGTTTGGGATAGAACATTGGAGAGTCTGTGGGATGGGCTATTAATGCTTAAAATCAGGTGTGCTTAGTTATTTAACCTATATGCTGTGTGCTGAAAACACCAGAGGAACTGGATGCAGCCTGGCCCATGGTAAGCTCAGCACCCTGAAATCCAATGGGTCCCTTGCAGCTTGCTGCAGTCATGGTCTGAAAGTTCTCTGTGATATGTTTAAGGTCCAGGAAGACAGTTGCTATTTAAGTGACAAGCATGTGCAGCATATGAAGATCTCAAATTTGGCTATTATATAGGAGAGTTTAAAGAAGCAGAGCAGAGAAAGGTGAAAACATAAGCCATCAGATGAAAATGAGGTTTGTGACTGTTTTTGGCTTTATGCCAAAATGAGCTTCTTGCTCAAAGCGAAGTTTCATGTTAGTGTTTCAGCCTTCTAATTTGAACACTTATTTGGCCTTTTAATAATGCAGGGGACACAAATACCCCTTCATGACTCTGGTTGCTCAACTTGGCTGGGGTTTCCCATTACCTTCTTTCCCAGACTATTTATAGAGCAGCAATTAAGATTAATGTATAGCTGTTCACATTTAGTTCCTGGCTCTGCTGGGCTTTGAGCCACTCCCAACAAGAGCAGAATGACTGAGGTATTTAGTGTCCATGAGAACTCCTGCTGAAATCAGCTGGAGCTATCTGTCATGTAGATAAGTGCACACCTTGAAAGCAGATGGGTTCTTTTTCTGGTGTCAATCTTTTATCTGTTGTGAAATGAAATTATGAGGCTGAAACTAAACAACACACTTCCCAGTCAATATATGGAAGTGCATTTGCAGTATTTCCCAGTCTGTTCTTGCTGTTGAATGGGAAATATATCAAAAGTAGAAGGGAATGCAGTATGTACATCCATTCCTACCAGTCCTTTTGGGGGAGGTGTATATTATCTGTACAATTCAAGTGTCTCATGGCTGTTGTGAAGTGGTGAAATATAATGATTGGTTTGTTTTTCACTACTGCTTACCAGCTCTTACAGCTTGTGTATATGGGCTCAGATGGAACTGGTATTGGCAGAAACTGTGCATACAGCGGGCATGGTCTGAGGGTGGTATATGGTATTTTGAGGAACAGGCTCTAGTGATGAGTTCATGGACACCAAGTCCTCTTTTTGGTGTCGTAAATCCCTGTGATGCTCCTGTGCTGCACTCTGTATAGTGAGGGCTGGTGGATCTGGGCTACAGGCATGCTCTTTGATGGTAGGATGCTGTTTGTTGGCCTTGCATCAGAGGAGATGGCTGGATGGTGCTTGTGAAAGCAACCAACCAAAATAAATTGATCTCAAGGAGTGTTCAATCCTGTTTTGCAAGCCATTAAAGAATGAATGTGAGGGTACAGTTTTGTCAGACCTCATCACATTTGGGAGACCTGCAGGCACCAGTGTGTGAAGATGGGCTTCTCATCCTCATGAGGAAGAGCAGAACTGTGCCAAAGGGAAGGGTCCCATGGCTTAGATTATTATCTGAGTTAGACTGAAGCCTGGGTTCATGTGACTGCTCAGAAATTGCAAAGCCTCATTTCTGAGAGGATGCTCTGACTGTGTGTGTGATTCCCAGAAGGAGCCTGCCTGTTTGATTGCAGTGTCCCCTGTGTTAGAATAGATCCTGGTCAAGTAACAGCTGCTTGTGGTCCTAATAAAGCTAACTACCAGAGGTACCTCACATGCAAAAAATATGACTTGGTTTATGACAGGTTTCTATATTTCCTGATACCAAGCTGGCTGAAAAGATTTAATTACTTCTGTTCTACACACATCTAGAATCCTAATATCTAAGTATTTAAAACATCCATCTTTTTCCCAGACATCCTTCTTCTCACTTGGAATAAACCTCCTGACTCCATTGAGTCAGGGCCCTGAGAACAATGTTCCTTCTAATTGCATAAGACTGTTTCCTTCCCACAACAGCCAGTTACTGGATGGTGCAGGAATCTTATGGGAAGGAAAAACAGTGTGATCCTGTAATTTAAATAGTGTCCTGCAATGGTACGTGCCCTGAATTAAAAGGGGCTGAAATAATGGTGTATGAGCACAATGGTCCCTGTTTTTGAATTATTGAAGATGTTTTATTGTAGGTTTTGTTTATGTAACGATCATATATGTGAAATAGCTACCAATTGCTGATACCACAGTGTGACCTGAAAATAAAGACTTGTACGATACCTCGGAGCGAGACAGTAAACGACAACATCTGTTAATTAGCACAAGCACTGACTCTAGGACTATATCCCATGCTTGTCTCTGTTACACCAACTGACTTGTCCAACTGATAGGCTTTTGGCACCATTCCAGTCTTGACAAACCTGTGTGTGAACTGGTTGATTTCTCGCTGCTTCAGCTGTTTCTCCATTAGAGAAGTTGCCTCCACCTAGCAGGAAAACCCAGCATAATTCCCCAACATTTATGTCAAACCAGGAAAAATTATGTCTTTTGCTTCTCCTCAAGCCAGTTACAGGATCTTTTGGTCTTGAGATTTCAGCTGCACAAGGAACAAAAGAGGTGTCTAACATTAATTTTACTGCTGCAAACATTAACTAAGGGTAATCTGGGTGGCCTTACAATCCTTGCTCGTTGTATGTGCTGGAGAGGAAGAAACTGTAATAAAAAGATAAGATGTGCTGAGTTTGTCAAGTCAAGTGGCCAGATTTGAACCTGTCACCTGTGGTGACAAACAGTAATGTGCAGAAGAAATTCTCTCTTGCAGGAAGAGAATGGGGTGGGGGAAACTTACTGGCAGCAAAGGGTAAAACCAATCTCCTGTATAGGGAGTAAAGAAGCAGGGAGCTTCTATAGGGAGTGTCTAGTTCCTGGGAAATGGGAAATTCAAACGTGATTGCTCCTGAAAAGCTTTGACAAGTGTTTCATTTGGCCACCTATAGAAGACCCAGGGACTGCACACACTTCCTTGGGAAGCGGCACATGTTTGTTTTGCTTTTGACAGGGTCTCAGCAGTGACTTTGCTGTTGGATGGGTGTGTTGAACTCAGTTAGGGGTTCTGACCGGAAAAAATGCTGTTTATATGCTTAATTTTCCCAATTCAGGGGCTGGAAGGAGAAGTGCTGCCTGCAAGAGACTTGTGGCAAAGTAATCTTGGCAAAGGATGCAAGTGCATCAGAGGAATCTGTGGCAAGTTCTGTGTTTTTGCGCTTAGTTTTGTAGGCTAGATTCAAGGGACAAGTTTCTTTTGCTTCCTTAAGGATAGCCCTGGATAAGTGAGATAAAGGGGCAGAGGGAGGTGAGGGAGGTGTTTCTCTGCTGGAACCAAACTGTTGAAGTTTTACACTGAAGGGGGTTTTCTGGTCCTTATTGCTGAGAAGATCGAGTAACTGCAGCCTGTGTGCTCCGTTGTCATGTGTTAGCCTGGCTGCTTGGAAGATAACTTGTAAATTCTTTGTTCTTCTTTAATCTGCTTCTTCTGGAGCTGGGGGGTGTGGGAAGAACCTCGTGTGACTCCAGGTGTTGTGACACAGCCATGCCTCCACAGTGCCTTCTGATCAGTTAGAGGCATTCCTGAGGAGTTCAGAGAACATCAGAAATAACTGGGGGCCTTCCTGGACTCACTTATGAGGAAAAAGTGAGAAGGTGGCTGCTGTGTGTCTGTACAGTTCTGCTAAGTGATTAATGGGGAATGTGATGATAACATGCAGCTAATTGTGGCTTGTATATGCCAAAAAGAGGGGAATTACTTTGGCGGTGTATGATGAGGATGAGTAATGAGCACGTACCACTGCATTGAAGATGGCTGTGTGAAGTACCCAGAGCAACAGCAGTTGCTTGGTGGTGAAAGAGAAGTTCATTAGACACTACTGTTAGGAATATCAAGTACTGAAAATCTGTTATTGCCTGGGGATGCAACTTTTCTCACAAAACTGTCTTTTCATGGGGCTTCTTATTCATAATTGTCCTGGTTTCAGCTGGGATAGGGTTAATTTTCTTCCCAGTAGCTGTTTCAGAGCTGTACTTTGGCATTATTGTGAGAATAAGGTTGATAACACCTTGATGTTTTAGAATAAGCAGTACTTAGCAGCAACTAATTTCAGCATATTTCAGTTTCCCACATTCTTTTTTTTTCCTGATTCTCTCCCCATTCCACTGGGAGCAGGGAGGAGTGAGTGAGTGGCTGCATGGTGCTGAGCTGCTGGCTTGGATTAAACCATGGCATGGCTTAGGATGTTTGAAACAAGGCTACTAGCTACTCCCTTGCTTAATAAGTTATTAAAAATAAACAGGAAGAAACTGCACTGGAAGGAAGTGAATCGGGCAATTCTGGAAGCCTCTCATGTCCACATTTTCATAGATTTTTATTAGAAATCTAGGGAAAACTATTTCTGAGATGCCACAGTTTTCACCAGTAAATGCTGTGGAAGGAATTGAAATTAACATATTGGTATTGTATGTCTTATTTGAAAGGCCACAAGTAATTTCTGATGTCTTAGAAAACTGTCTTTTCAAAACCTAGGAGTAAGATTGATGTTTTCTTTGGAATATTGAAGTTTATCTGGTCATTCATAAAAGCTACTGAAAAAAACCCCATAAAGTCAGGAAATGGGACTTTCAGGTTTCTGCATTAGTCTGACACACAGCATCTTAAAAATATTTGAGCAATAGTAAAGTTAACATTACATCCACTGTTTGTGACAGGTTACTAACTGGTTGCCAGATGATACGGAGGTATTACTCCAGTACCAATTATCACTTAAAATAACAGCAGTTCAAATATAGCTAAAATAAACACACCAGACCCTAAACCAGCTAAATTATACTTAATAAATAATTTATGAACCCTGAAGTAGTGCTTATAAACCTGTACTCAATGGATAGCTATGATCAGGAAGCAACTACAGTGGAATTCGGAAAATTGGGTGTCAAGCTATTTTTCCTTTCTTATGTTTTTATAACTGGTGGTCCTTGGTCCTGGGTCCCACATACTTTGCTAAAGATGTTTTACTGAACAGTAGAGTTGTAATTCTCCATCTTGAATATCCTCTGCTATTAAGGAAAGAACCTGCAGAAGTGTTGCTTTTCCCCATAGCAAAGGAGGTTATTCATACGCCATTCTGCCTGAAAGAGCTCTGAAATTGTGAAATATGTAATAATGAAAACAACACCGTGGTGCAAGAGCACAAATATTATGACAGTGCTCCCTCAGTCCTTCCTCATACACCCTCCCTCTGCCTCTGGAAAAGGGACAAAGGCCTAGTCCATCCAGATATGTAGAGGTAAAACTTCCTGAAGGCAGCAGCAATGTTTAGCTCCTATAGAGGGCTGGGGACTACAGAAATTACCAGCTTTCTGAAGCTGGCCATCTGTATAATGTAAATGATGCGCTCATACAGGTTTGAATGTTCAGAAAGGACTAGGGTCCCTCTAGCCACCTGTCTGACTTTATGATGGGGTTCTTGGCTTCATAGATGTCTTTTCTGAAGCTTGTTTTGCAACTTCTGAGAGTATCAATGAAGGCAGATGAGTTTATTGAAAAGGAAAATGTTTCCTCTCCAGGATGTAAATGAAAGATGGAACCATAGTCACCCCATCATTAAAGAGCTTCTGCAGCACTCGGCAAAGTTGCAACAGGATAGGAGAACCCTGGCCAAAATCACAGCTTAGTGCCTTGAGTTTGGCTGGAGGTGAATTTAAACTTTGTTTTTGTCTACTTCAGACTTAAAAGGCAAAAAGCCTGGCAAATAAAGGGATTCTCTTGTCTGTTATTAAATGAAATGCTTCCCACAGCTCAGTGAAGAATTGTACAAAATCTTGTCTTTGGTGAAGAAGCTCTACCCTTCCGTGTGGGACCATGGTGGTTCTCCTTGCTCTGCTGTAGACAGCTTCACCTTTTGTTACTTAAGGTGTGTTGTGAAAGGTGAAGGGCCTGTGAATCTAAGTTCTTTTTATGTGCCTTTTTTCTGGGGTGAAAGTCTTTTTGTTAAGGGTCTTCTGTGCCTGATACATCCTGTCCTTAAGAATCGCCCTTTTGGAAAAGGGTTTGGGGCAGAAAAAATGGACAAGGTCCTGCATCCATCCCCTTCCAGTCCTCTTGGCATTTAGTGTGAAATTCAGGTGATAGATAAGAGCTGGGATTTTTCTTAGGAGCTTTTGCTGGAGATCTGTATTAAATTGAGTCTTGTAGCTGGTGCTTGCTGTGTGGACATGGGTCTTGAATAAAATGACTGATTTCAGTGGACTTCCTGAGTAAGGGTTAGGGATACTGAAGGGCTGTTTATCCTCTTGTGTGTCAATGGGAGTATAAAAGCTCTGTTGTGGTTTAACCCCAGCTGGCATCGAAGCACCCCACAGTCAGTTGCTCGCTTGCTTCCCCCCACACCCAGTGAGATGGGGAAGAGAATAAAAGAAAAAGAAACTTGTGGGTTGAGATAAAGATAGTTTAACATAACAAAGGGAAGAAAACAATATGGTAATAAAGTAATTAGAATACGCAAAACAAGTGATGCACAAATGCAATTGCTCTCCACTTGCTGACTGATGCCCAGCCAGTTCCTGAGCAGTGGACCCCAGTCAGCCCTTCCCTCCAGTTTATATACTAGATATGACATCATATGGTCTGGAATATCCCTTTGGCTGGTTGGGGTCAGCTGTCCTGGCTGTGTCCCCTCCCAGCTTCTTGTGCCCCCCAGTCTCCGCTGGCAGGGCAGCATGAGAAGCTGAAAAGTCCTTGACTTAGTGTAAACACTACTTAGCAACAACTAAAACATCAGTATGTTATCAACATTATTCTCACACTAAACTCAAAACACAGCACTGCACCAGCTACTAGGAAGAAAATTAACCCCATCCTGGCCAAAACCAGGACCAGCTGAACGCAAGTTTCAGGCTTCATCAGATCTGGATGATGAAGAAAGAGGTTAATTAATGTGATATGAAAAATAATGCAATCAAAGTGCTGCCATACTATCATGTCTCCACTAAGGTAATGCTTTGCCCCAGCTCTAGTGGAGAACAGGCACAGCATTACTGTATTATCCTGCTACATGCAACCTGAGTGATACTTGCAAGTTGCTATCCACAGCCCACTTCTGCAAGCTTGCTGCTTCAGAGTTCATGTTTGGCAGATGATAATTCCTGAAGTGCATAAACTTCTTAAACCTCTCCTTTGATTAACTTGGTCTTAATCCACAAAAGAGGAGTTTATATAGTTCTGCTGCTCACTAGGTTGAAATCTGAAGAGATTTAGGAAGGTGCTTGGCACTGACGTTATTCACGTAACTAGTGTTAGCACTATGAAGTATGAAGAAGGGAGCAGGATGGGGAGAAGCCCTGCCCAGATGTTTTATTATAATACTTTGTCAGGTAAGACTTTTGTTCTTTAAAGGACGGTAAGACATTTGAAACCTGCAAGAGATTAAACAGTTATGGAACAAGAAGTCTCAAAATCAAAGTATATTTACTTGGAAACTCAAATCTCTTTTCAGAAAGGCAGCTGGAGCCAGAGCTCCTGTGCCATTCTGTTCAGACTGTTTTCCTCCATGTGCACAAAGTAGGTGTGGAGGGGTTGGAGCACCCAGCAGGGGATGTTTGCAGATCCTCTCACCTACCGATGAATGGACTGCTACACGCTTTGTGCCAGTCAGATTTACTGTGCCACTGACATAATTTTTGCCTGTAAAAACCTTTCAAGCATACCAAACTGCACCAGTCCAACAAGCAGATGCTCTGGGTGATGTAGGGCTGAAAGAACAGGGTGCAAGAGTGTTGGCTTACTGCTGCTGTGTCAAATATCAGAAGGGGAAAGGCTTTGTTTGTCTCTCTTCTGTCATCCTGATTTATTAGATGTTAAGAAAGACAAAGTGCTCAGATGTACAAACGCCGCTGGTTTGGGAAGGTCTGTGAAATGGTTAATGTGCTTGTTCCACACAAATATGTGAAGTGTGGGTTCTCTGGTTACCTGCTGCTGCTGGAAAGTGTTTGGACAGGTGCTGTGTTTCACCAGCCGTCTGTCACAGCTGACAGCCCGGATTTATGGCTCTGCACCCAGGCTGCACCCTGTCCGCCGAGTCCGGCTGCCCTCTGCCGGCTCCGCTCCGGCCGCCCCTGCCGGTACCCGGGGCGGGGTGACAGCCGAGACCCCGGGGTTTTTAAATTGCACACCCCTTAAATTCACTTGCGTGTGAACGAACCGGTCCCTTGCTCAGAAACGCAGGTATGGTCTAAGCAGGGTCGTGAATGGGCTAATTCCCACCCAAAGGTCACCAGGAATAATCGGTCCCTTGCTTCCTCTTCAGAGGATGATGCTCGGACAGGAAGAATCGGAGAAGACAGATGGTACCTGCCCGTCCTCCCTCTGCCTCTCCCGGCAGCCGGGTGCCTGCCACGGGGTCCCCCCGAATCTGAACCCCGACCTGCTGAGGAGGTCTGAACAAGTGCTAGGAAAGCAGACAGATATCCCTGATACTGCACTGCTGATGTACGTATCCCAGCGCATCCAAAAATTGAGATTCATAGAGGATAAAAAGTTATTAACAAGGCTCGTCTTGAACTCTGAGGGCTTCTTTTTATTTTATTTTTTTAAGTTTATTTTTTGATGCTGAGTGTTTTTTGTTTTTTTTTTTTAAATGAAAAAGAGACTTCTGTAGAAGTAAAAAGGTGAATGTCCTGGTGAGCACAGGTTTACACTCACATTTCATCCCTACTCCCACTTAATTATATCTGATTAAACACACGCTTGTGGCTGTAATAACAAATTCCACTTTCCATCAAAGTGCTTTTAACACACCCTGAAATATAACTATTAAAAGACCGACAGACCTAAGAGCCATTAGCAGTTGCACACTGAGGGCTCAGGTGGACTCCTATAAAGAAAGAGATGTTAAGATGCAAGCTAGAGGAAAGGGTAGATTATAGAAGGGTAGATTAATATTTGCACAGAGCCTTGAAGGCAGAATGATGTCGTAATTGTGTGTGTGTGTACATAAAAACCAATTCCTTCAAGGGCTGGATTACTTCATACATTAGTCACTAATCTCTCGCAATGTTCTGATGAATGTTATGGTCTGAGCTAAACACACCGTGAAATCTGCTGGAGTTTTATTGAAACAGGTCGGTGTTTTTGCCCGCAGATCGTTCTGTTTGAAGCTTTCCTTTCCCAACACACCGTCGCTATTCGTCATCACTTTTTTTGCGACGAGGACAGAAGCAATTCAGCGGCTGAAGCCTGGGGCGGAGGGAAAGGGAGGTGGGGGAGAAAGTCCAGGGTCTGGAATAAGAGTAATTAGAAAAAAGCCCAATCAAACAATGCCCAGAATTTTGCTTATCGTTTGTTTAGATGATCTGTGCTTACAGAAGACTTAGAGGGGAAACAACCCTGCCTATTTTAATCATTTCTTAAAAAAATATATAAATTAAAACAAACGAACAAACAAGTCACAAATTACCCTTTCGGCGTTTTTTAAAGCAAGTCGAGCTCCGGGACGCCACTAAATTGTAATCCAGTACCACGGGCAGTTAAGCCCCATCCTTTTCCGACTGGGTTTCTGAGGCGTTCCTGACCGCTTCTGGCAACGGGAGCAGCCTAACGTGCCCTGCATCGGGAGAAGGCAGCGCGGGTAAACTTTCTATTTCCAGCAGCTCTCACCCTGCTGAGGCCTCACCCGCGGCAGGTGCCAGCAGGGCTGTCCCCACTAGGAAAGCTGGAGCCCGCTTATGCCAACGACCTTCCTGAAGCGAGTTTTATCTGGACTGAGAGATGAAAACCGGATTTACCTTCCTGCTGTCTCTCAGGGGGGACGAAAGAAAAAAAAAAAAAAAAGGAAAAAACAATGAAAAAAGCATACTAACAAAAAGGCAGGCAGATGCTCAGGACTTCTGCAGGCTGTCCCCAAGTCGGGCAGCCAGTTTGCACATCTGCCAGCCTGCACATCTGCCTGTCTTTCTGCAGGGCTGAGCACTGGCGTGGCAAGATGACTCGAGGAACTGAAGAGGATTTCCAAACCCTTTCTCGGGAACTTCTCGCACCTCCCGTGCACAAAACCAGACGGGTCCGTGCGCAGCTCCTCCACCCGCCCGAAGGGATGGGGAACGGGCAAGCCGAGGCTCCCACGCCTCCTGCGGGACCCCCCCCTTCCACGCCAGCACAGACATCACGCTCTTCTCCTTATTACCGTCTTTATTGAGGGGGCAGCTTTTATTCGGGGAGAGGAGAAAGGTGGGGAAAATAAAAACCGGGAGGAAAAACCATGGTGGCCGAGCATCGATAAAATGCATATGCACATATGTTATATACAAACACGAAAATAAAATACGAAAAAAAAAATTACTCTTCTCTTTCCAGTAGCAGTGGTCCTGGCCTTAAATGTATGTCAACCAGTCCAGAAGAAAACGCCTGACGTTTCCTTGAGCCCTTTCCCCTCTCCCACTCCCTTCCCCCTCAAGAACAATAATTAATTAAAAAAGCTGCACTCTCTTTGTGTTAAAAACACTACTTTTATAAATAATTTAATGTCCTCCCTCCTCACGAAACGCTAGTTGCCGGGCAGGAGAAAAGGTTTCTTTTGGCACAGTGATGCATCGCTTTGCAGTACAGACCTACGTCTCCACAGCAGCCCCCGGCCCCCTCCCGGCCTCTCTCCAGCCCCCTGGCCCGCGATCCCTCCCCGGTGCCCAGCGCATCCCCCGGCTGCCTTCCCCGCGGGGGCACCGCCCCCCCTGCTCCGCTGCCCACGGCTTGGTGGCAGGAGCTGCAGGGACGGAAAGAAGGCGACAGGGGTTGGCTGAAGTCAAGTAGTCTCAACGAACAGTAAGAAGCACTTGAGGCTCATGGCTATGTCCAAAACGACAGTTGTTTTGCTTCCCCCCCCCCCCCCCCTTTTCTTTTTTTTGGTTTAAGTTACACCCACTGTCATTTCATTAAGGCACAGTCACCGAGGCTTTTTCTTGGAGGCTTTGGTCGCCTCTGGAGTTAAAGTGCGGGTTCCAAATCCTCCTCCTTCCCCCCCTCCCCGCCTCCCCGGGCAGGCCCCTCGCAGGAGGGGAGGGGGGGGTCTCTCCATTAAGCCAAGGTGGTCTCCACCGCGTACGGCTGGAAGGAGGCCGAGCCCCCCGCCGCCGGCTGCAGCTGCCCGGCCAGCCGGAGGGGCCCGTAGAGCGGGGAACCGGGGGGCGGCCCCCGCCCGCCCTTAGCGAGGCCGGCGGCGAAAAGAGGAGCCCGCGGCCGCTCCGCCGCCGGCTCGCCCGGGGCCAGCGCTTGCCGCCCGCTCCCCAGCAGCACCGGCGGCGGCTCGCCCAGCCCGTAGGCGCAGAGCTGCAGGAGGCCGCCACCGTAGAGAGCGGCGGCGGCGGCGGGCGGGGGCTGCGCGGCTGGCGAGTACGGGAGCAGCGGGTACGGGCTGGGCAGCAGGTGCGGGGTCGCCGGCCAGAGGAGGCGGGCGGGCGGCGGCGGCGGCGGGTGCTGGAGGGCGGCGCGGGGCCCCGCCGGCCTTCGGAGGAGGCTCTCGATGGCGAAGGAGCTGGAGAACTTGGCGCCGCCGCCTCCACCCCCCGCCGCCCCCGCTGCCGCCGCCGCCCCGGCGCCCCCCGCCTCCTTGGCGGGGCCCGGCGCGCAGTTGCAAGGTGAGGAGGCGCAGCAGCAGCGCGGGGAACGGCCGCCGGGGGACGCGGAGCCCGCTCCGGCTGCCTCCTGCGGCGGCGGCGGCGGAGCGGCGGCGGGGCGGGCGGGTTGCGGCGGAGCGGCGGCGCGGCTGAGGCGCTTGCGGCGGCGGCGGAAGACGCCGTCGGCGAAGGTGTATTCGCTGCTGGGGTTGAGCATCCAGTAGTTGTCCTTGCCCCAGGGCCGCGCCGGGTCGCGGAGCACCTTGACGAAGCAGTCGTTGAGGGAGAGGTTGTGCCGCACCGAATTGCGCCAGCCGGTGTAGGCTCCGCGGAAGAAAGGGAAGCGGCTCATCAGGTAGTCGTTGATTTCGGCCAGGGTCAGGCGGCCGCCGGCAGAGTCGCGGATGGCCATGGCGATCAGCGCGATGTAGGAGTAGGGCGGCTTGGGCCGCCGCGTGTAGGGCTTCCCCTTGGAGCTCTCGGACGCTGGCGCCGGCGGCGGCTGCGGGGCTGGGGGCTGCGGGGGGTGTCCCGGCCGCCCGGCCCCGCCGCCCGGGCTGTTGGCAGCGCAGTCACCGTCCGAGCCCAGCTCGCTCTCAGCCGGCGCCGGGGAGAGGGACCCGCTGCCTTCCTGGTCGCTGCCGGCGCTCAGCTTGTCCTCGTAGTGCTGCGAGAAAACCTCCAGCTTCATGGCCGCGGCGGCCCCGGCGCCCCCCCCCCGCACACCGCGGCTCCGCCGGCCGGGAGCGACCCTCGACCCACGGCGCGGCCTCAGGGGCGGCGGGGGGCGGCGAGGCCACCCGGGCCGGTTGTGCCCCCCGCCCTGGCTTGGACAGCTCCGCGGCGGCACGGCACGGCACGGCACGGCAGCGGGGGACTGGCCTCTTCCCTGCCGGTGGGCACCGAGGACGGGCGGCGAGGCGGGGGACGGGGCGCTTCCTCCGGCTTCCTCCTTCTCCCCCACCGGGGCGGTCGCTCTCTTTCCGCCTCCCCCCTTTTTTGGGGTTTATTTTTTTTGTCCTTCTCGTTCTTTACTCTCGCTGCTCCATGGGGCCGAGGAGGGGGGCAGGGAGGCCCCTGTCGAGCCGGTGCGAACGGGCGGCTACCGGAGCCGGCTCTTCTGCTCTTTCCGTTCCCCGAGCCCGGTCCTCCTCGGGGCTGCTGCCGATGTCACCGTCGGGCGTTCCCGGGGCGCGGGGAGAAGCTCTCGAAGGACGCCGGGGTTACTCCTCTTCGGGCCCCGTCAGTGCCGGGCTGGGTCCTCGCTGCGGCGCGGGCAGCAGCCGAGTTATTAGTGTTATTAGTGTTATTGTCATTATCTCTCTCTTCCCCCGTGGTTCTGTGTCTCTCCACCACTTTCAGACCAGCCCATTATAACGCTGGCGAGAGGCGGAGCCAGGACCAAGATCTGAAAGGGTGGTGGGTGGAGAAGCAAGGTAGCAAAGGTGGGTACGCGCTAATAAGCCGTATCAGAGCCGTAATTAGCTGAGATGACAGCGAGGTCTTGTTGGAAAGTTGTTTTACGAAACTTGTTTGTATTTTCTCCTGCCAGGTACCTCCCCTTCCCGGGTAATTCGAACGAAGAAGCTGCAGCTCGGCGCGACTCCGCAGAGCCGGGCCCGCCTCCCAGGTGTAAAATGCAGAATGACTTATAGGTGGCAGAGCAGAACCTGTTACGTGCTGTGATTTATTTTAACAGCGCTGTATATAGCAACAAGTTGTAATGTGACAGCTCAACAACCTGTTGGAAAATAATACACGGCTTCGCAGTTGTGAATCTTAATGATTTATGTAGCCTGACAAAAGTCGTTTCAGTCCTGGCCCCTCTTTCCTTCTGTCATAACCACACCCGGTGCAGGGGTGAAATAGGAACAGGTAGGAAATGCTGTGGGCTTTTGCTACTGGAGATTTAGTCAAAATCTTAGCTTTAAGTGTGTTAAATCCTTAGTTTTAATTGTGTTAATGTGCATATTGTAGCGTTGCTTGATCTCTTCTGGATGGAGTGTTCGTAACCTCTTGGTTATAACTGTTGCTCTCCAATCAATCTTTTATTGTGGTTTGATGACTTTTAAAAAAATTATTTTAATAGTGAGTTTGCTTTAACATTTTTTTTTTTTGGTGCATCGTGGATCTAGAAATTTTCCATAAAATCTGAGGCAAAAAGTATTCTGTAATTTTACCTTGACACTTTTCTTCCTAGAAAAAATTAGTTGTGATTTTTTTATTTATTTGGTTTTAGGTTTAAGTTGTCAGGGTCCTACCCTCCTTCAGAGATTTTGCCCCCTCCCAACAGCGTGATAGAGAGAACAGTTCCCTGAGAACAGCTGTATGGCAGCAGCCTCTCTGCAAACTCCCTGTTCAGTCCTATCCTGCTCACTGTTCAAAGTCAATTGCAAAATGCCATTTGACTTCACAAGGAGTAGCGCTGGCGTCTGCAAAACAATAACCAAACAAAAACATCAGCAGAAATCCGGCGTGGTGCTTATATTTGATTTCTCATAAGGTACACTTTGAATTTTGTGTCCTGGAGTAAGAGTTGGATTGCTCCATATTTTTCCAAAAGCAGTCTTTCTAAATCGGACCTTATTTAGAATAAATACTTAATGCAGAGTCACTCCGGTTAGGGCTGTGCTGTTGTGGTCTGGCTCTTAAGGAGCGTTGGAGAGGAACATGAAAAAAGGCAGGGTTAAAAACCTAGCAGAAGAAACAAACAGCACTGCTTTCTCTCTCGGTTTCTTCTCAATAGAATACACATTCCCACCCACACCTGCACTTTGTTTCGAAGCTGGAACGTTTCTTCAGTCTGTGTGAATCTTCAGTAGTAAATACTGAATGATGAGAGCTGCTTCTGCCCTTCCGGTTGTACTCTCGATAACTTTAATAGTACTCCTAGGTTAGGTGTCTTCCTGCTCTCATGGCTTCTGTACCAGTTCAGAAAAGCTGACAGTTCGGACAGACAAAACTAAGAGGAGGGAGACCTCTCTTGGTTCCTTGTTGTTGTTGTTGTCTCCATGTAGTGTAAACTGAGATCTTTCAGTAAAGCATTGCTTTAGCTGTAGGTGCCAGTGTTTTGTGTTCAACGGTATGGGAAGAAGCCATCATTCCTTCCAAAACTTGCCTTTTCTAAGATGATGCCAGTGGCACGGGTAGGTTTTTTCCTCTTCCTGCTTTTGTCGTAAACAGCAGTGAAGTAGAGATGATTTGCTAGCTTACCTTTGATGTTTATTTTATTACTGCTTCACTATTTGTGTGGAAAATGTACACATTGTCTCTTATCTTTATTCAAAGAACTTAAAAAGTCATTCAAATGCTGTAGGTAAACACATCAGACACAACAGAAGGTTTTTCACAGCCGTACTTCAAGACTAGGAGTGGATGGCCAAGCTGGTTTTGCAAGATTTAAGAGGGGACAGAAGCTTGTGCTCAGAATAATACAACTACAAAGATAATAGCTATGAAGAGCTGGGAGCAGGGAGCCTGTGGGATATCAAGCACTGGTTGTTGCTGCGACTCGAGGCCCCTTTGCAGGCTCTGAGCACGCGCCTGTTGTAACCTGGCCCTCGAAGTCTGTGGTGGCTCTTACCTGAGATAACATGTGAAGGTGCTTCTGTGAAGGACTGTGCATGATTAAAATAGTGCCTTCCTGGCCCAAGCGTGAGCGGGGTCAAGGCCATTGCTATTGCTACCCATGAAACAACGAGCGGAGTTGTCAGAAGTGGTGAAATAGCCCAACTACTCCCATCTCTCACCACTGAGAGTATATGTAACCTCAAGTCTTTTCCTGCTATAGTTTTTTAAAAGGCACAGTATCGCCTTCAGGTTTATAAAGATTAACACAATCATCGGAAAAACTGATTCTGTTAAGTAAACTTCACATCAAAAGCGCTTTGATGTGCTGTATTATAGCAAAGCCAAACACTCCACCCCCATCACCTCAAGAAAAACCTCCAAAAATCTCTAGTGGAGCAACGTAAAAAAAAATCCAATTCTTTGTTCTGAAATGAAATGTCTCTTCCTCTTCAGAGCAGCGGAGCAGGACTGTTTTTTTGATGTGTGACCCCCTCTTTTCCTACCCAAAACAGTATGCGGTCAAAGACAAAGGGAAGAAATGTGAACTGTTGCATGAAAATCACACTCTCGGCTTTGCTTCCCATTTTCTGTAGTGTTTGACTCAGTTCAGCAATAGGAAGAGACTGCCGATGGCTATTTGGAGGCAGGGCAGAGTAGTCCTTTCCAGTTTGCTCAGGCTGTGAATTCCAAAAATACTCCTTACTGAAGTAGCAAAGTGCTGTGCTAGTTGGTGGTTGCAGCTATATTTTTGGTTGATCCAGTTCTGTTTTCTCCATCAGAGTTTAAACCATGATTTGGTTTTACACTCCAGCAAACATCATGCAAAGTTGTGTCCTGCTATGGTCTTGCTTTTCTTTTTTAACTATTTTTTTTTTCCACATAGTCCTTCCTTACCGTGTTTTCTGTCTTTTGTCCCTCTAAGATTAGAGAAGGTTTCCAGGTGAAGATCATCTAAGCACAACTGGTCAGTAAAGATCTCTCTGTGCTGACTGGGAAGGTCCTATAGTTAGTGGTAGGTAAGCATATGTATACATCTGAGGTGTCCAGCACACTGGCCGGACAAAGTGCTTCATCTCTTCTCCTCCTCCTGCAGCAAGCTGTGGGAGTGCACTGCCTCGCCAGGAGTGATGAAACTGGACAATGCAATACACTACATGAGCAACAATAGACCAGTTCAAAGAGTTCTCTTTGGATGGTCTGCTCACAGCAGGAGCCGTGCCTAGCACGCATAAATGAACTGCAGAGCCTGTGGAGGTTGGCTAATTGCATGAGGGATGTTTTATAGTTGAAGGAAATCCAGCCTAGAGACTGAGGTGTAAGAAAGGAGGTTAGTGGAAATTCATTTAGACCTCGTGAGGAAGAGTTTGATCACTGAAGTGGAATGTGTGTCTGTGTGAGTTCCCTCTTCAGGAACTCCACAGATTTGCACTTTTTTCTCCAGAACAGCCATTCCCTGTGGGCAGGGATTTTCTCATGACTTCGGCAGGTACTGAGAGCTGAATTTATAATGGGGACTTCCATTTCAGCTGTGTTTCACACAGTCTTTATTTTCTTGAGAGCTGTTGCTCGGAATGAAATTTTCCCATGCTGAGAGCTTAGTGTCACTTCCTCCCTGTGCCCACTTCACATCCCATTAAGAAGTCTACATCTAAGCAAATTTATTTTCTCCAGCAAACTGGATTGTGACAGGGATGGATTTTCTCCTGTGAAGAGAATGACTGCAGTTGTTATTGCTGTTACTAAGAGAAGTAATTCTTGGTCCCTACACCATCCTTTCCATCCAGAGATCACCGAGCTCTCCCATTTTACAGGCAGAGAAGAGTGAAAGGGAGTCCTGCTGAAAATCGTTTGGCAAGCTGGTTGTAACCCTGTCTGTAGAAGTGAGCTCTTCAGAGTCCTTGTCCTGCTCTCTGTCCACTGAGGTATCACCATGAGGCCTCCTCAGAAAGCCCTGTGCCATTTAGCAAGGAGCTGTCAAAACAGAGCTTGCTCTGCCTTGAGACTCAGATAATTTATAGCTAATTCTCTCTTTTTACTAGTGCTTTGTTAAGCCTCAGGGGTTTGAATGGGGCTCCACACTGGCAATAAGATGATCTCTCTGGAATATGTTGCAGGTCTGCAGTATGAGAAAGTACATGACATAAAGGAGTGCAGGGTGAGGAGTGAGGTTAAGTCAACATGGTATTTACAATGTATTTTGTGATGAGTTAATTTAGTAACTGTCCCCATAGGCTTTTCTCATAGCTGATTACCTGGTTTCATATAACTGCACCAGAGAGAGAAAATCCAAATGGTGATGGACTTACAGGACTCCATTATCTCTTTGAGGAGATTGTTCTTACAGTAAGAAAGAAACTGGGATTGGAAGGCAGCACAGGTATTGATAAGTCTGGATGTAATTGTCAGGATGGAAATGCTTGCTAAGAGACAGGCTCCACCACAATTAGATGTTGAGTTATGTTTGTTATGAAGTTATGATGCAGAAGCCATTTGGTGAAATTCTGTGGCTCTCTGCCAGGAGTAGTGAATGTTTCTTGCTACTGGTGCCAAACAAACTTAAAAAGAAACCATCATAGCTTGTTATTGCTGGTGCCAGACCAAATATCTGTTGGCGCCAAACTTGGTATTGATGCCAGAGGCTTGCTATCACTGGCCCATGATATGAGGAAACACCGGCTGTGCTGTTAAAATAGCCTCTTGCTGCCTTCGGGTCTGTGTACTGATGGAGCAGAGTGAACAACTTTGTAAGGGAAGTAGAGCAAAATTAACTGAGAGCTGAATGGCTTTGAATGCATGATGCACAGTGGTTGAACGTTGCTGGCCCTTCCTGGAATACACCGAAGCCAGCTCAGAAACATGTATGTTTTCCATGGGTAAACAAGTGACTGGAGATGCAGTCAACTAAGCTAAAGTACTATTTATAGCACTTTGGATTAACAAATGAATCACCTTGCCCATGTATCCCAGTTGAACAGCAATAAGTATTCAACATTCTTACTCCTGGGTTGTGTTTTGTGGTTTTGTTGTTTCTTTGGTTTTTTTTTATTTTTAAAAAGCACTATTTCTGGGTGGAATCCCATGTTTTATATAAGCATTAGCCAAATCTGGAAATAAATAATGGACTGAAAACTCATGTGGTTTTTTTTCCTTCTTCTTTTCTGAAGACCAAGCCAAGTGCATTATAGCGGAGCTCTTCAGGAGCAGGCTGCTGATGGCCAGGCCTTCCTGCAGTAGGCAGGATTTGGCAGTAATGCCCTCAGAATGATGCCTCTCCTGTGCATATTCTGGGCTCCTTTGCTGATTTCCATTTTCCTTCCCTGCTTCAGGTTTTGATTGAATCCTCCAGCCCCCTGGACAGCTCCAGAGCAGCACTGGTGTCTTTGGACATCTGTTCTGTGCTGCTGGTGGCTTACTCCTGGGGTTGGCAGCACAGTTACACAAAGGGTACATCTATTGTAGTACCTCAGGGTGGTACCTCAGGATTCCTGCTCCAGGAATCGTGTGTGTTTTCATCTCTGTTCAGATGGCAGAGGAATGCATTAAAAGCTTGAGGAGCTGGTTCTCCAGCTGCTGCTGATCCCGCAAAATCATTAGTTTTGTTGAGTTTCATGGGTTGAGTAGCTGATCTCCAGTTCCTCGGGGAGTTCTTAAGGGATTAGCTGAGTTTCAGGCTCTTGAAGGTGCGAACAAACACACTGTTGCCTCACATGTGAGGTTTCTTCCCTAAAGATATCAAAGTGCTGTGTGCAGAGGGTGTTGCTATTTCTCTTCTGTGAGTAAAGGTTCACAGGTTTTAAATGTCTTGGCCAAACTTACATGATCTAAAGTGGGACTAGGACATGGGTTTCCTACTTCTTCAACTGCTGCTCTACCTACTAACCCCGTTGTTTCCCTGAACTTTTACATATACTTGAGTGGATTAATAATTAACCTCCAAGTGGGGCACTTTGAAGCAAATGTAAAATGAAACCAAACACTTGTCTTGGTTTTTAGTCATACCAGATTTGCGAGTAGGGTGTGTTTAAACGATGCAGGTAGATAAAGCCTTGTTAATTTAGATTAGAGTAAAAGTCAGTGCCTTATCAAAGCAAGTGACTAATTAGGAAAACTATTACCTTTTGGAAAAGAAACACTTGAACTATCACTCAAAATTATTTTAACTAATTGAACAGTACTAGTATTTATGCTGAATAAAGGCTCGTGCAGCTGCTGGGGAAAGGAGCCCAAGAGCTTTCCCCAGGAATTGCTAGTGTTCTGTGTTTTTGGATAGTTTTGCTTTTAGAAACCTAACAGTGCTTGTCATCAGTGTGTAAACATGGGGAAGGGAGGGGAGTCCTGTGAGTCATCAGGAAGCCAAACTTGAAGAATTTAGGTGAAGAGCTGCAGCGTTTGTATTGAATGTGCTGCCTTCAGTCTCACCAAGCCAACAGGACAGTGGGGTGCTCCTAGAGTGGTTTGAAGTGATCTGGTGAATCTCGGGTCTGTAGTAACTGTGATTGGGCATTTGAGAACCTGCAAGGGTGGAAACACTAGGGCAAATTCATGGTGTGAAAAGAAAGATTACGATCAGGCTGTATTTATGTTCAGACAGATACATGTAATTGTGAAGAATCATTAAATAACTGTTAACCACACCTGCACAGAGCCTCTGGCAATGCTGGCTGACACAGAATCTCAAGAACTGCCATGTGCCTGACATCATACCCTCGCAAGGCAAGAAAAGTCCTGGGTGTTAGTCCAAGACTGGCAAGTAAAACATAGTCCACAGATGTGAGGCTGTTTAATGTCTGTTAGTGATTTTCTGGGGTGTCACACCCAGTACCTTCTCCCCCGTAAAGCTGTCAGTAGTCCTGATTCAGACCAGCTCTTACTAAACATCTCCAAATCTGCTTTAATGCAATGGCTACTTACTGTGAGGAGGGAGTAAATTTGCGTATGTACTTACATATGTGTGCATATAGGGAGTGTGTAGCACAGTGTCTTGACTTCTTGGGACTTGTAAATGCTGCTATGACACACAGCTGCGTGTTTGGGTTTCTTTTTACAGGGGTCATCTTCCCTTTTAAAAACACTGAGGGCTTTGGACGTTTTTTCGTGATGAAAATGACATTTCAGAACCTACTGTAAAAAAAGGGAAGGGAAGGGAAGGGAAGCAGAGTAAATGTAGCAGAAGAAAAGCAAAAGGAGACTGGTGCAAAGCTCAGATGTAGAGATGGAGATGTGAAGAAAGTTGGAGTAGATAGTTCCAACTGAGAGCATATTGCAGAGCAGTTCCTCTGAGACACTAGAAAATTTCCAGGATGCCCAAAGATCTCTTATTTGGCTGCTTCTGCTGGTGGAATTTTTTTGGACTGCTCACCTCTACAGCTTTCCTCAGGCTAGGGAGTTCTCTGGGTTTTCATTTCCCATGGTGCGTTTGGAAGCAACCGTCTTTCATCTGCATTTTCTCTCCTGGAGTACACTTTTCCTCTCTTTCATGGCTTGGGGTTGTTGAGGAGCCAGTTGGTCTTTTTCTTTACCGAACAAAAAAAGAAAAAAAAAGCAAGAGTGAAGGTTGACCATCAGTGTGTAATTCCTGAAAGCAGCTGCTGTGCATCGGTTTGATACCCCTTTCTAACTGCAATTCCTGGACAAAATAGTTCCTTTTTTTTTTCCTTTCCCCTAATGAAAATCTCCAGAGACTGTGAAGAACAGGAGATTCTGAAACAGAAACAGAACATGACTGATGCAGAGAGGAACTTTCAAGAAGGTGGAATAATATTTCACAGATTTGCAGACATCACTATTGATACTGGAGCAGTGCAAGCTCTGACACTTGACATTGATAGATCAGATAATGGAGACATTTACTCATCGCTTGTGAGAGTCCTTGTTCATACCTTCATTTATTTATGCCATAAGGGTTTGGAAGACAGTCCATTTTTACGTCTCCAGCTGAAATGGAGTCAATGCCAAGAAACCTGGCAAAGCGCAACATGTATTAAAACAATTTTAAGAGTTATCAAAGTGTTGTGGGAAAAGCCCTTCCATGATGCTACTTTAAATACCCATCAGCTCTCTGTAAGTAAATCTTGGTGACTCGGACGGTGTTTATTTCGAAGGCAGGATGTGAAGTAGTACACCCTGTACCCTCTTACCCCCACTTTGGCCTTTAAACACGCTGTTGTTAATGGTTGGTCCCCTGACAAATGTAGGTGGAATCAAGTGCAGAGGCAAACTGAATAGGTGGGGATTTCACTCCAGCGGGCCTGAATTCAAACCTCCAACAATTTGGCCAGACTCATGACTATTCACAGTTGAGACTTTAATTAAATGGTGTTGGATACGAGAGTTAAATGTGGAAACTCTGTATTCTATTATACCAGCTCATGTTGCCGAAAGAAATAGAGCCATGCTTCTTGATTGAAGAGACAGAGCTAAGTGAATAATTCGCAACAAATAATTAATCTAAATGTTTCTAAATGATTCTTACAGAATCTGATTATGGTTGGGAAAGATCCCTATTTATTAATGCTATGGGACTCCCTTTCACAAGGGGAAAGTTTATTTATATAAGATTAATGGGTTGAGGTATAGACTTGCAAGTCCTTCCTGAGTCATCAGACCCAGAAAACATGTATTTCATATTAAGGTTAATTCAATCTTCCAAGCGAAAGCATTTATGAGTGTACTTTAACTGATGGGTATATGATGACTGACGTTCCAAAACCTCTTCTGCAAACACCTACGCTGGCATACTTTTATACATAGGAGTAATCCTAATTAATTTGAGAAAATTACTCCTGTGCAAGAATGTATTCATTAGTGTTTGAAACATCATGGTCTTAGTATGGTGAGTCTTGCAGATACAATCTTGATCTTACACTTAGAGATGCCCACATCGTCCCATCCGCTCTTTATGGCCACCTTAGCAGGAGTGAATAAACCAGGCCAGCACCCAGCCTTTGCCCCTGAGGGCTTGCGTCCACCTGGCTGAATTCTCTTCCTTCCAAAGAAGCAGCCTTATCTGTACTACCCAGAGGGACCTGTCCTTTGTCCATGTTATCTCCTGAACCATGCCGTTGTGTGAGAAAGTGCAAGGTGAGAGGGGAAAGCCCATGCCTGGAAGCTTGTTGCTAGTGAAGCAGTGTGGATAATCACACACCAGCTCTGTAGTCCATGTCCTGGCTCCTTTTTAGTTTGCAAGTGCAAGATCTAACTGAAATGAATATTTATGTTCATTTCACATCTTGAAGCTGTGGTAAAGTGTTACTGCTCTCGTCCGTTCTGTACAGGGAACAGCAGCACTCTGGTCATCTTCAGCAGTGTCCTTTCAGGGCTGTGCTGGCTGGTTTCTGTTCCACTGATGCTGAGGAGTTTTGCCTGAGAACATTGCAGGGAAACTGTCGTTCTCAGTGTGTTGGGAGACTTCCCTCCCAGATGTACCATCTGAAAACAGCCTGAGTCATTTTCTTTTTCACAAAGACCATTTCAGTCTGTCACACACAAACTCTTGCCTAGGATATTAAAGGGCTGGAAAGTTGTAGCACTAAGGAGAGTATTTTGAATAGAGGAGAAGACAGAGACATCCATAGGCAAAAAGAAAATAAAGCCTACAAACTGAAGCCATGGTAGTGAGTTGGAACTGAAAATTTGTATCTTTAACAATTTCTGAATATGTAGTAGATTCTTCTTTGCAGACAGTGAGTTCTCAGAGCTTGCTGTCAGCTCACAGAGCTCCCTATCAGTTTCAGGCTGAAAACTGAAACTGTAAGTGCCCGGCCATGTCATCACAGCAGGGGATTGTCATCATCCCATCTCAGAGCAGGTGCCTGCAGTACACGACTTGATTTCCACCTTGCAGTGACTGTTTCTGTTAGCTGAAAGGAAGCATAAGGCTTCCCAGGTGATCACCTGGGATGGATTACCGAGCACTGAAGTATTTAAGGTGAATTCCAGGCTGCCTAACTTCCCTTGGGAAGCACCTGAAGTGGAGATACCCCAGGTTTTGATGCCAGATACTCTGCTTAATAGAGATTATTTATATAAGATAAATTCTTGTGTAAAGAAAAGCTACTTTTGTCATTAATCAAAGTTCATCCTGAAGGTAAGATTACATTACTGAAGGTAAGATACAATTTAACACAGGGGGCTAGACCAAAACCTTGTGTGAAGTGAGAGGGATTACCCCTCAAAATCTGTTTGCTGCCTAAAAGCCACACACTGTGTTCCACCTTGAGTGCTGCACTTACTCTCTTCCTTCACCTGGCTGCTGCTCGCTTATCATTCCTTCTGCTGTGACTCACGCCGAAGGACATTTCGCATTAGGCTGTTTTGTAATATCTTTCCATGAAACGCCAGAACAGCGGTGCTTGCTCCAGGAAAAGGGGAGTTAATAGGTGTTTTTATGAGCCCTGATGGTTGCCTTGCTCAACTGATAGTAAAAAGGATATCTTTATTGACACCAAGAGCTTTCCAAGAGTGGTCTTTTTCACTGCCACTGATATGCTGCTTAATGGAGCCAGCTTAAGCTTGACTCAGAGAGTTGCACGGGTTTGTGTTGCAGTGGCTGGGTACCTCTTTCTGTTCGTTTTCTGTGGACAATTTAATTAGACTGTGACTAATAGGACACCCTATCAGATGGTAGGGCATCATTAACTTCAGAGAGGTGTTGTGGGGCAAACTAGCTGGACCAGCTTCTGGACAGTAACTTACACATTCTTCACATTTAACTGTCTCTCAGTATTATGGATGAAGACAACTGCCAGCATGTGTGATTGCAGCTCCACTGCCAAAAGAGGTGTGTCTGTTTATGCCAGCGAGGTGCTTGACTGTTGGTATAAATATAATGGCACGGTAATTACAGGTTATTGATACAATAACGATCAGACTTTTTTAACACAAAATGCTTTTATTATCTTGGAAGCAAATCTCTTTGTCTCTTCACGTTAAGAGTGCTCACCAAGAGCATGACATTTCAAAGTTGGAAAGCTGAGAGAAAAAAAGCATAATGCTCTATTTCTGCAAATGATTTGTATGTGTTTGTTGCCCGTGAGCTGTAAACAGTGTTCTCAGGTGTCCTATTATACAAATTAATCATGACTTGCTTTGGCCAAACAACAACCAAAAAGAACCCCTTTGTAATGCCTGTAATGCTCATGCTTGCTTTTGTATGAGAAAAATGGTATGGTTTCTCATTGCTGATTAGATAATTTATGGAATAAATTAATATAATGCATCTGTGAATAACAGGGGAAATGATAAATATGCCAACCACGTCTATTTTTAAAGTAGTTTTTCTTGGGTATCTGACAAGTGAAGTAAGTCTAGTGTGATCTCTTAGCAAAACAAATTAAATGTACATATCAGTAGAAACCAAACTGTTCTGAAATGCTTTCAGATGGAAGCTGGCTTTTAACAGCTCTGGTAACCCAACGTTCTCCTGTTCCCTTCAGCTTACACCTCTCCCTGAGAGGTGTACACGGAGTGACACAATGTGTTGTGACTCCCCGGAGAAATGTTGCAACGCGCATTGGTCAGAGTATGTAGTATTTCAGAGCTATGCATAATCCGGGATTGCGACAGTCCCAAAGAGGATACGAGCAATGGGAGCACACAAATTGTGCTCGGTGTTTCCATCTCATTCATAATTTTGACTCAGCATTTCCAGCTGATTATTAATAGTTTCTCCAACAGACCGGGACTGACTAAGTGAATTCACTTCAACGTACTCGGGTGGTTCCAGTAACCTTGGCTTGTGCAGAAGTGACTTTCTAAATTGGATTCGCTGCACCGGTCTTGGTGTGTTGCATCAAGCGACAAAACAAACGAGAAACAAAGTGGTCAAAAGTATTATTTAAACTGGAAGTGAGGCAGAATTCATTAAGAAGGGAGTAGGCACTGTGCTCATTGTAGGATGTGCTAATGCGCTCAAGTTCTTCCAGCTAAATTCAATGTATGCAAATGATTATTTACAAGCAGTTATTATCAACAATACTAACAACTTCAGTACTACTACTAATAAAGATCTGGACTAATTAACTGTTTTGAATTGAATTTTGTAATATTTGCAGATTTTCTCAGTTTTATGGGCGCTAAGCAAAATCAGCCCCGTTGGCTAACACAAAACTCTGTGTCATGGAACAGGGTGCTGGGCTGGGAGACAAGATTTGAACCAGAATAAAGAGGCGTCTGAGAAAAGTTCTGCTTGTGCCAACAAAATGGAGAGACAAGTCAAGTCAACAGAGGTGCACTCAGTACATTTTCTCTGTCTGTATGAAACCAAAACATTCTCGTGAAGTACAAAAGGCTCACTTGAAAGTGTTGTACCAGAAATGCTGCAAAAAACCATTTTGGTGGTTTCAGATGTTTTGGGGGATGCTGTTCTTTTATTGGTTCTTTTATCTTTTTCTGGTTAGAAAGTAAGGAATTTTATGATCTGCAGGCAATATTTTATTTTTTTATCTTCCTGGCTTGGGGAGGGTGGGAAAGGAAGAGAAATCTTGACCTGACTATAAGCAGAAAGTAGAAGGCAAGTTCATGGGAGCACAGAAAAGGGGGTGTCCTGGCTTTTGCAACCATCTACCCAAAATGGTTGAAGGATGCTGGTGTCGTGTGTTAGTCTGCAGATTCCATGGGACCTTGTTCCGTCTGTTTGGGCAGTGAGGTACCACGCACATGAGCCCTGTGTAAGACAAAAATAAGTGTGAATGATAGCAATGCAGATAATATTGCTGCTTATAAATAATAATTAATGCTAATTAATGTTGACTCTGTGTGTTGTGGCTTGGATGAAACTCTAGCAGGAACTGGCAGACAGGCTGATATGAAATCTCCACCCACAAGATCTGCTGAAAGAGCAGTATCTGCTGTAAGGGGATCTGCCCTTGGAAGCACAAAGAATACGGAGATTTTTCTAATTCTTTTTATCAGAGAAATTAGGCTTAGTGCTTTAGAATCTGTCTGCGTGCACAGGTCTCTAGGACCTGCAGGTGTGGAATAAATGCAAGATCAGATCGTGTTCCTCGTGTAAGATTAGAAATAGTGCTTGATGTTACCAGAAAATAGCACATGTGATAGAGCGCTCCCCTGTCACACCGTGCCTGTACCCCAAGGTCCCAAGGAATTCCTGGGATGCCCGTGGGGAGGCTGACACCTCCTCGCCCTCCTCGGTCCATCTCGTCCTGTACTGCTCTTCGTGAACATCTGTACTGGTCTTCGTGCACATCTGTACTGCTCTTCCTCCGCTGTCCCCTCGCACTCTGAGCTCCTTCCTCCCCGCCCTGCCCTCCAGCCAGGAGGTCAATGCTGCCACCTCTTTTTCACCAGTCATGCTTTTCTTTCTGTGTTTCTATGTTTTTCCCCTCTTTTCAATGGAGGGGCAGCAAGAGCTGTTTCGCTGATTTCACGTGTTTTTTTTTTTTTCTGGGAAGAGATGGATAAGGCTTAGAAAAATAGGATGCTGAGCTTTGCCCCCAGGCAAAATGTGTAGGGGGGACATTCTTTTTCTTGAGGGAGGAGATTTTTATTACCAGGGAGGGAATTTCCACTAGCAGAGCAGTTTTACCTGAGTTCCTCTGAGAGATGGGAGTCAGGAGCCTGTGAGCTGTCGATGTTATGGAGGATCTGGAACCGAATGACCAGTTGCCATCACAAAATCATCCAGCTGCCCAGAGGGAGAGAAGGGGGTTGCGTGTGGCCTTGCAAACAAGGAGGAAAGGGAGATGAGGCAGTGTCTGGCTGTTCCTGGCTTGGTGGGAAGAGCTGCAGGGTCCCTGGTCACTGTGTGGCCAGGAAACACCCTTGCTGAGAGCTGTAGACCAGGCCATGTGCTAGAGCAGCTCCGTGACCCCATCAGCTGCCTTGCAGGGGGATGCGAGAGGAAGGCTGGGCCTGTGGAGCTGGGTTCGGTGGCATTTCAAAGGTGAGATAATCTGTTTTCTTGTTTGTTTTTTCAGTTCCTGCTGGGGGCTCAGTTATTTGTTGAGATGACTTGAGTATCTGATAGGCAGCTCCTTAACAAATATGTTGATTCAACATTTAGAGGATCATGTTTCTTTGTGGTGCAGAGTTATTTATTGTAATAATTGTGGTAGGCTGATGACACTCTTGTGATGATCAAAAAGAATAAGTTGTGTATTTTTTTTTAAGAATGTGTTAAACCAGTTCTGTCAAAATGGAGCTAATAAATACCAGTAATTGCTTAGACAGTTGGAAAGGAATTATTCCCCACAGTTTTTGAAAACCTTGTAGCTAACGATTTGGCTGAGTGTGTATGGAGACCTGTGCTTGCCTCTACGTTTCTGAAGCTGAGTGCAGAGTATGGTGCTTGTTTCCTATGAGTGTGGGATCTGAAAAGCTAGAATTTTTCCCTGAACGTGACAAAGAATGTCTGTGTAAAATAGGCTAACTTTAAATGTCCAGATTCCATCTGCTAAAGTGCTTTGTCAGGAGTGAAACACCAGGACAGCAAACAGACTACACCTTTCTTAAAATGAGGAAGCTGGTAGGAAGGAGGGCAGGGACCAGGGAGATGGCACAGGTTCTGCTAGTTGAGTGGAAGCTATTAGTGGAAATCCTCACGGACCAGCCTGGGACTGATATTACTTAACATTTTCATTATTGCCTTGGGTGTAGAAGGTTGGAACCAGCTGATGAAATTCTCTGCTGACACAAGACGAGGAGGCATTGTCAATGTAGACGTAATGTCCACTTTTTCCCATACTGGGAGTGTGAGTGCAGGAATGATGGAAACAGAACAAAAGCTTAATAGCTGAGGGCTTCTGCCTTTAGTGGGAATTGTTGGTCCCTTCAGGCCAATACAGCATGAGGTGGGAATGAACTCAGTAGAGAAAGAGATCTGGGTATGCTAATTGACTCCAGAATAACTGTGAGCTTCTGGTGCCATCCGGGCAAAGCCAAATGGAAATAGACTGGTCATTAATGGATTAGTTTTGTAAATATGAAGTTACTAAAAATGAGATCCTGTAACAACACCCCAGCTGGAGTAAGAAGAGCAGCAAACTGAACTGGAGCATCATGGAGTGATGAGCATGGCTCCTTGTGCAGGAGCTGACAGTATCAGGGGACAGCCTCGTGACACAACCCAGGCCTTATTTCCAGCAAAAGAGGCGTGTGGTTTGTTTAGCTATACAGTGCATATAGAAAGGGAAATTGTTGTAGGCATTGCTGATTAAAATTCTGAAATATAATGAATAAATTTAATACCGAGTGATGATGACGTACCATTTTATTCCTCTTAATTTTCATTAATTTCTCCATGTATGACATACTCTAGATTTTATGGAACTCGTTATATGTAATTGGTCTTGTGTCAACAAGCAGCAAAGATCACACTGTCTGCCATTGGTGACAGCTGGCTTAATTTAGTAATAGTACTTAGCAGTTATGTAGTGCTTTAAGTTTTCGAATCCCTGTTCAAATATTAGCTAACTAGTCATCACACCAATTGCTCTAAATATTATCAGGCTTTCTATAGAGATGGGTAAATATGTTGTTATCCATATTTCAGAGATGAGGAAATTGAGACACAGATGGGCCAGTTACGTCTCTGTGCATCTTTATATATAGGTATTTCAAAGGCACCTATCGTTTTAAGGTCTAACAAGTCTTTCCACCTGCTGGACCTGATTCAGCATCCACTGAAGCCACTGGAAATCATTCCAGCAACTTCAAAGGGTCCTCTTGCTGCCTAATTGGGTTACCCTGCAAAGGACAGCTTCCTAATATCGCCTTGCTTGTGTAGTGCTCTCAGGGATCAGAGGATGGAAAGCACATCTGCCCAGGCAGTCACCTTCAGTGCTGCTGTAGGGGACAACCGGGGCCACTCAGAGATTATGGTTTGCTCGCTCAGTGATTGAGTCCTGGAGGTGAGACTCTGGGATTCGTGAGCGGAATGTTTTCTAGAAAAGTTATTTAAGAGCTTGAAAATACCGATAATCTAATGATGAGATATTCAGAAGTTCCTAGGTAGGCATTACCTGTTGATTCTGGAAAGCATATCCAGGTATTTTGACAGTCCCAATGTATATTTCTCAGTCTATTCAGGTATCCACATGACTTTTAAAACCTATCCCTAAACTTCAGTGATATATGGGAATTAAAACTCAGATAGGAAAAGCACAACAGATACATGTCTGAAAACTCCAAGGCTCAGCTGTGTGGTTTTTGTTGCTTTTTAAAACCTGTAGTTTTCTGGAGAAGAGAAAAGAAACAAGAAATTCCAGCCTCAAGTGTAATGCTGGAAGATCCTAGAAATCCTTCATTGATGAAGCAGCAGGTGACTTTGTAGTGCCAAAGAAATGTGGCATACCTAGTTAAAGTTTGACCACTTCTGTGCAGTCTTACGGTTCAGCTGTATTCCCTGAAAGGTGGAAATAACCCTTCACCGATTCGAGAAAGTATTGTCATGTGCATTAATTCAGGGGTTTCATTCCTTGAACATCTACTCTGCTTTGCATAAGAACTCCCTGTTTCTGCAAATGTTCCTGCCCTTAAAGTTGTTGGGATTTGTGACAGAATAAAACAAGTGAAAGAGCATATGGAATACAGGCTTTTATCGAAATATAGGAATTAATTTATTTTCTTTTAAAGCTAAAATTTGCTTGATCCCATTAGTCAGTAATGCAGTGTTCCTCATGCTTTGAAAGACAAGCTTAGGGGAGGGAGAGCAGCACAGACAGCATTTTCCTCACTGCCCTGCCATGTGCTGCTTCTCCTGCCTGCCTTCCCACCCAGGAATACTGTGCTATTTGTGAAACAGCACAGTCACAAGAACACGCAGAACAATCTTCTGGCTGGGTTGAAGTCCTGTGCTATGCTCACAAACAGAGCTTTTCATGTTCGTTTCTTGTTACTCAACAGCAGTCAGGAAATAACAGCCGTTGTAAGGTAGACCCCTCCTTGGGTTTGTCTCTGGAAAGGAAAAACGAGACAGGGGGACGTGTTCCTCTGTGTGCTTCGATGTCAGGTATTGGAGCATTGCAGTCAAACCAGTGTGGTGACGGCAGATCAAAGAGGAGAGATGAGCCCGAGAGGTGAAGGCTGCTGAGCTGAACTCCTGCTCTTGCCTGGTGTCAGCAGCACGCGTTGTCAGGCTTGCGACTCGGGGCTGTGATCAGTACCCACATACAACATCTGTGATAACAAATGGCAGCTGTTAACACTCGCTCTGTTTTCAGCTGCGGGACAAAGGGTGATGGTTTTAAACTAAATGAGGGAAGGAAGAAACATTTTATGCTGGGGATGGTGAAACACTTTGATAAAAGGTTAGTCCAGGCAGAACACCAGAAAACAACTGCGGTGGAGAGACTATTTTTGATTCGGCAGCGTGATGGACTATGGATGATCTGAGGGAAAAGCGTGACTTTGGTACACGGCTACGGTGGGAGAGTTTGTTTCTTAATCTGACCTCTCAGTTCTCCTTCTCCTTGTCCTGAGCACATCATTTAACTCTGTGCCCCAGTTATCCAACCTGTGGATCCTGGTGAGGAGTCACATGTTTCATAAGGCTTACAATGAAAGTGCACTACACGGCTTCTTTTCCAAAGGAAAAGGGGGGTCTTGGTCATCTATCTTTTGAATGGCCAGTTTGATGCCATTAAAAACCACTGAGATAAAGTTTATTTCTACTATGAGACTGAAGTCACATTGTGAATTGTAGGGAGATCCATAAAAAGTGAGGTGGAGTGCCTGCCCTGGAAATCTGTGAAGTTGGCAAAATTGGCTTAAAATACTTCAGCTATTATTCCAAATTTTGCAAAACCTGTAAATGGGCAATGATTTCTAGGTTTTCTTGAAGTGAAGCTTGCTAAGGGAAGTCTCAGGCTGTCTTCTGTTGCAAAGCAAATTTCTTGTTAAGAAAATGAATAGGAGTTTATTGAAATTATTGGATTGGAGTCATCAATTCTTTTCTGGTAGTCAGTCCTTCAATTCCTCTCCCTGCAGTGCCTTGGAGCCATACTTAAGTTTCACAAATCTACATAGGGCAGAGAGAGAAATGAGATTATTGTGCTGAAGATCACTATCTCCCTGGAATACTGAAAAATCATGTCCACACACACATGCTCGGAGGTGCAGACACATAGAGAAAGACAAGATGACAGCCTACTGTAAATTAGTGTAGTTTAATTGAAGTCAATCAAACTGCTAATTTGATTTAGTCAAACTGTACTAATTTACACCAGCAGCCGAGATTTTGGCCCTTTAATTTCGTACTAATCTGTTTATAGCTTTCAAATATATGGAGCCAGTTGATTGCTAAACTGTTTATTGGGTGTGGTTCCAGGATTACAACAGTAATTATTTTACTGAAGCCCTTTATTTTCAAAAATGCATGTTTCAGATTTACATAATAGGACTAGACAATGACTAAGGGGCAAATTATACCAAGATTATTGCATGTACTTACGCATGTGTTATGTTTTTATGACTCAGAATGGAGCTTGTTTGTGTTCCACCTTTGGACAGAGATGTCTTTGGGGGGGGGACGACAACATTGTAGAGCACAAGAATTACAAAAGAGTCCCAGCCTGTGGAATTCTGTGCCAAGGCGCGATGCTAGACGATAAAATATTACTTAAGTGTGAAGGTGGGGGACTCGGTTATGAAACGCCAAACGGTTTTCCACAGCTCTGCTCCCTCAATGTGGTGTTTATTCCATCCCGAGAGCCGAGGCCTTCGGAGCTGGTGCTGACTGTGAAACACCTCTCCTCTTTGCCACCCAGATCCAAGTGCTGGCACGGGAGCATTCGGAATTCAGAGCGGTATTTTGGGTGGTGTTTGCCTGGAATTACCCGCTCTCCGTGCCTTTCCCCATGCCAAAGGATGGTGTTGATAAGGACAGTGGCACAGTGCTTTGAACCAGCTTTCAAATGTTGTTTTTCCTCCTTCTCCTTTGGTGTACTTCACAGAATAGTTTGCATCCATTTGATACGTGGGAAAGCTGCCAGCAAGCTTCTGCCTGCAGAAACACTGCAGTGGGGAGAGCTCCAGTGAGGCAGCCGTGCCTGGACTGGGGCTGGCAGAGCCCACTGCTCCCCGCTGCGCGGCCATCGGGCTCGGTCCTCCCTTCCCAGTGGAGCCTCATCAATCACCAAGCCGGTTACTACTGGGTTTGATGGATGCTGATGGTGGTGAGGATGCTTTCATGTAGGTTGGATACTTGAATGAACCTGTTCAGCCTGGTTGTTGGTAGGATCCGCAGTCTGAAGGTGAAAGGCTTTAGACTCTTATCTCCTGAGCCGTGCAGCCTCTCTTCTGGCTTCTTAGTGTTTACAATAATTACCTTAGCGAAACAGATCATCATCTGCTTGCTGTCATCAAGTGTGAAAATGGCTGTCAGAGTTCAGGACTGCAAGATTTGCTTTCTTGCAGCCAGAGAAGAAATTAATGGAAACATTGCTCCAATAATCCCCAGCCCTGACCTCTTTAATGCATCCTCAAAACTAAACGCATATAAATAATTATCTGGGTTTTGTAAACAGAGCTAAGTAGAAAGATACAACCCACTTTGGGATCACCAACTTTTACAGCACAGCTTTAAAGAGAAAAAAGTGTCTGTGGAACAACTTGCTGTAACTCTTGTAAGTTTGCAAAATGACCTCAATGTTCCTAAGTGCTTGTTAAAGGATTTTCTAAAAAGAGCAGCAACACCTGGAGACTCATTTATCACTGTCTCTGCCTACTGGCAATCCCACCTACACACTGAAGAATGACTGCTAACACAATATTTATGCAATAAACCAGCTGAAATATATAAAAAGAAAAGCCTTCTGTAGGGATGATAGAGATTAAAGAAGTATTTGAAGTCATTGGCTTGATAAACAGGGAGGATTCTTTTGGTTTCATGGCACTCTTCTCTTGAAGAGAAAACCTTTTTGTTATCCATTCTGACACAGGAGGACCACCTAAGACCAAACTGGTTTTCCTGTTATGGAAAAGGTTCTTTTCTTCTCTCCTCTTCATGCCTGTAAACTATGCTGTCATCTTCTGCAACTAAAATCTATGGAGCAGAGCCATTCTGAAAATCTCTTGAAGCCGTTTCTTGCCTCATGAGCCTCTTTCATGATGTCCAAAGGCATCCGCCTTGCAAAGACCAGTCTGATAATTCCTAGAGACCTTAGACTTCTCTTCTAACTAAAGAAATGCTGTGAGGATTCCACCTAAGACCCAGGTGTTTAACGTGTCCAGTAATAGAAGTGCAAAGCTTACGGAGGAATCAAAGCCACAGGCAGAACTGGAGCCTTGGAGGCACATTAGTAAGCGTAGGCTTAGCCTAAAACCTACAGAGTTGAGTGGAATGACCTTGTGTTAACCTCAGTCAGTCCAACAGCCTTGGTCATGAGTGGCAACTGGGTTTCTAAAACAGTTCTGACTTTCTGCTTGCAAACAAAAGGGCTCTTTTCCTGGGCTTCTGTGTCTCGTGTGCAGTGGCCTTGCGCATTGAAATTCAGGAGTGGCCATGAAACACAAGGTTTATCTTGGATCAAGTTGCCAACCAATGGAGTTCTTAAACAAGAGGAGCCCATTAGTGGCAGTACAAATATACAGCAGCTATGTTGGTCAGTAGAAATGAGGAGGACAGTAATTTCAGATCGTGTTGGTCAGTCTGTAAAGGACCATTGCTTCAGACCTAGGAAGCTTGGCACCACTAGACTATCGCCTGAAACCCACGTGTGATAATTCTGTTGGGTCATAACGTTCACGTACAGTGTGAACAGATGGATCATAGGAAGGAGCGATTTGTGTACCGATAGTCAGCAAAAACTGGCTCTGCCAGAGCAGAGGGGACATAGCCACCAAAGATGAGCTGAGTGGAGTCCCCATGGCCTCAGGGGAGTGCAATTACTGACCACGTAGCAGCTCTGTAGGTATGTTGTAGTCCTCGAGAATTACTGAATGGGATGCTCTGTCCGCTGTGTGTATCCTCTTGCTGTCCAACAGCTTTGTCTAAAACAAACAAACAAAATCCAACAACAACAAAACAACTAACCCAAAGCGAAATAACAAACCAAAACAAAAGAAAGCCTCCCAGGGCACACAGAGTAACATGTTAGATCTCTCCAATACCTCTGCACCAAGGCTTTGACCAGGGATAGTTTGCCCTTCAGTTGTGTTCCTTTAGCAGTGTCTTTTAGCAAAGAACATCAGCAAGTCATCGGTTTACATGAGTAAGCTGGGAAATACTTCTTGAGGGGAAAAAAAGCCTCGCAGGTTGTAGTGGATCACAAGTGTGAACATGAGTTGGAAATGGTGTTTAAAAAACATGAAAAAAATTGCCAGCCTGGGACATACAAACAGGAATATAGCTGACAAGACACATGAAGTAATCCTGCTTCACTCAGTGCTGATAAGGCATCAGCTGGAGCACTGGGTCTTATTTTGGGCTGTGCCATTCTAGTAGATGTGAGCTCATTGGAGAGTGCCCAAAACAAACAAGGGAACGATCAAAAGTCTGGAAAACCTAATGGTAAAGAGAGATTGAGTGAATTGAGGTTTTTGGCCCAAAGAAAGGAGGATTTCAAAGGGTTTAATAAGGGTCCTCAAATATATTAAAAGAGGGGACCAATCAGAAGATAATTGCATCCAGCATAATCCGATGCTGTTATTCTTCATACCAGGCTAACTGGCTCTAACTGCCAGTGTTAGATAATCTGGTGGATATTCAGGAATACTTCGTAGTGATGAGGATAGTGACTGCCTGGAGAAGGAGCGGAGTCTCTGCGAGTGGAAGCTTTATAGAAAAGGTGGGTAAATATCTTTGAAGAATGAAGGAGCAGGTGATTTTGCCTTGGATCACCAATATGAACAAGATGTTTAGATTCTTTTTAGTGTTGTTTTTATGTTACTTTGTGGGGCAGGGGAAACAACAGAGAAAGTAACAAGACTGCCAAAGGCTTGCAATGATTTGTGCAAAATTTAAGGTGCAATTCTAACATAGAGCCATGTAGATAGGTGGGTTGTATACCTTCTTTGTGTACAGGTGTATGAAGCTATATAGCTAGTTTCATCATGTAACGTGATGGCAATCCATGTAGCCCTATCTCATTGGTGTACCCTGCTGTCAATGGGCCAGTAAAAGAGGAGCATTGCAGGTGGTCCCTGCAGAAGATGTGCTGTGGCTTAATCTCAGGAAGCTGCAGCTCACCCAGTTTTGTCTAGGGCATCGCCACATGGTGTAACTCATGGGATTTTTGTTTTCCTTGTAAGAAAACTTGTAAGAATTTAATTGAAACTGGTAGAGAAGAGGTTGACTAGATACCAGCTCTGTGTTGTACGCAAAATGCTGCTAGGAACTTGTGTTAAGTGCATAGAAGCCACCAATTTAGTGCTTATAGCGTCAGTGAATAAGGGAAAAGCAGAACCTGAACCTAAGCAACCTTCTTGACAGTTGGTATTTAGCTAAGACTGCTCTTTGGAGACTTACCTTCTCACTTTTTTTCCAAAAAGAGAGGCAAGAGTAGGAGGAAGAAGGTGATAGAAGTAAGGTTTGAATTAAAACAGATGGAGAGTTGGATTTTCTGGAAATTTTCAGGTTTCACAAAAAGTACTAGAAACCTGTGAGTTTTGCTTTCCAGACAAATAACAGCAACACTGAAAATGTTATGTCAGGACTGTATTGTGAGTCCTTGGGGAATGTGAGTGTGTACCTCTTGTGTATGTTGGAGTTGAGGTTTCTGGACAAATGTGATGAGATCTTGTCAGGAAGCGAGACCAGAAAGTATTAGAAGAGAGGGAGCCTGGCTACCAGTCTGTTAATGAGAAATGCATATGAATACTGGGAAGTATAACCATGAAGCTCTATGGTGATGCCTCAAAATCTTTGGTAATCAGACACAAGCTGTAAGGTTTTTTGAAGTATATTATTTCCCATAACAAAATAATTTCCTGGAATTGAATAAAATATAATAATAATATAAAAATAAAATAAAATAATAATAAAATAAAAAGTGAAGATGGTGTGGCTGGCTTGTAGGGCAAAGGGCTGCTCCTGCACCTCTTACCAGATCTGGTTTTCTTTAGGTGACAACAAAATGTGCACAGTACTGCACAACAGTTGTCAACTGTTCAGCCTCACCTGGAATGGTTTCAGGGATGGGGCAGCCACCACCTCTCTGGGCAACATTAGCCAGGCTCTACCACCCTCCTTGTCAACAATTGCTCCCTTCTCCCCAGTCTAAATCTCCCTCTCTTAGTTCAAAACATCAAAACATGTCCTGTCCCAACAGGCCCTGCTTAAAAGTCTGTCCCCATCTTTCTGACAGGTGCCTTGAAATCCTGGAAGGCCCCCAGAAGGTCTCCCCAGAGCCTTCTCCTCAGGCTGAACCCCCTAACTGTCCCAGCTTGGCCTCCCAGCAGAGGGGTTCCATCCTCAGATGATTTCTGTGGCCTCCACAGTCATGCTTCTACCTTTTCATTGTATCTCTCCTTTCTGGAGATGTGTGTGCTAAGAATCTACACCGAGCTGCATGTACGAAAGGCACTTGCAGGAAGCTGTAAATGTGATGAAATGAGAGACAAAAAAAACCTGCTGCAGGACTTGCCCTTTAAATAAACAATTGGGAAATGCCAGATATTGAAACACTCTCTGTTTCTTCACAGCTTATCGTAAGTTTTTTTTTTTTAAAGTGATGTGGTGGTGTTTAAAAGAAAATAAAATCAATGGAAGTGTTTGTCGTGCTATTCCCATCACGCAAGAGGAGAAAGGGGCTCAGTTTCAGGCTCAGTTTCTGCTGGACTTTCAAATTGCTGGAGATCTAAGCACGATGAAAGACAATTCTCCAGAGGGAAGCAGAATCATTCCAGGAAAGGCAACGTGTGCGTGTGCCTGCTCCTGTGGCACCCAGCATCAAACACCAGCACCGGCATAAGCTTCTCCTCTGTAATTACGTGGTTATGGTGCTTAAACGTAGGGATTGACCTTTTTGTTGCGGCTTTGACCTCTCTGAACCGACTTAAACTATAGGGCTGAGATTAACCAATTTATCATGTTGTGCTGAAAATCAGCACATCTTTTTTTCCCAAGAGGCAGGTTTAGGTAAAACATCAGGGCATTTAAAAATACTGTTTTCCTTTAATTCTTCTCCTAACCTTTCCATGAAGGTACAGCATATATTTTAGCTTACATCTAGGGCTTTTGAGAATCAGTTACAAAATGGGACATCCTTCAATAAAATCTGAGACCTGTGTATAGAGGCGGGGGGGAAATGCCTGGCTGATGCTTGAGGAGCCAGCATGGGACCTCAGAGCCCCAGGTTTGGTTCTTTGCTCTGCTGCAGGCTTCACCTGTGAGCTCTGTCAGGGAATTCCATGTTCCTGTGCCTGGGTGCTCTGTCCATAGATGGGATAAGAGCTTCTGTTGCCTCAGTCATCGCTACCTGAATGTTTCATAGGTTTGCTGACTGGCAAATCCCACTTGTCCCCTGGAACTGCCACGTTGTATGTAGGTATCTAAGCAGTGGAAAGCTTTGAAGACCATACTCACCTGTGTGACAAAATGGGATCCCTCTTTTAGAGCAATTTGAGTTTGATAATTGGCCTTCTTTCTATTGCGTGATTTACAATTTGGAGCAATAACAATGTGTATTCTCAGGCCATTATTTCTGACGGGAATATAAATGGGGATATAATTTTAATCTCATAATGAAATGATGACAGATACACATAAACATATAGCAATGCATTAAAATTTCCCACAGAATTGTAAGTCGAGTGTCATCTACCAGAGGCCAGGAGATTGAGCTGCCATGTTATTACAGGCAGGCCTGGTAATGACACAGACAATTAAGACTGACTAACTTTTTTCATTATATAGCTTTTGTTGCAGTTGCTGATAACATTGCCAAAATTTAGACCACTTGGGCTTGGATTTCCCATGCCAGCTGTTTGGCTACTGTAGATTGTTGTTGTTTTTGAGGAACATTTAGTCAGAAATGGCTCAATTATTTCTGAGAATGAAGTAAGGAGGAAGGCAGACTGCTTTTTCCTGTGCTTTTGTGCAAAGACTTGAATCTTTCCTTGGTAAGCTGGCCTGATCAGGTCAACATCTGCTCTGACTTCTGGAGCACTGCAAAGATGACCTGTTAAAGTGGCTGTAGGAGGAGACCTGAAGCACATAAGTTTGTGCCCTTGTTTGAGGCTGAAATGGAAGAAGGTAAAGAGGGGAGGAAGGTTTAATTAAAATTAGGCCTGTTTTTTAGGAAAATTTATAACACAATTTAAGTGTAATGAAAGAATGGGAAGCAGAAAGCATAGTTTCTTTGTCTAATGTCTTGTGCGTTTAAATTGGTACAGGGAAATCTTTACATAAAATCTTTAGTATCACTTTATCTGGTTTGATTTTTATTTTTTTTTAAATGTCACATTGTTTTGACTGGTGTAACCAGGATATTATACTGAATGAGAGTAGTCATAGGTAAGAAGAAAGTTTAGAAGCTGGGAGCACACCTAAATAGAAAGATGGAAGGAGGCACTGCTTGTGCAAATGGAAGAGAGAAGAAGAGGCAGGAGACTTTTGAATTTGTCTATCCACAGTGATGATCTCATATTCTGCTAATAGTGCATGTAATGTGTCTTTGTTTTTCTCCTCAGATATGTCATCAGTGACAATAGGATGAATGAGGTATCAGTCAACAGGGTTGGAAGAGGTTTTTTTCACTCGCCAAACTTTGTGCCAACGCATCTTTGCATATGGCTTATTTGGTAGGAACACGGAGTGTGAAACATTCTGGATCTAATTCACCTCGCCTATAAATCTGGTTGACATTTAAGTGATTTACAGCAGGGGTGTGCTTGATTCAGTATAGCTACTGGAAGGAAATTATTTGTTTATTTTAGGCTCTTATTTTTTTAAGTGCTACAGAAATTCACCAGGCTGATCCTGGCGAGGGGCAGGGAAAGCACAATTCTCTGTCCGTGTAAGTCAAATGCCTGACTTGGTTTTAGTCAGTGAAAACTTGCATTTAATTTTAGAGAAAGATATTTGTTAATAACTGAGATTTGTTCATTGGTTTGCTCAAAGGAAAAGAGTTTTTCAAAAAGAAATGCTGTCTGCTTCCCTTCTCTAATGTGCTCTGCTACATCTCCAAGCAGTTATTTAATTCCAACCATCTGTTCTTCTGCTGCTACCTCAACAGACAAGGGAAGTGACTTCATATTTTCAGCTAGATGTATTTTTTGATTAGTAGGTCTGTGTAAGCAGCTATTAAAAGCAAGCAAGAATGTATAAATGTAGAAAGATACTAATCCAGTTTAACTAGGTCACAAGTTGAGTAGTTTGGAATGATGTATAAAAACTAAATTTTATTTGGGTTTTCCTACCTGGCCCATAGACCAGCCTACTGTTTATCTCTTTCTTCTGAGGAAAATGTAAATTAAACAATTTCAGCTGGCATTCCTGTTAGTGATCCCTATTAGACTTGTGCATTTTCTGCTTTTGCTCATAGATCTGGCAGGGGGAAAATCAAAGGCAGCAGACGATACTATTTCAAGGCACCTCACAAAGCTCTGGAGCTCCCTAAACCATATTACCTCACTAAATCTTTGGAGGTGAAGCCAGGTGAACCTCAGAGACCAATGTCTTGCATAGACAATTAAGGTAAAGTGTTTGCATCCAAAAATAAAGGGTGTCGTCTGCGGTGACTAGCACAATATACCAATATACATGCAGAGTCACTTTTGGAGGTGAGCAACCAGGATGGCTGCTGAAGGCTCCGAAGCCGGGGGACATCCCTTCGGGCTAAGTTAAGAAATTATAAGTCATCTAATGTGGGAATGAAAAGCAGGGTGGCTTAGCCTCTGCCTACAGCCCCAGCAGGTAAATGGCTCTGCATAAATGTCTAGATCAATTAAATTGCTTAACAATAACTATTGTGGCACGGCTGCTTTTGTTAGACGGGAGTCAGTTGTTACAGTGATGACATCACACACGGTTTTCAGTCCTGACATTGTAAATTACCTGTGGCAGCAGCCTCAGGCTCGATCCGAAGTGGGACTTTGATGCTGCAACACCGAGCGTTATATTGCTGAGCTTTCATGTGGCTGGCCCGAGGTGAGCAGACACCTCTGAGCGCCTCGGCCCCGCGCAGGTATGTGGGAAGCGAGGCGCATCGGGATCGGGCCGCCAGCTTTCTGTTAGGAAACGCTGAGGATACCGCGGGATCTTCACCAGCACGTAGCTGCCTGTTATGCCCTTGATGCCGAAAACAGAGCCCGTCTCTGTCTTCTTCTAAGACGTGGCAGGAGGGTAGGTGGGGGTGGCCTTTGGAACAGAAGCCTGCTGATTAAAGCACTCCCCCGGGTTGTGGGGAATCTCACTCAGTTACTGCTTTTGCCCGAGGGAACCCAAACTTACCTCCCAGAGAGCTTCCTCCACGATGTCTGCCTGCTCTGCAGTGCAGGCACTGACCCTGCCCTGGAGCTGGCGGTGAGCTAGGCTGGAGACCGGGCGAGACAGCGCTCCCCAGGAGCACGGCCCCTGCTCTCTCCAAGGGCCGTTTCGGTCAAACACTCGTGCCATGCGTAGAGAAGGAACCACTCTCCAAGATTTCCTTCTCCATGTAGAGGAAAGCGAGGGCTTTTACTCCTGGCCAGTGGACCAGCTCCGGTGAGAGACAAGAGCAGGGTGTACTCCAGAGGCTGGGGGTTACACGGCAGGCGAGTGATGCCTGTGTGAACTCTCGGGGGCTGGCTGTGGCACGGTGGCCACGGGCACGAGCCCGAGTTTCTTCCACGCTAGCAGAGTGGTCTGACAACTGAACGAAGAATGCTATGGTGGCTGTATCTAGAAAGAAATCCGTAGCTGCTACCACGTGCTATGTGGTGCCTGCTCTGCAGCCTCTGGACAGATCAAGGTGATGGAGAGAGGAGCTGAAGAATGACCGTCTCTTGGATTTCGCTTGGTTTAGGAAGGGGGTACTCAGTGCTGCTGAAGCTGAGGAGTTTCCTGGCACCTGGAGAAGCAGAACTTTAGGTTTCTTCACAGTTTGAACTTCATATATGGAGCACCTGATCTGGGGGCTAGGGATCCACAGTCTTGGATTTGGGTGGAATTTAGGTATTTTTGATGTATATTCTTGTCCTGTATCTGGTCACTGTAGTAACTTCTGGGACTGTGTAAACAAAGTGATTATGCCACGAGTGAATTTGTACCATAATATTTGGGCCACATAAAGCAGCGTAAGCTAACATTTGCTCATGACGCATGTCTACACACTCTGGAGTCCTTGTAGCAGCAAGTGTTGACAGAAGTAAATGTGAGCACAGCAAGAGGTACTAGATGGACATGTCTTTGGGCAGCCTTAGCAGGATGATTATGTTTGTACTCCAGTTGGTTCAGCAACTTTCAGCTCAGAGTCAACAGAAAGTTGTCCTGCGCTGGTACTGTGGGTTCAGCGTTCTCTTCTAGCCACCTGCCTGTGTTCAAACCACTACCTGAAAGCAGACAAAGTGAAGGCAATGACATCTTCAAATATTATTGTTTAGCAATTATATTTTATGTTAAAGAATGTTATAAACAGAACAAACCAGCAAAGTCTAAATCCGCGCCTCTGGCCTTTTCTGTATGTCATTATATGATAAAGTGTCATCAGGTGTTTTATTTATTTCCTAGTACAGTGAGATCTTGGTAAGTAGAGAGATTTGGTTCGTGTTTCAAATGCCAGTGCCATCTGGGAGAAAGATTTCTTTATTTGCAGCAGCTAGAAATTTGTACTGATTTTATAAGACAAAGCCCTCAAAGATCCTTTAAAGCACAACTGGCTGAATGCTCCTGTATGAGTAGGGCTGGGCAAAAATATTTTCTCCTTAATGCAAATTTACATTTAGTCTGAGCTGGGGCAAAATCACAACTATTCACAAGTTCTCCAGGAACAAAAAGAACCAGGAAATAACAGTTAGAAATTTTATGTTGCTCATAAAAAAAATGACATTTTTTTTCCAGGTTCTGGTATGGCACAAAAGTTGTAGCACGTTAGTCTGGGATCTAAATGACCAAATGTCTTCTCTTATGCTGTGACATCCCCACCTGAGCATGTCACCCTGGGCTCTGTTTTAGTCACTATGTAGAAAGAGGCATTTCAAGGTTGATGTACGTTTCATGCTAAAGCAAACTTTTAAATAGATCAGATGAATTTCATTCTAGAGGTGCAGCTATCCAAAGTTATCCGAGATGATTCCTAGATCTTCACTCTTGTCCCACATCCAGGGAGAAGTACCTCTCCTGGGGTGTAGGTGCTGGTACAGCTCCGGTAGCTCAGGCAGACGGAGGGGCGATGGTTCCCTGTTGGGAATGTTCTCTGACCAAAGATTCTGGATCAGCTGCAGTTACAGATGAGAGAGTAAAGTGCAAGGTCACCTTCTCTTAGCAAAGCACTCCTAAATCCACCCTGTTCCTGCCCCTCCGTCAGCTCGCCACACTTGTCAGACTGTCGAATAGTAGGAGAGACCGTTTTTCCTGCAGTCTTGATGCCTGAACCTCATCTTTTCCTTTATATTATTTATTTATTTATTTTGGTAACACTAGCAAATGAGGCGGTTCTGGCAGAATTCTTCTGAGAAGCTGCCATTTATGCTAAAATTCATGAAATCTTTTTACAAATACTTGGCAGTTGTCCAAATATTCTTGGGAAGGGAAAAAGAAAGACTAATGTGATCTCACAAATCATTGATGGTCTGATGCCAGCATTCTGGACTTGATTTTATTCCGCCCCCCCCCCCCCCCCCAAACTATTTGACCCACATTGTTTTGCAGACACTTCTGAAAAAGGCTCAAACTCCTTTCTAGTGATTCTTACCTTTCCAGATTAGTGAACAGCTGCCAGGAGCACGTGTGCGTGTTTGCATGAGCCTTTGATAGCTATAATCAACAAATGCATTTGAAATACAGCATAACTTCATCAACAAATAGCCTGCTAGTTCTGTTAGCTCCTTTTAACACAAGAGTTGCTTCCAAAAACTGGCTTTCTTTAATGTAATAGTGTGTGAGATTCTGAGTAGTTAGATATGAACGCTGGGCAGTAAGAACCTCATGATTATGCCTTACATCCTTGGAACGGTCGCTTTCCATTCACGTGAATTAAGACCTTGGATTAGAAATAAGTCTCTGAATGACCTGCACACTAATGATTTACTGGCAATTACAGTGATATCCCTTGTCCAGGCTATGTAGTCAGGGCTATTCAGGTGTAAATTTAACAGTGGAGTGGCTACCATCTCCTGGCATCAGACAAATAGACAAAAATCGTCCAACCTGGGTGGTTTGAGTTATTTGGGGCCTTATGTAGAGTCTAGACTGCTCTTGATCCACTGGTGTTATTATTAATAATAATAAAAAAACATTAATTCATCTTTATAGGATGCTTGTATGTGAAAGCCCTTGGGCATTTCACAAAATACAGCTAAACAGCAGTGATTTTCAATTAAAAACTGCAGCATTACGCCAGTGAAGCTGGAAACTGGCAAGAGAGCAACAAATACCCACTAAGCACCTAAGAGAGCACAAAAGATAGAGAAATCACCTACAATTCATTAGATCTCTACACGTGCCAACCCCTCCTGGCCATACTGACATCAGAGGAAGGTTTTTCCCACCATCAGCAGGAGAAAGAGGAAGCTCTCGGCGAGGGAGCGCGGAGGGCAGCGCGCTCGGCTGCGCTTGCAGGGACTCAGCTGAAAGCTGCGATCTCGGAGCCAGCTCTAACTGGATTAGTGGGGTTGCTGCCGTTCAGATTTAAACTTCCTTTTGCTGGAGGATGGAGGTGGGATGGGAGCCCTCTGCGCTGACACCTAGACCTAGGGTGAAGGCTGAGATCTCTGTTTGAAATTCCTTGTGGTCTAAAGGAATTCTGTACCACCTCTTTATGGTTTTCCTTGATGTTTTGCTCTTTGTACATATTCTGGCAGACTGTTGCTATCTCACCCAAAAGGTGATCAAAATGAGCTTTGATTTCCCTTTTTTTAAGGGAGATTTTAATTCTCCCCCCCCCCTTCCAAAATCTGCAGAGTTGATAAAATTGCTGGTTTCCCAAAAAGGCTGGCACACTGGAGATGTAAGCACTTTTTTGGTTGGGTTGAAAGGGAGCTACACTGTTCAAAAAAAATGTTGTGCTGCTTTGAAAACGTCTGCAGTTCTTCCCTAGGCTTGTAAATCCCCATTTATGTAAACCGCGGTCTTTTGTGGTGAAACTGCTCTAACAGACTCTTCAGCATTGCAGTATGCCCTCTCTCCCCTTGCTGTTTGGGCAAGGGTATGGTCTGAATTACCACGTTATCAAAACCCCCCTCCATGAACAACTTTCACTTCTAGCAATCACAAACTGCACAGTTCTCCCCGTTTCAGCAGGCACTATCTCCACAATGTTGCATGCTCATCGCTAAAAAACCCATCAAAGCTAAAAAGCCATCGCTGCCACCAACTGACAAGGAACAGATTTCACAAAGCCTACGTTTGTTCAGTTCAAGAAGGGAGAGTAAAGATTCCAAGTGGATCAGAGAATAAAAGCATGATCATTCCGAAGGTGGCCTTTGGTGTGGTCACCTCTGTTGAGATTCAGCCGAACAGAACGTTGTTGTTGTCTCTACTTGTTCTGCAATGGCCCCACCCTATTCATTTGTGTAGAAGAATGGATCAAAGTGAGCTTGAAGATAGACAAAGTTTATAAAAACAGAAAACTCATTTTCTCATACGTTCTTCGGCGCCTGGGGCAGAGGTATTGATTGTAAGGCAACCGAAACAAGCTGCGCTGTTCTTGCCTTCTCTGTGTTTGAACACTTGCAATTGTGCAATAGGCGGTGAAACAACCCCGAATGACGCACAAAGTGCAGTACAAATGAGGCACAAAAGCAGCTGAATTGTTTAAATAAGGCAAGGCTGTGAAATTGAGATTCAGATGGGATTTCAGCCTGTAGATGCTTCACAGAGAGGAAAAAAAAATCATTACCTTGCCGAGTGGTTTTGTCTTAACTGTCAGTTCGTGTGGCAACTCTATACTGTATAAATACGTGTGTTTAGGGTTTTTTTCGTTGTTTATTTTTTCTTTTTGTTTTTAATTTTACTGTTATATATGCGTGTGTGGTTTGGTTTTTTTAACATGAACAGTCAATCCATTTCACACAGGCACATTATCTTGTCTGCTACAAAACTGGCTTGTGCTAGAGCCAAGAGTAGGATTTTAGGATCTTTTGTAATAGTGTCTCTCTCATTCCCTGCTTAGGGCCATCATAAGACTCTGAGGGCTCAAAAAGGGACTTTGGTGATTTCAGGGCCCCTAAAGAAATAGGTCCTCTGCGTTGGGTAATTGTATTTCCCATAAGAAGGTGTAATTCAAGGTTGTTTGCGGAATCGGTTATGCTTAAAATTCGTTGGTCTGGTCTGTGATGTGTGTGTTGCCCAATTCTAATTGATTTTTATAGTGTGCCTCTGTTTGCACACTGTCTTAACCGTAGGAGCACGTATCGACTGCTCATCTCCTGTCCGCAGGACTGGTTTGTGGACAGCCCATCAGACGTGTCTGACGGTCCGCTACCCTCCTTTATGTGTCCAGGCATGCTCAGGTCTACGTGGTTCAGCTGTGTCAGCACCTCTGCGCACTGGTTTGCTGCTTGTATGGTCATGAAGCTGGTTTTGAAGAGGACTTTGAGGTTGCCCTCTGCGGGGTGCATGGTATACGCAGGGCGGACAGATTTGTCCGGAGATGAAAGCGCTTCTCCAGGGATATCTTATTCTATTGGAGGGAGCTGAGCAAGTTCTGCTGGTGTGAGATGCCCCGATGCTGGTGTAACTGTACCCTTGCTAGGACAGGTCCTTATCCCTAGCTGGTGTACTTCTGCTGCTGTTTTCCAGGTATAGACCAACAGTAAAGGTACCTGCATTGCCATAGCTGTGCAGGGGAGCCTCAGTGAGGGAATAAATGTCACTTACAGCCCACTGAAGGCTTCTATCTAACCCTAATGCAGCAGAGAGCAGTCAGAGTAAGCAGGAACTAGGCTCCCAACTTGTGCAGGGATGTGTTCATCACCAAGGCTTTCCAGCCCCTCCCTTGGATTCACCTGGACATGTGCTTCTTCAGTGAGATAAATTGTGTTCACTTTCCAATGTGCTGAGTTTGGGGCAAGAGGGAAAACCAGTCAAATCAGATATGTACTTTTTTATTTTAATTAAATCATCTGTATTTGAAGGTGGTGACAACTCAGCTTCAGGCTCCTCTTGTTCATCCCATACTCTGGGAAAAGTTCCAGTCTGATTTTAGCTTTGCTCATAACAGAGAGCTTGTATTGGTTTCCTAGCCCTATAATAAATTGTGAATTCTGTCATCAGCTCTAATGGTTTAATGAAATTTCAACAGTTGCACAATGTTCTCGTCTCCGAAGGTCCCCAGCTGAATGGCCAGCTACTGCTGGGGAAGGCGAGAGCTCCGTACGACGTGGAAACTTTCCTCTGGATGAGGGTGGATTTGCTGCTGAGAATTCCCATTATGCCTCAAGGGGCTCTGTTTTCTCCAGCGACGCGAGATCTGTCACGTCAGTGCGGATCACCAAGATGTCAAGCCTGGTATCCTGTAGCTAAATCCAAGGCACGCTGGTGCGCAGACGGGTGAAGTCCCACTGGTCCGGTCCTCCACACTTGCACCTCTGCTGTAGTGAACTCTGCCAAGGCTCTGTCCTGGGCTCTCCTCTCTGCTGGTTCAAATGCTGCTGGGTGTGAGGGGAAAAAATGCAACATAATTGTTCATGGCTGTGCACATAAGAAACAGTACTCACCAGGAACTTTAAAAAAATTTTTTAAAATGTTTTTACACCCTTGGATAAGAATCTGAAATTCTCCCTGCAGGTCCAATCCATAGAGTTATTCCTCCCTTTAAGTCCATCAACAGCATATATTCTCACATCTGTAATTGTGCCGAGTCCCCTGACAGACTCTGGGGTAAACCATCTATTGCGCTGTGCTGTCTTGTTTCTCACCCATGTCACTGAGTTACTCTCATCCTTGTGTTTAATGTAAGAGTCCAATCAGATTCTGTGCCTTGCTGCTTTTACTAGGGATTAACGGCATTAGGCAGCGTTCTCTCTCACAGCACTGTCACCTTCTGGCACAGCGAAAGACAGTGTAAAGTTGGCTAATGAAAAATGAGTCCTGCGTAGGTGGATGTAAATATATATATATATATATATATATTCCACTTGTGTGGAACATCTCGGGACATACAGAGAAGACAGCCACAGCCTTTACACTCCACTGGTGCTCAGGTGCTGGAGTAACTTTACCAGCTGTTCCCAGTGATTCAATCCTGTGTTGAGGGTCAAGCCATGAATTAGATGACCATAATGAAAATGTAAAGGCCTTTCTCTCCTCTTACCCATATTCTGCAGTTAAGAATCACAACAATCCTTGTGTTGACTTTCCATAAAGCTGCCTCTGCATTTCATTGCTGGCATTTAATGGAATGTGTGTGTAGCTGTTCTGTGCCCTTCTCCAACGATGTGTATACTGTATGTAACCCAGTAGTACCGGGAACACCGAATAGTGTTCCGGATCGCATTGTGCTGCGTGCTGGATAGACAAATCTCCAGAAAGTAGTCAGTGAAAAACCTTGAAGTTTCTTTCTGCTGCTGATTGATAGATTGCTAGAATCCTGGTTTGTCACCTTCCATTTTTATACTTTCCATAGGAGATATCCTAGCAAGAAATTCACAGGTTTCTTTTAAAGAAACTGGATCTGTGGAGTTTCTGATGGGTGGTGCAGCTCCTGTTGGATCCTGTCAAAGCTGTGGGTGCAAAGCACCTTCCCCAGCTAAATCCTTGCTGACTAGGTCTTCTCCGTTTCTTCCCTTGCCATCTGGAATGTGCTGTACATGATGCTCACTCAGGGAAAAAAAAAAAAAGTGGTTTTTTTTTTTCTATAACACTTGGCAGGGAGCTGGCAATAAGAAACTTTTGTTGCCAGAATCCATGTTCTCTGTGGGGGTGGCTCAGATGGCACTGAATTAACTTGGAGACTTAAAAATGAAAAGTATTTATGGTAATTTTTATTGATGGTAAGTAACTAACCCTACCTCTAGGGCAAGTAATCAAATTAGCTCTAAGAACAGGAAAATGGGCTTCTCTGAATGGCCCTTTGTTTTTATGAAGACATCCTTTTGTCCATTCCACAACAGTTCTTCAGCTTACACAATGCCTGCTTCCTAGGAATCAAGGCTTTATAACAAAAGGCGTATTTTTATTCCATATATATATATATATTAATTTCTTAGATTAGAGAGGAGATAGTCGTGGGGTAAAAGACAAAGATTTTAGGTGCTGACAGTTTGAATAACTGTCAATAGCTGGTTGGAAAAGAGGGCCTCCTGTTAATGCCTTATTCCTCTTAGAATGCTCAATTTCCTCCTATTAACGTGAAGGACATTAATGATCAGTCCTTCAGCCAGCCCCAGACCACAGCCCACTGACCAGTCAGCACACGGAGCTCCAGATCAGGCGCAGCATCACTGCTGCTCGTGCAGGCCAGCAGCTGAGGCTGTGGAAGGGGCAGGGGTACAGCGATTACAGAGGGCAGTGGCTGTAATTGGGGGATGTGGGGCAAACATCTGCAGGAAACTCAGATTCAGCCGTTGTGTTGCTCATAAACCAGCTCATTGACCTATTAATTCCCTAATTCTTCACCCCGTTCTGTGAGGACTCAAAGAACAATAGGGAGGATGTCAACCTAGTGAATCACTGTTGATGGTATCCTCCACGGCTTGCTTGTTTGGGCACCCATTTTTGCTCAGGTATGCTGAACACCCACAAAGAGGCTGGGTGCTAAGCCCTCAAACGCTCGGATGGGTGTCTCAAAAGACGTTCAGCAGTCTTACTCCAAGGTTCATGAGATAGATTTAAATAAGTCTAAAGAATTTAGAGGTGGGATTTGGGACCAAATTCCCTTAGGCTGCTTTACTCTCTAAAGGCAAGATATTCAAACGATCTTGACCAAATTAGGATAATTAGAGCCCTTCGTCTTACCCCTGCAGCATATCTATTATGCTTGTCTAATGAGTGCACTATTCAACCGCGTCAGGGATCTTTGTTAATGTAGTGGGAATAAAGAACTAATCATCAGTATCTCTGCTAAGATGTTTGTGTTTACCATCAGCTTGCCCAGTAGATGTGCAGATGTTAACCTGATGTGAAATTAGAGTTAGACATCATCTTGCACTTGGCCGGATCATTAATCCAAGCCTTACAGGCCTTTGGGACTGCGTTTGGCACGGTGCTAGAGGTTCCAAGATGTGCTGGTATTTGTTTACGGAATGTGGTTGGGATAACATACCAGGGAGAGAGACGCGCGGCTCGTGCTCCAGTTTACTTACAGACTTGGAGCTTTGAGGTGCCCCTTAGGTGCAGTTGTTCTCTCCAGTACCATGAAGCTTCATCTCTCACTGACGCATTTGGGACAAAATCCTGTGTCAGGTGATGTAGCCTTGCCAGATGGCTCTCCCAGCTGAAGAACTGAGTAAACTGGGAATCCTTTCTTGACTTTTTGATTTACACTTACCTTCCTGAGGATTCATTTCCTAATGCCAGTAGGGTTACAGTCATGTGAGGTGAATGGGTCCGAGAGCTGATTCAGGCCTGAGGTGTCCAGAGCACAGATCTGGTGGCAAAAAGCACCGCTTTGGTTTCAGGAACAGCTCCTTTCTCCCCACCTTTTTCTTGCTGCTGCCCCATTGACCGTTCCATCATGAAAGACCATGAGGTTTGTAAACCAGTGTGCTCCTGGTGTAACCCCCCTGGGTGTGATGCGGTTACTCCAGGGAGAGACTAGGGACATTTTTACTGTACTTGGTCACATGAGCCACGCAGAGACAGCCTTCCCACGCAGAGGATTTGCACAATGCTTTCCTGGAATTTGAGGGTGAAACGCATCTTGCCTGTTGTGCTTCAGGCGTTTCACCCGATGAGACAGAGCCCTGCTTGCATGATCACGTGAGCTGGATTAGTGCTGCAGTGACAGTCCTCCAACTACATTGCCCGGAGTTTTTCTCCATCTTGTACCTGTTGGCCATCATCCAAGACAAAGTACTGGTCTGCGTGGACTTTTGCTTGGCCCATATGAACTAGTTTTGTGTTTTTTGAGCAGCTGGTATGCTTTCAAAAAGAACGTTTGGGGGTGTGCCAGGAAAACTGATTTGGAGTTGTTTGAAAAGGATTGTGAAGAAAATTCCTGAAGTGCAGCTACTGCTGATAGCTTGCGATGACAGTTAGTACTGTCTGGGAAATGTCTCTGTGATCAGCGTTTGCGTGGTTCCTGAGGTCAAATGGACCTCGGCGTTTGTCCCTCAGCTGTGTCAGCCAGGGGTCCTTTTACTGCCTGTTACCATTGAACCAGGCTGCTGGGGACTGCTGTTGTCCTTGCTGTGTGGGATGCTAGAGCTGTTTCTGCAGAAGTCGGGGCTCTCGTCCCCTTCCTTCCTTGGGGTATATTTGGAGAAACAGCTTGGAAGCTCTCCGGAGGTTTTGCAGTTGAGGTCACCTGGTAGCAAACCAATTGCTGGTTATCAGGTGTTGAAATCAGGATTGATCTGCAACATATACAGGAACAAAAGCTCTTCATCCTTCCAAGAAGTGGAGCTCTGCTATTTTTTAATAGACTATTCATCCATAGTTTGAAAGCTGCCACTGATGTATAACCTTTTACTCCATTGCACCTATCCCAGGCTCTGGGCAGCCATACCCTGGGGGATTTCTTTTCCACTCTGTTCTTTCTCTGATTATTTTAAATACAGGTCTTCATACCAAATAATCTTGTAAAGGGAATTTCATCTTCCTGGTTCCTCCTCAAGTCAAGTTCTGCCTTTGTCCCTTTGTAATCAGATGCTGAAACAAAATCTATACTGAGGCTGCTGGGGAGCTGTTCAGTTTGAGGCACAGCCGGTGGGGAATTAGTGTCCAGAAAAGAAATAAATGGGTCATGAGCCTAGAACACATACAGCCCTCTTAATGTGCTTCAGTTATTTGAGTTATGTAAAAGCATGTGAGAGAAACACAATGCAAACTGCTGACAAATGGAGGTGACAAACAGAGGTGACAAACGATGAGGTGTTTATTTATCCAAGACCTGATTTGTTTACTTTCCTAATCCCTGCAGAAGATGTGTTTTGGGGATAAGTTCAACCAAAGCTTCCCCAGTTGCCTCCCTTGGTCAGTATCCAGCAGATTGCTGGTGGTGTCCGAAACTTCCTTAAACAGAGAGAACATTAAAAAAAAAAACCTCTCTGATAAACTATAGGTATCAGGTGTACATGTGAGTCTGAGCTGCAGCCTAGAGCTCCGAGTGACATTGGTGATGAATATTAACAACTTCATTTGAAAAAATTCTTTTAATTGTACCCATCATCAGTTGGGGAAGGAACAGCCCTACCTAATATTTATGAATTAAAGGCGCATGCTGGAGAGATTCACACCCCAGCCATGAAAGAAAACACACACAAGTAGGGGAAAAGAACAGCAAGTAGGCATCTTAACACAGGCTGCTTTTGAAGGACTGGTGTATGATGGACACATTCACATTGCACTGCTGTTCTGTAAGGTCTTAAACCTTGACTTTGCCAGCTGAAAACAATTCTTTTTTTTAACATAAAGACAGCAAAGTGGTGGTTTGCATTTAGAGGTAAAGTAGAGAAACAAAACCACTATAATGTGATGCTAGAATGACACCCCTGTGCAGCTAATCAGGGTGACCCCATATCCTGGCCTTCATTGCTGAGGCCAGGGTATGTCTTGTGTGTTCCCATCTCCCAGTACTGCTGGACTAGTGTCCCACATCTCCTCCCTTTCTCCACTGCTGCCTGGTTCCTTGCTTTGACCCCAGCCGGCTGTGAGCTCTCCTCTTCCCCTGTGTTCTGTGTAGAATGGTCCTTCTGCCAGCCAGTCTGGTCCTCCAGTCTTGTTCTTCACTGCCTTCCAACTCCAGTCTCTCACTCATCTGCTATTTCTTTCCCTCCCCTCTAGTTTGTTTTCTTGGGCTTTAAAAAATTTTTTTAAAATGTTTTCTTGTCCAAAGCTGCTTCTTCCATTCTGCCTGGGAGTGAGAAAGTGGGCAACTGCTACCATGGGTGGTAGAGCCCGTTGCAGTGCCTCGCACTGCTCCAGAGCAGCCAGCAGCCGTGCAGAGGAAAAAAAACATTTGTATCTTCCCCCTGTACCTAGGGAAGGGTTTTCAGTTGTCCTTTGGGGTAGGGGCATGAACAGTCTGAGCACACAGGGCCTTGCTGAGTTGGAAGACGCTTAATGAAATTGCACCAGGGATATAATTATTCCGTGTGTTCAGCTAGCAGCTTTGCTAAAAACGCAGGAAAGAGAAGGCAAAATTAATTATGTAGAGCGCAGTAAATCTTCTCTTACTCAACACCTCTGTAGCCTATATGTGTCTCCCTTTTTAGGATTCAGCGTGGGCTTATTGTAGAGCTTAATGGCTGAGTTACCCAATCGTAATGAGCTACGGTGTGTGCAACAGGGGAGCATGATAAAGCACTCCTCATGTGTCTACAACGCGAGGAATTTGAGTTCCGACCTGAGCGCGTCAGGAGGACACGGCACAATTCCACACCAACGCACAGACGGGCTTCGGTGGGTGGGAGTGCCACTGGTGGAATAAAGCTCCTCACAAGTGGTGAGGTTTTTCTCACTGGGTCGTAAATGTGACACCTGAGAAACACAAACTTAGATTTGGCTGGCTTTATAAAAGTGACAGCTCTTGTTTATATCAGAGAATATGTTAAACACACTTTTGTGCCCTGAGTAAAATATGTAATTCTTTGCTTCTTTTCAGGGTCTCTTGGTGAAGCAAATAGTTCTGTTCCACTTACGAGCTAAGCAAACTTACAGCATGAGTCAGAGTAAGTACGAAGGCACCTGCTTCATTTCTGCCACGCAGAGCAGCTCCTCTGATCTCGGGGCTGAGAGATCAGCCTCTGGACTGCAGAACTGCTCGGGTGTCTCGCCTCATTCTGGACCCTTTACGTTTGCAAGGATCCTACTTCTACTGGGTGTTTTCCAACCCCCTCTCCTCGGGCGCAGCACAGATCTACCTTCTGTCGGTATCTCTGGGCAGCATCTCTGCTGGCTTTCACTCCTTTTGTGTCTTCCCACGCTATTGTTTCCTCTCCGGGTCTCGGGCACCGAGAGCAATAGCAGGAGGAGTTATGTCGGGAGCACAGGACACCTGGGACTGGGACCTCATTCCCCTGGGTGTACAAACCTAGAACAAAACCTGTTGCTGTTTGTCAGGGCCGGGCTGGCTTATGAAAGGTTTTTTTCTGTGCTCACTGCTGCAGTACCTGAAGAAATGGAGAGACAAGACGTGGAGGAAGCTCGGGGGCAAAGAACTGACGTAGTTAGCGTGACAAGCCAGTTGGGTTGTTTAGATTGAGGCTTGCGGAAGTGAGAATGGAAAGGACGCTGGGAAGACGAATAGCCAGAGATCATTGTCTCTCTGGGTGCAATCACTGGCACCATCCTTGGCTCTAGGAATGACATTTCCATCTCTTCTCTCTTTGTGCATCCGTTTGCCTTCTTTCACAACCCCCTCCTGCCCCGCTGTAGATCGAGTGGTTGTTCAGGGAAGGATACATATCTATTCTTTGGCTTCTGAGCCCATCAGGTTAGCTCCGGCCTCTGTCCATGCTTCTGGTGCTCCGTTACCCGTGGCAGCACTTGAGCAACACGCAGATCCTGATCTGTTTCTGTTCCCCGTTCTGTCGCATACTCTTCTCCGGATGCACGGGGGCGGTGGTTCCCACCACCCTGGTGTGGGCTGCTGGAGGGAGAGCCCTTGACCTCGGTCAAGCCGAGTGAAGCATCTGCTGCTTGCTACGAGGGAACCCTCCTGGGCAACGAGAGGCTGAGGTTACCACAGGTCTATACCTCGGTAAACTCGATCCTGCGCTCGTGTGTTCCGCGCTGTTTACATGCGAGGCAAATGTGTTCCCTCGGGAGGAGGGGAAATAAAAATCCCTGCTTGCTGATAAAGGAGTACAGAACGGTGTTGGCACAATGATTTCTGAATCTATCTGGGAGTCCTATCGTGCACTGTTATAATAAGATAGCTGGAAGATAGTAATTCTGCACTTGATGGAAAAACATATTGTAGAGCTTAATGAAATTTCACCATGCACTTTTAATTGATTTCGGCAAGGGAGACCTTTTCAAAGCAAATATAGCTATTAATCTAATTAGTGTTTCAGCTAATATACTGAAATTATATTTGTATATCAATATATCTGACAAATATTTGTACGAGATAGGCATTTCAATGACTACTCAGCTGAAATGAACCAATTAACTTCTTTGATTGTAAGGGCCCTGTTTCCTACAGCTGTACTTTGCAGTTCATTTTCCAGTGTGAATGCTTAAATTGGGCTGCTAAGTCCACAGTTAATCTGAAATAATTGGCTTTTCTTTTTCCTCCTGCAAGTGATTTGGGTCGGACAACCGAGCGATGCTGCTGATCCCTCTGCAGTCTGGGTTTTCTGGGGGCTGTGCTAATGGATCTACATCACCAGGTCCCCGGAGAGTGTGGCAAGAGCCTTTTGGAGTGGGGTGGTGGTTGGCTTCGTATGGTGGCCCTTTCTGGATAAGATGAGGCCAAGAGTGCAGCGTGACATGTTCTGGTACCTTGTTCTTCTGAGTATCCAACATGTGAAGCTAATTTCTTTTTCTCTGAAGCAACCAAGGTGGTGTTGTGTTGTGGGTATCATTTCTGGATGAGGCAGGAGAAAGCTGTGGCTGAGACGTGGGTGCTGAGAAACATTCCAGGGTTTGCTGCTTTGACCTTCCCTGAGCCTCTGCCAAGGGCACCTCCTGGAAATCAGTGGATTCTGTCTTTGGACAGAAAGATCACCTGAATTTTTCTGCCCAAATTCAACCTTCATTTTGAATCTTCCTTTGAGTTGTGTGTGACATCATTCTGCCTCAGAGGGAACTAACTGTTCTGTTGAACATCAGTGTACTTATGGCAGTTCTGGGTCCTCTGTTGTGACTCATAATATCATGGTCTTTCTTTTGTGTTTAGTAAGTAGTTGGAAAATTCTCTCCTGCTTTGGCATAAAACCCCCTGAAATGCTGTGCTTAAAATGGGCAGAACTTAAGAACCACAGCTGCTTGTGCCTGAGGTTCCTGCCATCACAGACTGCACTGCCGTGCAAAGAGGAACACCTGATGACCGCGCTGGGTAGAAATTGGGGTGAAAGTAGATCAATAGAGGGGTTGAAAAGGAGAACGTGGAGTGAACATATCTGTACAGGAGCCCAGAAGGAACAATCCATGCTGGGACTTCTGCTCCTCTTGCATTGTGCCCGCTTATTTGTTATTTCTGCAGAGAAAGGTTAGAGACAATTTTCTGTAGAGATGGAAATCCGGGAACCTGTCTGTGTAAGGAGAGCCTTGCAGTGGCTGTACAGGCAGCAGCTGCTTGAATTATCAGTCTGAAAATGCCTCACTCTGCAGTATATTATAGAAAAGAGAGATTGCAAGCAAGAAAATGTACATCAGCCAGCTGATTTTGCAATGATTTCTAATAGCACAGATGGCTAAAAATGAAAAGTGAGAAATGTCAAATTCCACTGATCCATGGGTTCCTCTGTCACCCTCCTTCCACCCTCTGCAGCAAAAGGAAACACCAGTGCAAGCTCCTATGGGGGCTGGCTTTCTAGTCATTGTCATGTAGTAGAGGTGAAGGTCTGGAGGTGTAGGTGCTTTGGAGGCTCTTCATTTTGCTTCTTAAGAAAATATTTCACTGCAGCTGGAGAAAAGGGATGGGAATATTTTTCTGGTCTTGTATTTTTCTGGTTTCATAAAAGCTTACATTCTGACTTGAGGATATGGACCTTTAAATGGAGTAAACTACTGTCATTATTAAAAACACCTTCCTGGAAAGAATTCAGAGATGTTCAAGTCTAGGTTTTTTTTTTTTTTTTTTTTTTTTTTTTTTTTTTTTTTCCCCCTGGCTCAGTATCCTAATTAACTCTCAACCATTTCTTGAGTAATGTGTTTAAGGTCACTAGCTTGGCTGGGTATTTGGTAATAAAAATTACACCCCACGTCTGCAATAGGACCACTAATTTAAAATGGTCGTTTGATTCAAACTGACCTGTTTGCCAGCATAACTAATGAAGTGTCACTTTAATATTTAAAGTACTGTTCTTTCAAGGTAATTGCTATTTACTGGTAATTCTTCTTCATTTGATGGTTTATTAGGTACCTATAGGAATTTAAATTGGGCAACTGAAAAACTGTAATTGTCTAACTAGCATATTGCTTTGCTATAAATATGCCTGGGCACCTGCTTAAGGAAGTTTTTTGTTTCTGTTTTTTTTTTTCCACCGTGAAAGAAAGAATGGGGAAGGCTGATTTGGGAAAGAGATTTTACCTACTAATAAGATATTAGGAAAGAGCCAGCAGAAGGGGGCTGACATCCTGAGGAATGCAGGGACTTGTTTTGGCTAATTCTGCACCCACCCACGTGGGCGTCAACATTCCACTCAGACGTGGCAGGGCTTGGCCTCTCCTCGTGGCAGGGGGATAGATTTAGGAGATAGGGAGAGGGAGAGCAGCCAGGAAAGAACTGATCTGAAAAGTAATCCCGGAGAAGGCATAAACCCAGAATTCTCTTAGAAAAGAGAAACTGTAGTGGAAAATAAAGTAGCTGTTAAAATAAATACATCACTGCTTGTTCCTTTTCTGTTCTGGCTTGTCAGTGAGTATCTTCTTTTGTCCTCAATGCATCACAACACTTCATTTTGCCCACCAAAATACAGCTATTCAAAGTAACCTTCTTGCTAAAGAGATGTGGGGTTTTGTGATCTCCTCCACAATCTGATAAATGCATTAGAAAAGGGCCAGGAAACTCCACTCTCTGTGAAATTCCTGCTCACTTCTGTCGATGCTTGCCTCTTAATAAGAGCTTTCAGAGTGGGCATTGCAGGTCATAGTCTTATTAACCTTTTCTTTCTTACCCCTTGTGACTGTTTTTATCTTGAAGCCCAAGTCCTTAAATGATTTTTTGGATTGCTTCTGTGCCACCTGTGTTTTGTTGTTAGCTTTCTACAGTAAGAGCTGTGGAACAGTGTTTAGATTACACTGCTCTAAAAGCAGGAGCTCTTGTATCTGCCTTTTCCTGGTGCAATGGGAGTGCTTCAATTGTTTGTGAATTTATCATTTTTCTGTCTGTAGACTGGGAGCTAAGGTCCAAAGCAGCCTGTGTTTAACCAGCTTACATGGGACTTTTTCATAAACTGGGCATCTCCATTTCCCAAGATTAGGAGCTGGTTTGTTTACAGCATCTTAATTACCAGCTCTGGCAGGGGGGTTGGACTAGGTGATCTTTCGAGGTCCCTTCCAACCCCTAACATTCTGTGATCCTGTGAATTTCAAAAGGAAAAAAAAAAAAAAAAAGTTGGAAGCAGATCCTGCCATAGAAATTCCACCCTGATAACTGAATTTAGCCAACTTAGTCTCGACTAAATATGAAGTGCTTGGAGCAGGAACTGTTGGACAAGCCTATCTTTTGGTAGCTCTACCAGTACTTTTTCTCTGCTAGAATTTAAAGTTGAAGACAGCATTCCCTCCTCCAAAGCTCCAGCACGTTCAGTTTGATTTGTGGCTTGTCCGTGCTTGGGCAACGGGGCTCGCCGAGATGTCTGTCTGCAGCTGGATTCCAGTCCGGTGGTGTCTCCGGTGGGAGGTGTGAATGTGCCGTGTCATTCGCTCCTAGGTGCATCACCCAGTGGAGGTTTGCCAGATGACTTCATCATCCCACTCAGTCTTGCTACTGTACTTTATATTTTTGCAGCAAGGAGACGCAGCACAATATCCTGGCAATCTGTGCGTGCATTAATGAAGTGTCTGCCCACACTTCTGAGCGCAGGGTTGCTAACAATGATTGCTAACACAATGCACTAGTTAAGTGGCCTATGCAGTCTAATGTAGCTATATACATGCATAAACCACAAATTATTTTGTCATGGTTGCTGTACTTTGTGCAAACATTTAATGAAAAGCACTGTTGCAATACGGAGAATACCAACTTACTTTGTTGATTTTTCATGACTGAAGAACTTAATTCTTCATATCTTGTTAATACTTGTTAATACTTGTTTGGTCCACAAGTTTGACAACTTAATATTGACATGCTTTGGTCTGAGAGTTCCATGGAAAGCCCAGACGTGGTGCCTTTTGTGTGGGCAGCTTCGGGTGAGGACTGGACCTGAGTTTACTGCTTAGGCCCATTATTTAGATCCAGTACTTGAAAAGCGATTCAGAAGTGGGTGTTCTTACTGAAAAATGCTGTTCTCAAAAGCACACATGAAACTCTCTTAGAAAGAGTGGTAATCACTGTCTCTGGGTGTGTGCCTCTGGATGAGTATGTGTGTTGGTGTACACGTTCACGCACGTGAACGCACGTTGCTTGTGTGTGATGGGTCTTCTGTTGGTTCACAGCAAAAGCTGTGTACTCTGTTTCCTGATTTCTCTGATGTGGAGACTTTTCTATATGCTAATAGAAAACTCAGTGTGAAGGAGAAAGATTTTTTTTTTTTTTTTTTTTCAATCCCTCTTTCAGAATAAGCAAGAAACACAGATGTAAAGCAAACTGCTATGAGAGAGAAGCTCATGACATCCAAAACTGCTGCGGTGGTTGCTTTTTATTTTTTATTGCTGTCATGGTGTGAGATCACAAATGCCATTCTGAGCTCTCGAGTCTCTCTTTCTTCATTGACTTAGCTCCTCTTACATGCCGAGTCAACGGGAAACCTTGCAAAGGCTTGAATAAATATGTATGTTCAGACTGAAACCGAGTTGGCTTCCAGCAGTCAGGGTTCCCATTATCTCATCTTGTTTCAGACAAAACGCTTGAATGAAGCAATCCAGTTGTATCAGAGTAAACAACCTCGTGTACAAATTTATAAATACTCTTTCCCACAGCAGCTCTGTGCTTGAATAAGGAGCTTCCCTGCCTTGGACGGATGCTTTGTCCCGGAGCAGGTGCCATTGCCCTCGAGTAGGAAGTTCTATCAGCTGTGGAATATGGGAGATGTCACTCCTGTCCACCCTTGGTCTGTGTTCAGAGAAAGAAAAGTTGAAAGCTATTCGCTGGGATGACAAACCCTTCCATAGAGAGCTACTGGAAGATGGTCCATATTCTTCTCATGGTAAATAGTGCAAGTGGCAGGGGCTTTTCTCTCTCTCTCGGGAGAGAGAAAAGTTCAGGAAACAAATTTATCTTTCCCCTTCCTTTTTCTCTCAAAGACACTTGGGTTTTTGTCCCAGTTCCTGATGGCTTCCCTTTGTGTAGTCTCATGTGTCAGAGCTCTGTGTAATCGTGTCTCCCAGCACTGGAGACTGACCGCTGCATTCCCGCAGTGTTCAGTTTCTGGTCAGAGGAAAGCTGAGATGTGGAAGGTTTAGTCAAGGGGAGGCTGCATGAGGGGTTTGCAGACCATGGAGGCTGGAGTCAGTACCTTCCCGAGTGGCTCCTAAGGAAATTCTCTGCTCTGGAACTCAAACCACGGGGTCTTGATACATGCTGGGAGGAGAGAGGACATGCTTGGTGTTAAGTTAATGGCCAGAGGTCTTGGTTCACGTTTCGGTTCCTCTCTACTGTAGATGATAGAAAATAGAAATGAGAAACCTTTCTTTTGTGGGCCCAGATTTGTTATCTCACTCTGCTTAATTACAGTAAAGAGAAGTGAAGAGTGCCCGTGATCAGCATTCCTGCCTGGTTATGCTCTATCACCTCTTACAGAAGTGTATTTTTGCAATTCTAGAGTGAAAAGCCTTTTTCTTTTTTTTTTTTCCTCCCCTATGGGCTTGCCTAGGAAGATACCCATCTTTAATATGAAGCTTTGAAGCATTATTATGTTAATGTCAGGTAACTGCTCTTCAACATAGATTGACAGCTAGCTATTAAATAAGGGTAGGGAAGAATGTGGCATCTGTGTAGTGAATGATGCATGTGGTTATTTTAAAATGTTTTTTTATAAGCAGAGACACGGCAATTGCAGGTTTTCTTTGCCTTTTTGATTTAACAGCATTTCAGAGTCTTTTGCCAAACCACAAGTAAGAGCAACATTCAGATCAAACTGCAGTCTCAAAATATTTTCCCCACCCTGATTCAAGCACAAAGGGTTTAATTTCCAATCAATTGCAAAACGGGCTACTGGAAGATGGTATCTTTTCTGTGAGCCCGTTTGAGCCTCTGGAACAAGCAACAATGTACTGGTTTCTGAAGTCACTCAATTTCTGAGCAGTTGTCACTGGGGTTTAAACTGGCAGGTAACTGACAGCTGTAATGGATTCATCTTCAGTATCACACAGCTCTGAATTGCTGCTAGTTGGCACTGGCAGGGGTACCAAGATGAGCTCACAGAGCTCAGTGCATGTGCTCCTTTTCGCAGTCGAAATGACATCTTCTGCCAACCCAAACAAAACTGCCAGCAGGAAAAAGAACATTTTCCTTCATGCCATGGGTTCTGGGACTAGCATCTTTTTCCCATGTCTGGTTGATTTTTTAATTTTATTTTTTTCACATGGCAAGGAGCAGAGCTGGACTGTGAAAATAGTGGCCACCTGTGGAAAGAACATTGGAAAAGAGGTGGTGAGAGCTGTCTCATGTCCAGAGCTGGTACAGTGGCAGGTATTTCCTGCACCTCAGTCCTTTGGTTCCAGAAGACTCCTGAGAAGAGCCGGCTACTGCTCGGGTATCCCTTGTGCAGCCTGGATCTTCACTCTGTGCAAGTCCTCTGCAAGCAGAGGAATGCAAATTCTGTTTTAGTTGTGATTTGGCTAAGATGATGGTGAACTTTTGAACCTTTTTCTCTTACAATTTTAACTGAACTTGACCTAAATATCAAGGTTGAATGCTGAATTAATTTATTCCTCTGCTGTTGTTGTGGTCGACAAAGGGAAGGCAGAAATATCAGACTGCTTGTTCTGTGAGTTTATGATTCTTGCAGCTTGTCCAGCCTGACGGGCTGGTGGGAATGCCCGTCGCTCTCCCACCTAGCTCGCTGGCTCCTTGGGGCAAAATCTGCAGCGGGTCTCACATGGTGTAACTTGCATTCCAGCCAGCGAGCAATTGCTTACTAAAGTACTCCTGAAAGTTGTTTGTTGAGTTTTCCCTGTTTGCAGCAACTTTAACAAAGCTTATAAAGTCTCCTTTCGACTCTGTAAGCCATACCATGTCAGGTTCCACTGCACAGAGCTACTTAGGTGTAAAAGCAACTTTAAGAGAGTCTCCCTTGAACTTTAGAATGATATTAGTTAGATCATGGGAGTATAATTATCACTGCACATGTTCATTGCTGAGTCTGCTCTAGGAGAACGGCTGCTGAGAAATCTCGCTGCAGTCAAGAGTTCTTTCCATATGTTCCTTTGATTGTTTTCTTGGGTTTTTTTTGGCATTGCCCATTGGTTCAGTGCATTCAAACGCAAACCCAGAGCACAAGAAGAACATCGAGAGGTTTCAAAAACACAAAGGATCAAGGAATTGGCTTTACTTTCGTCCTAGGAAGAGAAGATAATATGACCATGGTTATAAAGTTGTTATGAAGTGTGATCAGTCTTTAGCCAAGCTCACTGAGAAAAGGAGAGATTGACTCTGCTAGCAACAAAGTTAATTGCCATTGTCTGTTAGGACAAACAGTCATCTTCTGAGGGATGCTTAAGCATTGCAACAGGCTACTTGCACAAGCAGCTGGCGCTCTCCCTCTTGAGAGAATTTAAGGAGCAAGCGAGATAAACCTTTGTTCTGAACAGTCTTGGGGCACTCGCTCCTGTTTGACAGAAAGTTTTCAGTTTTCTTTTGGTCTGGCATTCCTGGGGGCTTCAGCTTTAACCCTGTCACTTCTGAGAAGGAATCCCCAACGTATGCCAATAGAAAATCGCCTGAAAAAAAAAAACATTTACACAACAGGGCCTTCAAAAGACCTCCCGTGAATCCTCAGCTTCTTATGGTGAAAAGCACCTCAGTGTGCACCCACGATGCTTAGAACGCCTGTAAAGCTTATTGGAAAATGAAGCAGCGATGGTATCTGCTCTGTTAACCCTGACAGAGTCCGTTCCACCGCCTCAGATTGCAGGCATACCACGGAGCACCGAGATTGGCATGAGCAGCGCGCATTTTTATTTGAGGGGAACATAAATCCTAACTATCTTGTTTGTGTATAATTATTCTTGCCCCGAGGTTGCAGCATCTTGTGCACACAGCTGCATTGTGAACATTTTTCCAAGTTTATTTAGCAGCGAGTGCAAGTACTTTACATGTCAGAGCTGGGAACGCTCCTGTTTCAGCTGACTCCACTCCTTTGGGCTGGTGTAGAGCGCTTCGGTGACTAAGCGGGAGGCAGTTGCACAAGCCTGGAGAGACGAGGAGCTTATTTAATCTCGTTAGCGAGAGCAGGCGCCCAGCAGCAGACAGAGCTCACCCGTGAGGAGAGCGAGAGTGAGCAAGTATGAAAGGATTTGGGGGCCAGTGGGTTGGCAAAGTCAGTGCACCTTGAACGAGGGGCTTTCTTGTTCCACACGCATCTGTACTGCAGAACCCAGCTAAGGCAACTCCTGTAAACACACAGCAGCCAGGGGCTTATCTGAAGTGATGTCCCAGTGGGAGAGTTTATTCCTTGTTTGGTTTTCCTTCTCACCCACCTCAATTTTTAAGAGGTTAGCAGATGTATCAGTGGCAGTGTCCTGACGGTTTTATTAACCGGTATCTTTGGTGGTTTCCTGTCCTCTTTTGATTGCCTCTTTCTTGTTAAATGATACAGAGAGCAAAGGAAGCCTGTGTGGCAGAGATGCTGCCTGGAAACAGAGCTCCCAGCAGCAACATGGGGATTTTGGGGTCTCTCTGGCCTCTGTTTTACTGAGGATACAATGGGCAGGCTGAGAGGCTGGGCTGGTCCCTGACAGAATTCACCCGAAGAGGCTGTCCTTGGTGGGAGCAGACACAGGGCAAAGGTGGGATCTGTGTGATTCTGACAGTGCCAGTGACAGAGTGCGTCTGAAATGCTGCTGTGTGTCTTGTAAAAGCACCTGGGCACTCACGTATTATAGCTTTTGGTGCTTATATACATACTTTTTAATATTTCCTGGAGTAATATTTTCATGGTAACCAAGAAGTTAATTTTATTCTTCAGTCAGCCGTTTTATAATATGTTATTAGTGGAGGTACATGATATGGCAAGTCCAGATGTACCCATAGAGTGGGTCACTATGTCGTGTTGTGTGTCCATTGCAGGCAGCGGTGGCCAGTACAGAATGCAGGAAGGAGAGAACAAGGAAGGGATGCCTGTGGTATGTATGCATCCTTAGCAATGCTGCTGGGCATGGTTTGTCATCATCTCTGTTTTCAGAGTTAGATTTTGTCATCGTCTCTGTTTTCAGAGTTAGATGTGGGACATAACCTGTAAATGAACTCTGACTTTCAGCTTCGTTTCGGCATAGAGCACTGAAGGAATCTGCCTGTGTCTGTGTGTATGTATAAATACATATAAGTATGTACGTATCGCTTCTTCACCTCCCGTCTGCAGGCAGTCTGGGAACAGTGTAATTGATGGAGATTTGTTGTGAGGGAAAAAATGTGATCACTGTGTGACTTTCATGAGGTGACTGATCTCCTGAACGACGTCAGGATGCCGTGAGGCCAGCACGTGAGTAAGATACCGTGTTTTAATATGGCTTTGGAAATAGAGGGAGAGGTTGGACCCATGTTGGAAATGATGTCATTAGGGCAGGTATGAAATTGAGTCACACGGGGAATTTAAGGAGCTGGAATTCAGAATCTGAGTGGTGGCTCGCTTCAAACCAGCACCAGCTCCTTGTAAAACAAAGCCAGGGGTGGCTGCGACAGCCCCATCGGTGTAACGTACAGCTCTCAAAGTCCCAGCGTCGTGTTGCCCAGGTGACCGAACTGGAAAATCCCCACCCGTTGCTTTCCTTTGGGGTGCCAGAGGGACAAGCAGGCAGCTGTGCAAAGCCATCGTCGTAAACGTTCGCACGAGGTGAATCTCCAGTTCAGGTTTTCTTACAGCCTTGCAGTTTGGGCTAGGTTCTCTGAACCCTGCTAACCTTGGCACATCTACAGGGAAAGCCTGCAAAATCCTTGAGTTCAAAGCAGGCAAAATATATGACACCTTTTGAAAGTTTGGCTTTGAGTGCTGAGTTTATTTGAACTTATGTTAACCAAAGCCAATAAAAAATGGTTTGCATGAGCTCCCACAAGGTGAAATTCCAGCAAGCAGAGAGAATGAGAATAGACAACCTGTTTGCCAAGCACAGTTATTTTTATTTGTGTTAAAGGGAGAAAGTTGATAGAGTTTGAGTACTTTTATGTTTGATTTAAGGTAGGAATAATGACAATTATAGCTTAGGGATATTATGTAAGAAACATTATTCCTCTGTGAAGGTATCCAGAGCAACCTGGACTGTATCTATGAGGTCATAACACAGAAGGCTCCTTTTTCTGGGCATTTTATATTTCATTATGGTAATACCTGTGAATACTGAGGAACAGACTAAAGCATGAGGTGGAGATCAAAATGTGATTAGTTAGTTAGTTGTATTTAAAAATAAATACATGAAATAGAAGTCCGGCAAAAATGAACTGTGGTTTGCAGTGTCAGAATCAATCTATGGACATTGTGCTTAACTGAGGGGCTAAGGTTGTACTAGGCAAAAAAAGAGCTTGAATAGCCAAGAGCCAGGGGTGGAAAGAGATCCTGCAGATAAGGAATTGAAGGTTGGATACCTGGGGCAGAGCAGAGGGAATAATTTTTTTATGCTAAAAGCTCTGAGAAGCTATGATAAGTGAGGATGAGTAGAAGTGCTACAGAGATGGCAAAGTGATTGTGGAGGTAACCAAGATGCTTGCTGGTTGCACATTGTCCCTGAGTAGGTACTACATGTAAACTATTCAGATTTGACATGTTACTGAAGGGAAGTCACAGAAAAGGAAATCACAGGACTTCATTTTCACCTGGAAAAGGTGGGAGGAGTTCACGTGAATATTTCAAGGTGTGACAAAGGGAATGGGGCAGGGGGATGGGTCTGTATTGGTAGGTCTGGGAACTGCGATTGAAGGAGAGCAGTGGCAGCAGTGCAGGTCCTGGAGCACACCTGACTTGTGACAGACAGCAGTAAACAGTGTGATGTTACTGTACGCCTTGAACGAGATAAATAAGGAGAGATAATGAGTTAAATAAACAACCTAATAGAGCCACAGACATCCTGGGGAAGTATGCTTGCTGAGGCAGTGTGATATATCTGCCAGTGACCTCGAGAACTGGATTTGGTAGATACAGATCTTGCTTGTTAGAGGGCTGTCATTGTGGGAGGCTTTGTCTTCCCAGATTATACAGGGGAACAAATAGCTAAATTCAGGCATTTCTGAATGCAGAAACCAACAGAGTTCCTCGCCATTCACTGAGGTAGCGAGAGGAGATACTTTTTTAGATCTGATACTGTTAAGTTGTAGAAAGAAGTAGAAAATAACCTTGTTTTCAGTATACACAGGAGTTAACAGCGTTATGCTCAGTTATACAGTCTGACTCCTGGGGTGGGAGACCAGCTGAGGGATTTCTTCAATGACAGGCATTTCTGACTTGTGTTCCAATCTGAACACAGCTATTTGCATGTGTTACACTGTTCCTTCTCCTTTGATGCTGAGCCTGGGATTTAGAAGAGCACAGAGCTGTACAATGTTTCTTAATCAAAAATTTGGTATTGACTTTCATTGGCAGGTTGTGTTTTTGAGAAGCCTGCTTTGAAATGTCAAATCTTATCTGAATTGAAATCCTCTCACCTGCTACAGGATTCGCCAAACCAATTCACTCGGGATGTCTTGGCCTGAGATGTACCACTGTGGCTTGTGGAGAGGAGTTCCTTGGGCTCCAGCTAGAGCGGATAAGGGTTGATCAGCTTTGATGTTGTATCCTCCATCTTTTTGTCTCCAGCCCAGCCAACCACTCCTCTTCTCTGCCGTCCTCTCTTCTTCTTCATAAGATATGCTTTTTTTTTTTTTTTCCTTTCCAACAGTAGTTGTCCACATAATATGTGAGATTGATGATAACTAGAGTTTATCTTTTTGATGGTTCATCACATTTTGAGATACTGGAATAGAAACTATCTCTGCCTCTCTCTCTCTGGTGGGCAGCATAGTCCCTCCCCTTGGGCTAAGACAGTGCTTTATACCTGGAGGCTGTAAAAACCCATTCCACTGTGTACTGGGAGGTAGCTTCCATTTGCACCCCCCTTTCCCTTGGATGGGGATGATGTGCAGCACGATGTGCAGCATGGGACATCTGCTTAAGGCCCTGCAAAGCCCTGCCTCATTGCTGGCTTTGATTTTTCCTTTAGATAAACCATTGATTATGCCCACCACAAATATTCTGTGTGTGAGCAAGAGTGGTTTCTTCAGCAGGAAGATTGAAGTGATCAGGCCCGGCTTGTGATGCTGTATAACTTGGTGCCTTTGAGAGAGGAGGGACATCCCTGCTTTGCTGGGATGGCACCTGGAAAGGGCTGTTCAGTCGCAGGCCTGTTTGTTCCCTCTCTGATCTGCTGCCCTTGCATGCAAGGGTAGGTACAGCCGAGAGGAATGCGAAGGATTTCAGTTGCTTGAGAAGAGGAGTGTGGGGGCCTCCGGAGTCCGTGAATTCATTAAAATTCCACATTGTGTTGCAGGGTAAATGCGTGGGCCTTAATATGCAGAGCTCCAACAGGTAAATACTCGACTCCTGGATACAAGACATAGCAAGTTTTCACCTGCCCTTTCTCCAGGAGGCTCAGCCGGTGCTCTACCCCCACCCGAAAGGCAGCGCCCGCCGCTAGCTGAGCGTGACGCGGGCAGGTCGGGGGCAGCAGCTTGCCCTGCGATAGGAACCCGCTGCCAGCCCCTGCTGCCAACCTCTGCACGGGGCCATGCCTCGGAAAACCCGCTCTCCCTTCTGCAGAGATCGGCAGCCGGAGCTGGTGCCGCTTCCTTTGAACGGGCGCTGCTCTGCCGACAGCGCCCATGGGCGCCGTGCGTTGTATAAACAACGCGGCAGCTCCAGCCGCCTTCCCAAACCCCGACAGTCCCAAGGCATCATCCGCTGGGCAATTAGTCTGGTGGATGCTCAGCGCGGCGAGCAGCAGCCCGAGCCGCCCGCGGGCACGCTGCCTGGGCGCACTCCCGCTGAACCCAGCCGGGTCACCCGGCCCTTTGCAGGCGCAGGCTGCTCCAGACACCCCGATCCTCTCCTGCCAGGGCTGCTGGCTTTGCCCAGAGCCGTTTCCCCGCAGACCCGGCTCCGTGGGGCCGGTGCCCATGGCAGTGCCCCTCTCCCGCTCTCGCCCCGCTGCCGCACCGGCGCTGGGGGCTGTGCTGGCTCCTCTTGCCCGCCAACGGCAGCGTGCAGAGCTGGCTCCCGGGTGGACGGGGGCACGAAGGGACTCGGTACCCTCAGGAGCTGGGTCTGCAGGGCCCCCCCGCACTCCTGCAGCCGGGCTGCCCGCAGCTTGTGCGGTATCGGGGGGCTTGTCCTTCACTCGGCGTTCTCGTCTCCAGTTACTTGCTCCTTTTCACCGGACAACCCAACTGGGGGATGTGAAACCACACAGCTTTAGATCTCTTTCATTTATTGCTCTATTTGAAAACAAAATAAAAGGTTAAACGAGAGCTGTGGTCGCAGAAAAAAAATAATTTCTCTACTGTAACAAGGGAACGAAAACATCTGCACAAAGAGAAAACACTGAAAGCAGAGAACTGTGTTATTCTTAGGAGAGAATGTTGGGATTAAGGTTTAAAAAAATCTTTTTCTTTTTAAGCCATCTAGTTTCTATGGGCTTCGGTTACTTCAGGGATCAGACATTTAAAAGGCATTTTCTTGATCTAACTTTTTTGCAGGACCTGAGTATTTTGAAAGACTTCCTGCACATACATGCCAGTTATTTGATCTGATCATTGTTTTAATAAAACTATTATTTAACTAACCACGAGTTAATTTCTTTGTCCCTCTGGAAGCCAGCCACAAATAGTAGCAAGTTATTGTTTAACCTGGCTAAAGCTGAGCTCCTTGTCTTCCCTGCTAGCTCTCACCATTGACAAAATCACTTACAATGGGATCTTTTTTTTTTTTTTTATTTTCACTTAATGGAATTAGACTATTTAAAAAGAGTGGTGTTCACGAAACCATTTTCTAACCCATTTTAATTTGCTTTTCTGTGTCTGAGGGTGTGGAGAGATGCTCTGTAAGGACAGAAGGGGTTCTCTGAGAGTTGTTGTATAGAGCAGCTGGCCCCGAGAAGCCCTGGCTGTAACTGGCTGGGTGGGTTCAATCTGGAGAAGGCTCCAGAGAAACCTTCTTGTGGCCTTTCAGCATCTGAAGGGGCCTACAGGAAAGCTGGGGAGCGACTTTTTATGAGGGCTTGTAGTGATAGGAGGAGGGTTGATAGGTTCAAGAAAAAGGTTAAATTCAGATTAGAAATGAGGAAGAAGTTCTTCACTGTGAGGGGGGCGAGACCCTGGAACAGGTTGCCCAGGGAGGTTGTAGATGCCCCAACAGTAGATGTGTTCAAGACCAGGTTGGATGGGGCTTTGAGAAACCTGGTCTCGTGGGAGGCGTCACAGCCCATGGCAGGGGGGTTGGAACTGGATGATCCTTATGTTCCTTTCCAACCTCAACCATTCTGTGATTTGTTAGCTGTGTCAGGCTGCTTCTGCAAAGCAGCCTGGAAGTACTGTCAAGTGACTGCGTGATAAGGCATTTACTAGCCCTGGAGCTGTCCCAGTCAGGTACTGGAGGACAGTGGTCACAGCTGGGCAGAACCTCCTGATTCTGTGCAGCTGCTGAAGCCAGTCAAGGAAACACAAAAAATAGCAATGCTACACAACTTGTCCCAATACTACCAGACTTTAAATAAACATAAACACTCCCGGGAATGGTTTATGAGTAGGCAAAGAAAACAAAAACAATTTCAAGGTGATAAAACTCTGTTGACATGAATACCATTCAGGTAAACCACCTTGGACATATTTCAAACATAAGCCAGCACCTATTTGACTTTATCACAGATGAATGAAAGACTTTGCACGTGAGACACTGCTTATACAAAAGGTCTTATTTGCCTGCAGGCTCTGCTGCCTGACAGCTGTCCTCGAGAGCCACCCTGGGCTTTCTCAAATCGCTTCAGGTACCTTTGCCTCTGCAGAGGTAGTTGTTGAGCCTCAGTCATGAGGCTTTCAGAGCATCACTGCCTCCTCACTTGGTTGTCTGGAGCCAGTACAGATTACATGCTGGAGGGACGTCTGCTGCTGGACCTGCTTTCAGGGCAGCGGTGGAATCCCCATCCCGGGAGGGAGATGTGGTGCTGATTGATCTCCTCCACAGCACGAAGTGTTGATGTATTTTAGCACTGTGTCCCTTGCAGTCAGCATCACAGAATGGGGAGAAGCCGGCTTGAAATTAGAGCCCTGTTTCTGTTGTTTCCCTGGATGAAAATCTAAAGTAGCTTCAGTGCTGCTGGGGAATCAGTCTACATCTCACATCCAGGTAACAGCTCTGTCTCAGGCTGCTTTCCTGTGAAAAAATGCTAGTACTAAAAGGACAGGATAATGAAGCCATAGACAGTAGCTCATACCCATTGCTCTGATCTTACTATTATAAACCCAGATAAAAAATCAAGAATTCACTATCCCTTTAGGTACCGTGAAAAATTATAAATAGCAAAGGTATGCTCTCCTTGACGTAAAGAAATTCTCAGACTAATTATTGCTAAGGGACAAGAATGACTGATAGGTGAAGTTTAAGAGGGCAAGAACAACTTGTGTGTTCAAGAGGGTCCTAAAGGTTTGGTGGTGTTTATTGCAGGGGAAGAAGTTGGGATCTGCAGATATCAGAATGGTGTAGGTCAGGAGACAGACAGTGAGCTGCCCGTCTCCTTTCTAATCTAGACAAGGCTGCTGGGAACACAGGAGGCTATATATGCAGATCAGGGCTACCAAGAGACATAGACACCTCTGAAGTTATTTTCCTTATTAAACTGGCAGTGGAAGAAGTAAGCGGTGTAAAATTCTCTAGATCAACTCAAAAGTGCTGGGAGATCGTCTGTGCCTTGGAAAATTAAATTGGCTCTATGGTTAGACAATGCCCAGCAGTGTAATCCAGAGACACAAGAGGATTTGGATTGTAAAGTGCTCAAATTAAAGGAGTGCTCATATTCTGGGAGTTTGGTTCTTCCTACCACAAATGGTTTTTGGTTCTGGGATTTTTGTTTGGACCTGCCTGTGCCTCTTACAAAACCAAAACAAGCAAGCTGTCATTTTTTACAAAAGCCCTGATGTATTTTATTTTTTCACAAAGACAGACAAATATCAGTACTAAGGTATTAAAAACCATGGCTACTAAAGTGTGTTGCAATTTTTTCTGTTCCTTTTTGCCCCCTTTCTATGTTTGCCTGCTTTTCTGTGCTGTTCAGCTTGTTTGCTTGTAAAATCCTCCTTGGGGCCACATTTGTGCAGACAGACTAAAACATTTTTGACTCTGAAGGAATCCCCTGGGGTAAAATTTACTCAGATAATATCTCAGTTACTACCTAACCTGTTTGGGTTATTTTTGAACACTATAAAGTGGTAGCACCAACAAAGGAAAGCTCTGCATGGTACATACCAGTAGCAGCTCACTTCAAGTAACTTAGGAACTCTGGTTTTGCACAAAACACCTACATTTTGTGGCTCACTGTGAATGTCAGAAATGAGAAACTGAACTATTTGAGGTGATCCCCTCAACCCCCCCATCCAACATTTTAGCTCCTGTGTGTGAAAGCAAATATACATTTAGATTTACCTGACCGTGGACATAAAAAGGTAAAGGATGCCAGGTATCCAGTCAGCACAGAAGTAGTTCAGAGGCTGCAAGATGAATGAAGTGGACAAGCAGTGCTGAGTAATCACTTTACAGCCTGCTGCGATTAGGCACAGGGCTCAAACCAAAAGCCAGGCTCTGAACACACCCGAGTTTTCTGATTCAGATGAAAACCTCATGGCTCTTGCTGTTGTGCATGGGATGCAGCTGTGCAAGGGACGCTGCTGTGCGAGGGATGCTGTGCCAGCAGAGGCTGCCAGCCTGGCACGGGGGCTGAGAACAGCAGCTTGGCCGCCCAGCTCTGCCAGTGCTCTGTGTCCAGGGAGAGAGGGGAAAGCAATAAAGAGAGGATTTCTTTGCCTGATAAAGAAAAATATCTTTTTTTATTCTCTGCTGCTGCGAATTTAGGAGAGATTGTAAACCAAAATCCATTTGCTTTGGGATTACAAGACAGGCCCTAAAAATGGTGGGAAAGTGTTTAAAGGGAAAGCAGGTTAAAAGAAAAGCTATTGGGCACAGGAAAAGACCATAAAGAGCAAGTCTGGGCACATTAGTCAGAATTAATTGAAATATAGCTATGCAACTCTTGAAAATAAATAAATCTCCATTAAGCATTACAGACCTATTCCTAAGAGGAATTTCTATTGTGCAGGGGATTTGGGGCTGTGTTAGGAATACCATGGAGCAGAGTCTTGTTGATCTCCTCTATGGTGCTGAGGTATTTATCCATCAGCTCACAGAGGAAGAAGCCAAGGCCTGGAAAGCTCAAATGACTTGATGAGGTTCATCTGCTGGGGTGGATGCAGGAGGAAGAGCCTTCTTCTCCTCCAGACCACTTGAAGGTCTCTGCAGAGCAGTGCTTTTCTTCTTCAACAAGCAGCGTGTGTACTTTTTAAACTGTGAAGTGTGTTTTGCTGTGTAAGGATGGTGCCAGGGAAGTGCTCAAGGAGACCTGCTGCCCTGTCTGCACGAGCAGTGCTAGTGGGGTTCAGAAGAAGACACCTTGTTCCTGTAGCAATAGAGGTGAGTAAGAGCTGGGTGCATGTGACAGTAGGGGCAGACCTGACCTAGAGAGGAAGTTACCAGTGAAGAAGTTAGGATTTCACATTTTGGTGAGTTTTGTTAAAAATAGGGGATTTATCCTGCCTTTGGTTTAAATAGTTTTTAGCTCCCACTGATCTGGGGCAGGAGAGGCAGCACGATGTGTATAGGAATTTAGGGTCGGCTTCAATTTCCTTTTTTACAATAAAGACTTTCTTTCAAATAAAATTGTGGAACAATTCACACAGTAAGAAGCTGTTCCTCCAGTAAGCTGCTGGTAAAGACAGGATAACTGTATACTTCTGAAAAAAACCCCCAAGCCCTCTAAGGATGAGGTTTACTAAGAGACATTCAGAGAAAATTCTAGCCAGAGCACTTTTGAAAGCTGCTTTATCTGTCAGAGCCTGGAGGCAGAAATCCCTCCCGGACCAGTGCTGGTGCCATGTTTAAAGTCTTGGCTGTATCTGTCTTCTGGCAAAAGTAAATAATAATAATTATTTTTTTCTAGTGTATTCTAGTATTTCTAGTGTATTTTTTCCTAGTGTTTCTATGTTATTCTACAGAGATTCTGAGCTTGTGTGTTGTGTTGGTTTGGTTTGGGGTTTTTTCCTTCCCCTCCAATTCCAAAGTTTCCTTTTACTTTTCTTGGAAGCGTAGATTGAAAGCACTGTAACCTACTTTTCGGACTTGAATGATCTTAGTATGATCTCAGAGAGTTCTCAGAGTTGAAACAATTCCTATTTGCTAATCTATATGTGAATTTTGGGAATTAAATTTAGGTGCCCATCATAAAATGAGGGTCAGCACAAGCCACAGGGGCAATGGCATCCACTTTTCAGACAGGCTCAAGCACTCTAAAGTCTCCCAGACCATCCTGTTGAAAGCCTGTAGTGTGATCCAAAGCAGAGAAGTTTTGGTTTTTCTTCTAAATGTGTTTCAGTCGATAATCTGCTTGGTGTAAACACCAAACTATTGCAATTTGCTGAACAATTAAACTCTGATTCTGTAAAGCATGTAAGTACATATGTGTTTTAAGTGTCATTGACCTTGGTAAGTGCTTACATGCCTTGCTTGTGTCTTTTAGTCAATCAAGACCTCATGGCTGCTTTCTGTGCTGAGGCTGTGAACGCCCAGCTCAGCAGATGCACTGATGATCTGTGCGTGTTCATAGCTTCTTTACTAAACAAATTGGGCTGTGTTGTTTAAAGCTGAACGAAATTCTAACGTTTTGGTTTATGCTTTCAGAAGCAGTGTGAGATGTGTGCAGGGTGTGCTGCAGACACTGACACGCTCCATAGTTTTCTGGTCTTTTATTATTTATGGTTACCTGCATAAATTCAGGGCAAACTTCTCCTCCCTTCTGAGGAACTTGGGCTGTTCCTCAGATTACCGCTCCTTGCTCTAGCTGGGTGTGCCTGTAGTTTTTAATTAATGCTGTTAAATAAACAAAACAACCAACAAACAAATCCCAAAGGGAAATAAACCACAAGAATGATGTTGAAATACTCATAAGAGCTAAACCTGGAGTCCCAGGAGATGCAATGCTACAGCCAGGGCTCGCCCTTGACTTGTCCTTTTGCTCTAAGAGGAGGTGTTTCTTCCTGAGCCAGGGGGAACGTGGTATAAAGCTCAGTGCTGGAGGCAGCGAGAGCTGCTGGGTGCTGGTTCAGGTATGGACCGCGGCTGCCCTCCCAAAATCTGGGGCTGGGCATTGGCCTTTTCTTCTTAGTTTCTCATCTGGCAAAAGGCAATACCAATAGAAAATTCCCATAGGAAATACTTAGAAGAACTGATGTTCTTTGCTTCCCTTATTTTGGGAGGAACAGAAAAGTCCCCCTCTCCTTGCCCCTCTGCTGTGCCAGGTTGGGAGGTGGCACAAAGAACAGTTGCCATGTTGAAAGCAGCCAAGGAGAGTTGTCTTCTCTGGTCCTCATTTCTCTCTGGGTGTATCCCAGGCAGAGCCAAAACTGGTCCTTTGTCTCCCGATGGTACCCTGCCCATTGAGAAATGAGTTTCCAGTGTTGAATTTGTGGTGTCTTAGTCCCAGAGCAGGAATAAATCCTGTTGAAAATGTGGGTTTTGGTTGTTATCAGGCACACAGAAATGGTGCGTCAGAAGCAACGGACCCGAACACTGCTGGGGATTGATGGCAAAATCCTGGAATAAAGGGGTAGGGTAAAGTTTCCAACTTAATAGCATTTAATTAGTTTAATTTAGAGACTTTAAAATGTCGTTAGGATGGATTTTCCTTTGTTTAGATGCTTCTGGTGTGGCTTAGCAGATTTTAACCATCTAAAACTGACTCTTGGTCGGGGGACCTTAGGTGGTAGAGCACATATCCTTTAGTGGAATAATGAAGTGTTTACATTATGCAGTCCTATTGTGAGATCAATCGGGCTACAAGGCTGGATGCATAAACAGAATCTGCAGGTGGTCTCTGCATCTCCTTGCCCAGAAGACATGCTTTAATCCTCAGGAAGTAGGCAGAGTAGAGGTTCCAGGAGACAGCCAGCCCAAGCAAAATAAAAGAACAAAACCAGCCTGAACAATGCGTCGCGCGTTGAGCTCGCAGTGCGATCACTACGAGCAGCAGCTGACAGGAGACTTTATGACAATTCGCCCATCAGCTAAAATTGCCAAACTCAGAATCCTGGGATCAATGAGCATCTTACTTGGGCGGTGCAAGCGTGAAGCATAAGGCGGGAAGGGTGGCTAGCGCATCTCGCGTGCCTCCAAATGGTTTGCTCCCTTTTCAAGCTGATGTGTTACCTGGCAAATTCTCTTGTAGAAAAATCTCTCTCTCTCCATGTCTTTGCATCTGCTCTGCTTAGCTCAGCTGCTACAGCCCGTGCCTGGTTCTGCTCCCAGACGCTGCAAACAGTTAATTATTGAGTTACTTGGATGGCCAGGCGGGAGGCAAATGGGACAACTGAGCATTCACATGTTAGTACCTTTGGTGTGCTGATTGTGCCAATAACTCTCTGGCACACAAACACTTGAGGGATGTAAGCAAAAAAATAAATTAATGTGTACCTCAGGATGGTTTGAATAGAGAGATAAATGAGTGGCCTCTGAAAAGGTTTTAGCAATGTTCTTCCAGGGCTCTGTGGAATGGAGGAAAGTTTTGGGTTTTTTTTCCTGGAGTAAGGGCAGAAGGGTCTGACTCTTTAAAAAGAGGTAAAAGAAGATTTTGTGATTATGGAACAATGAAAGAACTAAATGTCAGTCCAGAGAAAAAATAATAATACTAAGAAAAACCCTAAGCCCGCATAGCCGAGTTGGCTTAGATGTAGTTTGCTATAGAGTTGTTTTAATTAGACTCATGAAGCAGGGAAGTGCCAACTGAGATGTTCTGCAACAAGGGGGGGAAGAAAAATAAGAAATAGATTTTCAAGCTGAAACATGGCACGTAATGGAATCCAGTTGTCCACATGGGTGCATTCTCTTCCTCTTTTTGAAGAGAGCACCTAACCCAGCTGAGTCAGGAACTAGTGAAGGGTAAAACTCAAGATGTCTGGAGCTCTCCTGTCTCTTTAGATTCTTATCCGAAGTGTATTTAAGCCTTTGGAAAAGGCTTGCAATCTCGTGAGACCTTGTTTGTCCCTGCAACCCCCTCCCCCCAGACTGTTCAGATGTTTCCTGACTATGACATGTCCAGTTGCACCTCAGGGGTGGGTGGTGGGAGATGGGGACAGCTTTGGTTGGTTATTAATCTCGGCACCTTTGCGCTTCACCCTGTCCGAAAGCAGGAAGCAAGTACTTGCAGCGTGTGGAAAAGGGGAGAAATGTAAGTCTGCCCCATTGCTGCTGAAATAATTCAGGGGAAACTTTGCAGATTTTGCATTTGCCAAACAAGTCCATCTCGGCTGCACGCGGGTGACCTTTTTTATGGGCACGAACACGATGCCCAGACACCCAGCAAGATCGGACTTGTCCAGTTCCTGAGGCAGGCTTTTCGTTGACAAAATTAGAAATACCAGACTCTACATCGAGACTTACTTCCAGTTTCAGCTCCTTTTAGATCTCTGTGCCTAGCTCCTGTTCTGATAGGTCCTCCTCCCTGCCCTGGATTCATTGTACAGAAGGTTTTGATGTGTTTGGAATTAATCCATCAATGGTGACATGAGAATATATTCTCCTGAACTGGTGATGTGAACATTGTGTACGTGCAGACACTGAGAAAAATGATGTCAGATTATTAGCTGCGGCCCTAGATTGCATATAAAAAAGGTTTTCATAGAGCAGGCAGCACAAAGTTCACTTGTTGGGGACTTTTCAACCCAGAAGTCAAGGCAAGAATGTTGTGTGTGAGAGATGGGGAGTGCTGGGGAGCAGAGTGGCATGGGCAGAGCTGGGAACTGACCTAGGCAGCTGCTCGGACCTCTGTGGAGGACAGACTGAGGCAGGAGCAGCAGTAGGCAAGGTCACACCAAAGATGCAGCGTTAGGTGACGCAGGTTCAGCTCGGGCAGTCACAGGGGTATAGCCAAAGCAAACTGAGCAGTGCTGTGGCCGTGGTCGGACTGTGAAACACGGGAATTTCAGCACACAGATCTGAATAAAAGGAACAAGGCTGTCAGAATGTTAAATTGGACGTCTGGAGCAGTGCTGGTGCTGGTTTGCTTTTTGCAAGAGCTCAGAAATGAGGATTTCACCTTAGGAAAACAAAACTAGAAGCAGTGAACAATGTACCTCTTTTCCGAACTGCTGACATGAGTCTGATGTTTAATCAGCTTCACTTACAAACTTCAGTGGAATTGGAAAGATTTTACTGAGTTTACTTAGTTTGTGTTTCTTAACCATGGAAGTCTGAAGATGCTTGGCTTGTCTTAGACTAACTTATCTGCAGAGACACCACTCATCTTTTCCTCTTCTTCACACTCTGCTGCTTTCATCTTAATTAAGACACAGAGCAGATAGGTGTTGCTTCACACTGTCTTCCACAGTAAACAACCATTACACCAAAGCCATGATGGTGTGAAGAGGGTGTATTTGTTTTAGCAGCATTTTAGTGCTTATGTATTCCTGTCATTCAGTTTAAAAAGATTGGGATGGCTCAGATCACGACTGCTTAACCCAGAGGACCCAGGGAAGTGTCAGAGTTCCCATCTCTGGAGGGGTTTCAAAGCTGTGGTGCTGAGGGACATGGTTTAGTGGTGACCTGGTTCTGCTGGGTTAATGGTTGCACTCAGTGGTCGTCAAGGTCTCTTCCAACCAGCATGATTCTGTGATTCTATGACTACATGCAGCCCCTGGGTTTGCAAAGCCTCTAAACTGCAGATTTCCAAAACCCAGAAGGATAACAGGTAGGGTATGTGTGTTTGCCTTGTTCTTACATTCTTTCATAAATAACTGCCCCAGGCGGTGAGATGCAGCGCTCTGATACCCGTGTGATCAGATAGGAGCTAGCAGCTGAACGGTGGACAGCTTTTCTTCCATCTGTGTACGGCTAATCCAAACACACCTGACCGAGGAAGCACAGCCACATCATGTGTTTTTGCAGAGCTATCTGTCAGTGAACTGAATAAATCATCAAATTCTTGCCAGCTCATAAGTATCATGAAGAAAAAGATGGGATGGTAGAGCTCAGTTTCTTCTCCAGAGCAGTTGTCAAAACCCATGAAAGCAGAAAACTCCCCACCTTTCAGTGAGCAGAGAGGCGGAAACACCTATTGCTGCCTGACCCATCCTCAGTTTACTATTTTCTGCTTCTCAGTCAGACTGTTTATTTGTTTCAGCTGCTTTTCAGGATGACGAGTTGTCTAAGAATGTGCTGGTGTTGAGCAGGAAGGGGATTGTCTTAAAGCATGCCCAACTACCTGAGGAGAAGTGCTGAAAAGTGAACAGCGTCACTGAGCCCAAATCTTACCCAAAGCCTGATGAGCAAAAAGAATTAAAACTGAGTTTGAATCTGTAGCTGTCGTCTGCTGTATGGCTGTGCTGAAAGGGATCACCATGACATGAAATTAAGTTCTGGCAACAGGGCTGGGCCAAAGAATCATCCTATCTGTGAGGGTCCATCATTTTTAGACCCTTCCTCACACTGATCACCTAGCTAACAAAGTTACTACAAGAGTTAAAATTATGATGACTGCTCAGGCAATGAGGTTTATGGCCCTCAAGAAATAAACATTAAGGAAAGTTATGAGCATATTTTTAAGAGATGGGTGAGTCAGTCTCTGTGAGTACAGTAAGATTTCTTCACATGTAAGTAGATGTTATGAATTTGGATACAGACAAAACTCTCTTGCTGAAGAGCCAAGTGAGTTATAAATATATAAATATGATTTATAATGAAGGTGATTAGGCACAACCACTTAGACTAATGCCTTCTGACTTCTCTGCTTGTCATTTGCACTCTGTTAGCTCCCTTTTTGCTTTGAATCCGAGCAGGTTTAGGGGAGGGTGCTGTGACTTCGAGAGCGGAGGTCGGTGACCAGTACAGCAGCTGCCACTTGCAGTCACCAGGCTGTAGGAGCACCCTTGCATCTGCTGTGAAGGGAGAAAAGCCTCCTGCTGGTTCCTGTTCTTGTTGATTCTGGTTACAGCAGCCCCAAAATCACTCCCTGTTTTACAGGAGGAGGATTCTGCAGTGCAGAAGGTTAAAATGGCTTTGGGCTATGTTGTATTAATAGCTTTCTTCCATCATTTTCCCTGTGAAGAGAGGTGCCAGCTCTTAGCCTTAGCCGTGAGATGCACCCAGTTTGTCTCTACCTCCTGCAGCCCTTCCGTAGCACCCGCAGAGCTCATCAACAGCCCAAGCTCTTGCGTTTTCTTTGCCTTTAGGTTGCGTCTGGCACAAGGTCAGAAACCAGGAGGAATGACCCTTGGAGAAGGGTCCTCTGCACAGGGCACTCTGGTCTGGGGGGAGTCCTGCATGTGATTCTCAGCACAAGATTCCCCTCGGCTGGCCAAGCTCGTGATGGTGTCCAGAAAGGGTGGGAGGCCTGGGTAAAGTTAGCTGTGGAAACTTGGACTCAACTTGTGTTGCTTCTGGTTTTGTGACTAGTAAATTCAGGGTGTGATGGAGCAGCCAGGAAATTGCAGTAATCTCTCCCTTTTCAAAGAAAGGGCCTGTCCCGCAGATTTGCTCCAAGATTTCATCTGGATTAAAAAGAAAGGAGAAAGGAGGCTTTTTCCTATAGGTCAGCTTTTAAATGCCAGAGAAGAACAGATGATTAAAAATTACTTAGATCAGAGATGAGACAAAAGAGAACACGTATTAAAGGTAGTTTCAGTTGCTAGTTGTTGGCCAGGTGAGTGCCAGTGGGGACGCTTTTGTGACTCTGAAATGCTTTGGGTCCAATTTTTGGATTGTTGTTGGTTCAGACACTGATTTTTCGCATTGAAGGAGCACACGTGCAGGAGCCTTTTACAGTTAAGCAGATGTTGTGAACTTTGTCAGACTTCCTTGGTGTGTCCTGCCTGGGTTCAGGGTAACATTCGTGGCTGCTGCCATTAAAGTACAAAGCAGTTCTCATGTACATATCTTTCCAGCAGATCAACTCATTAAATATGAGTTAAAGAGAATGCTTCAAGATAAGAGTAATGGAACCACCATTAATTAATCTGACTTCAGTTGAACGTGAAAGCGAAGGCCTGGTTTTAAAAACAAAGTAAACCAAAACCTTGTTATTCACATTACAAACAAACACCCAAACCTCAACAAAAACAACCATGTGGATGTGTTGTTGTGATTCAAAGGACGTTTATTAAACATTCTTTAGGTCTTAGTCTTGGGGTTTAAAAGCAAGGCATCAGACTGTGTAAATTCATGGAGATCGCCACAGCTTTTTGGACAAAGTCCTTAAATCCTTAACGCTGAATTAGGTTTTAAAAAAAACAAAACAACCAAGCAAACAAAAAAAAACCCAACAGAAAACCTATCCTTTCTTCTGCCCCCATTGCAAATGTCTACTAACTACAGGAAATAAAATCACCTTTTTTTTTATTGTAGAGCAAGCTGGGTGTGGATCTTTCCAGATCGATCCTTGGTCTCCTGGCCACCAGCCAGTCTGGGGAGCGTGCTTGCTGCTGCACAGCATCCCGAGCTTACAGCCGCCTTAGGAGGAGAGAGTAAATGTTCTCGGCACCCTGTCCCAGGGTGAAGGGGGCTGCTCATGAGAGAAACCTGCCCCGCGTGGCCCGAGTTCGGAGCTGAATGCTCCTCTGCACACATGAGTATGATCTTTCCACCGACGGTTGATCTCTGTAACCGTGGAGATGGGCTTGCTGCTTCCTACAGAATGTGATGGTTACAGATTGTCACACACAACCTCGGAATGACCAAGGCTCTGAAATGAATGACACCAAGTGTAATTAGCGCAACTCCAGTAACAGAGCAGCACTGATTCATACCTGCAGTGCTATGGCCTTTAAGCAGTGTTTTTTTTTTTTTCCAGGTGGTTAAGCCTCTAGCCTACTTTCCAGAGAGATTAGCATAAAATTACCCTTAAAACATTAGATTACAAGGGCTTGAGAAATCAGTTCTACACTGGAACAGTGTGAAATTTCCATTACAATGGATAAAATGTAAATATTTAATAGCTACTTTCATTAGACAGATAGGTGTGGTTCTAATAGTGCTGTTTCCCCGTGGGGGGAGGAAAAAGCTGCGTAAGTTTTTAACTACAGAACTATGAACATGTGCCGTGAAATCAGTCGAGAGATTTGAAATCCATTTTTTCCTTTTATCTTTAAACAAAGCAATTAAATCAAACACATGTACATTAATATAAAGTTACAATTATGATCATAGAGTCTTTGAAATCAGTGGCAGAATTCCCATTCTGTAATGATGAAAGCCAACACTCAGGATAAAAAATAGCAACAGGCGACTTGGCAAAAAGCTCTGTTCTCCTCCCGGGACTCAGAGGAGAAGCCGGCTGACAGTGCTATCGCTCCGTGGCAGTGCTGGGTGAACGGCACGCTGATGCTTGCAGCACTGTGATGGCAGGTTTCTTGTTAGAAGGGTTGTCTTATAGAAAATTTTTGCTGGCGTTCCCCCCTCCCCCAATATACTTTCTGTGGTTTTTTCCTCCATGGAAGGTGTTCTGTATGTATTTGTTTTGGAACTGTTGTGCTTGCGGAGAAGATGATTGTCCACTGGGCGTTTGTAGCTCAGGAGATGGAGGATTCTTGTTCTCCTGAATGGATCGAGGATTCTTGTTCTCCTGAATGGATCGGATGCTTTTATAGTCATCCTTTGCCATTACACAGAGTGCTGCCTCCACATCCAAGGTCTGATCGGGTTGGGAAGCTCGATCAGAGCTACAGAAAAGAGATGAGAGGCTGGTGTTGAATCTGCTCCTGGTGCCAGCTCCTTGCACTGTCGAGCGAGGTGGGACAGATGCTTTCACCCAGACACCTTTTACATGGCTGAAGTTGTGTGAGATCAGCCTCGCCGTCAGCTTCATCTGCGCCTCTCCCTCTGTTCCTGAGGTTGGAAAGAAGACAGCTGGAGAGTGGGGACTGGAGTGGCTTGAGGGGTCTGACCAGCAAATGCTTCTGCACTCAGATTTCACGGGGGTTTATCAGGAAGGGCCTTCACTGAGGTTGTAGGCGGCCTGGAGATGCCGAGGGAAACGCGGCAGAAGCGACGCAGCAGTGGCTTCCCTGCCCGCTGCCCCGGGGAAGAGCCGCAGCGCCAGGCCTTCCTCGTGGCGTCCGGGCCAGCCAAGCCGGGCCGGATTTCTTAGGCGTTATTTGTTGCAACTGAACATCGACCCTGTGTACCGCCTGAAGGTCTGACCGGGTCAGGAACTCTGCGTGCTGACCATAAACACGGAGCAAAAGACTTTCCCCGGTTTCAAAGGCTCATCGGAAATTGTCAACAAATCCCTCCTTTGTGTCCCAGCTCTCCAGTGAGTGTTTGCTGGCAGGAACGCTTAAGAAAGCTGTGAGTGTTCAGTGCAGATGACGAATGCAGAACCATGAGTATTCCCACCAAAAGCCAAGTTCTAGGGATTAATTCGTCGGAGGAGGGAAGCACAACATTCTGGGTGACCTGTCTGTGGAGCCTGAATGAGAAATGCCAACCGGTCCAAGTGCTGCCTGGACAGGGCAGGGAAGACCCGTGGGGAAACCACAGCCTGCTCGTGGGCAGGAAAAACCAAACCTAAATTTCCCCCTCTCTTTATCACGAGTGATAAAAGATCAAAGATTCGTCACAGATCAAAAAGGGAGAATGGCCAGGCTTCAGATGCCTGTAGGCACTTGTTACTGGCTTTGTAGTATCAAAAGAGATGAAGAAACAGGGCAATAAATAAACAGGCCTTCAAGACCCACAGCTTGCCGTCTGTTTCCCTGCGAGGGGAAGATAGTGGGGTATCTGGGGGGTGTTGGCAGAATTTAACCCAAGGATTCTGGTAACTGTGGAAAGGTTTGTGTTTTCTGAAGCCCAGAGCTGGGAAGGTAGAGGTTATGGTGAAGAACATGCCGTGTCTGATGTGCTGTCCAGGAGAGTGGGATTCCTACCAATGGCAGTGATAGATGCTGCTCTGCAGAGCCCAGTTCCTGAGCTTCCACCCGCTTACCTGGGAACTTGTGCTCTCAGAAACGCAGCATTGTACGTAGCTTCTAGGAGAGCATCATCTTTTAGGTAGCTGTTATAGATTAGCTGCATTCATATATGTAATTTACACATGCATGCTTCTTGGCTTATTTCTTCCTTCCCTCTCAGTCGTACTAATTGATCAGTTTGCATAAAGGTTTCAGGTTTTTACAATGCCTTTAAAATCTCTGCTGACAAAAATCAGAAGTTAGCTTTTCTACTGGGGCAGCCAATCAAAATATTTGCCTTTCTATGAATGGTGAAGCAGTGCACAGAAACAGCTCGTGCTCTCAGGCTGCAGAGAAGTAGTTCCTCCAGGCAGTCTTGTGACGTGTGCTTTCAAAGACTGGTGCAACATGCTTCTGGAGCACGTGATGGATGGTTGAGCAAGGATGTTTCAGGCAGTGAATTTGGGGATTTAGATGTCTATGCCTCATTGTCAGTTATGTGATTTTTCTCTTAATCTCTTGCATGGTACTCGGGTACAAACAGAGGATCTGTGCACTGAGGAGTAAATCCATGCATGCATTCGCGTACATCTGTGTATTACCTTTTGTATTTTGCAGAGTGCCAAACTAGAACACAAGGAGTTTATTCAAGTAACGATGGCCCAGCTTATCGGGAAACCTTCATAAAACATACCTTGAAATAGTGCAGTCAGATACTCTCTAATCAAACTGGAAGCATTGCTGTTTTGTTTTTTTTTTTCAGGGCTGAGCAATTGAGTTCAAACTGGTTTTGTTAAGGGTTTGAAATCTGGGAATTCAGACTCTTATTCTGCTCTACTCTAAGTGTTAATATTCTTCCCTCTGGTCTGACTTAACGAGAATTGCATATCATCATCCACAAAAGTGCAATTTGTAGGGATTAAATCGATAGGAATGAGCAGTTATTAGCTGTAATTTGAGTTAGTTCCCTGCATGCCCTGTGTTTCTGCCTACCCAGCGATTTCTCACTTCAGACTGGCAGTAGAAATGCTGCTGCCCTGAGGTGTTGAGCAGTTGTACTTTCTGGCACAACACCACAATGCCAGATCCGCTCTGTTTCCAACCACACTGCAAAGTCAAATGTCATCCCGCAGTTCCTGACACCACATCCATGAAGGGCTACACCGCTGTTTGATGTGTTGGGCATGACACAAAAAAGTGGAGGAAGCTTCCATTTAAAGGTAATACTGCTACACTCATGAAAGGGGCATGTGGCTCTGCGTCTGCTCGCTGAAAAGCCTCAGTGATTGTCTGTGTGCTGGTGGCTCATCCTGATGGATATTAGACTCCATGTTTGTTCAAACTGCACAACTGATCCCACCGTGTACCGACTGTTCCCTCCTGTGGGTCGTCTGGATCTGCTGTTGTGCCTCTTTGTGCACGGGTACCGCTGAGGGATGCTGCAACTGCAAGTTCCGTCCCCTGGTGTGGCAGGTCACTCCTGTATTCTGGCTGTGCAAAAAATAAACAAATAGTGCTAACTTCAGCCTGTACCTTGTCAGCATGTTTAACGTTGTGGGTAAGCAGTTTGTGCTAATAATTTGATTTGGAGAAATTGCGTTTCACTGCCTTGCAGATCAGCCATCTGAATATTCTGCTTAGCTGCTATATTAGAATTTTTTTCTCACAGGCAATAATCACTGGTCTTGATGCTCAGCTGAATTCTCATTAGGGGTTAGGAGGTAGGGCTGGGGGCTGGGTTAGGAGGTAGTGCTGAATGCTGAGCAGAGATCTGTTGTCAAACTGTGTGGCGGTCAAGCGTCTACAATTGAGGCCAAGCCCAATGAAACCTCTGTTTCTAAAATTCCACTGAAGTTTTGGTGCCTGGAATTCCATTACCAAGCTGTGTGGCAAGGGTTTAAGCGAGCAGGCAAGACTGTTCTAGGTGCAAGAGGAAGAGCAGGCATGAGCCCACCGGGACTTGCCCACTTGTGTTCAGCACTGCCAACCTCCAGGTCACGCTGGCTCCAGTTGCTAAGGGCCTATTTCAATACTCAGGCTGCTGGGTGTTTTTCTTTCTCTCTACTTTGCTTTTCACAAGGCTTGGTTCTACTCCATTCCCCCCATGCCGCACGAGTTTATGCTAGAAGCATGAAAACAATCCACGTGCAATAAGGAAATGCTATTGCTTGAGAAGCTACCCATGAAACAGTCTTGTAGGTATTGATATCTGATGGTGTTAGCATGGAGAATCCAGAAAGTGTCACTGGACTTTCCTTGAGGTGTTTGGTGTCTCTACAAGCTAATAAGAATTTTAACCAGTGAGGGCATTGCATTCTCTTCTGTGCTTGGGAGAATGTCCAGCGTATCTTTAGCAGACATCACGCTGTCTGTGGTAGCGTTACTGAGCGTAGCAGGCAAGTGAGCCTCGTGCACTATAGTCCTTGATTTACCCAAATCGTACTTGGATTTTCCTGGGCTGCTGGCCAGAGTGTTTTCTTTTCACTGTGTGCCTCTTCAGATGAGCACAAAAAGCAGGAGGTTAATCCTTGCTGCATCAGAGGACCAGCATGTGTCAGTCTACTGCACACGTTTGGGATCTGTGGCCAGGTCCAAGAGAAAGCAAAGTCTTCCGTAAGCTGTGTGGGTATTGCCAAAACAATTTCATCAGAGTCCTCTAGTTCTGCATTGAACTGTTCCAGATAGCAAGTACAGCAATCTTTTTTTTTTTTTTTAATATAAAACGTCTCCTCTAGATAACTCAGTCCAAGAGTGAAACTGTTTTCATACCCAGAGAAAATTGCTTGATGTCTGGTCATTAGCATAGCTCAAAGCTGGAGCTGTTCTATAGATACTTAGCATTTGGAGCAGCACGCAGAACCAGTTGGGGATGAGAACACAATGTACTTCCAAAAAAGAAATCTTTCTATTAAGCAGAGGATAAATTAATTGCTGGGAATGCCTTTCTCAAATCCCAAGTGTTCTTTCTTATTAAAATTACAGAAACATCTTTAGCCTCTTTGTCTCAATATGAAAATGTTCATATCAGTGAGATTTCTGACTCAAATGTCAGTTATTTGTGTTCTGATGAGCAATTCTTGGCTGACTAAAAGGCATCTGTAGGCTGCTATAATTTGTTTTAAAGTTCCTTGCTTGATAGGACCAGGTGATTCATATTTTCCTTGCTAGGGTCACTCTTCATTTTCTTTGCTGTTACGTTATATAACTGTAATCCTGCTAATGCATTTATGTAACACGAATTGCGTTTTGCAGAGGAACAGATACTTGTGCGATGTGTAACTGTAGTAATAGCCAGTTCCAATCCAAATTGGTTATTTGAACGGTGAAATAGAATCCTCCTTCATGGCTTTACCTTGGTGAACCTGAGGTGGGTTATGAGGCTGATGGTGAAGGTGATGGCAACAACATTTAGGTTCATTGGGCGGAAATAATCTGGCAGTTGGAAAATTGAATCCATGTGACGGGACTCTGGGTTGTTACAGTGACCTTCTTGCGAGATGCCCTGAAGCAGAAGGGCACAGGGAGCTCTTCTCAAGACATTGTTTCTTCTGGAAACATCTTCAGTTTTTGAAAGAGCCAACAGCCTGCACTTCTGGCTGTCGGGTTTTCCTCTGGTACGTGTGTAGTGTCTGATTCCATTGCTGCGACCCGATTGGCAGCATCTAGGAAAGAAGCAGCTGAACTGGAAAGAGCTCCGCATCACCCAGAATAAGGTGTAATTTACTCATCTCATGGGATTTGTGGTTTTTGGTGGCTAATAGCTCATACACTTTCTACTCCAGAAACACATTCATACTGAGCTTAACGGGGAAATGTATCTGTGCAAGGAAAATATGTTTTGGACTATTTCTCAGTGTGAAGTCTTTGGTCTCTGTTAGCAATTTGCTGTGTGTTTGTGCCTTCATCACCGCAGCTTGTAACAAACAGATTGGACAAACCTCTGCAGGAGTTCTTTGGGTATTGCTGACCCTGCATAGGTGACCTTTCGAGGTCTGTTCCATCCCCGTGCTCTCTGATACTGTGGCTTTCTGGGTTTACTCTTACGAGCTTCTGAGAAGATTGAAGATTAATGGTTAGCAGTGAAATTGCTACTTCCACAGAGCATTAAAGCAGCTGTGCTACAATAGGATTGAAATTTGCCAGCAACTTAGTGTATATTGAATTTGGAGAAAGCAAATTGCTTCTTGTAAAACTTTACTGCTGTGTAATTGTCGAATGTTTTGTTAAGAATGTCCCCTGAGAACACAGAGGGTGGGTTTTTTATTCCTGGGTTGTTTTGTTTTTGTTTTTTTTTTTCCTTTTTCTAGGAGCTAAACTGAAACTTCCAGATAAATTACACAAAGCTACTTATATAAGGCAACAAATAGATTTGTTGTTTGTGGATTTCATGTGAAGAGTAGGAGCCTTCTGGCAGCTATCGATGCCTGCAGTCGGAGCCACAGAGAGGAAATGCAGAAATGCCCCATCAAAAGGAGCTGCCCGGGTGGAGGGAGCCAGGGGGTAGGGAATCAGAGGGCAAGGGGACCGCAGGGCAGAGCACAGGCAGAACTCTCTTCAGAGGTGGATGCCCAAAGGTTCCCCTCTCTGACAGCCTTGCTCTGTGCTGCTATTATTGCTGTGTTACGTGACTTCTCTGCTCTTATCTGTGGTTCCCCCCACCCCGCTGTTGTTTAATCAGAGGTTGTCAGGTAAGGGCACATTACCACATCCACGAAAAATGTTTTTGCTGCCATGTGATTTGGTAATCAGTCATTACCTTGCTATCAGATAAAGCCTATCTGATGTGAGCGTTTTATTCACTGTTGAATAAACATTTCTGATAATTTTATTTTTAAAATGGGAATAACTGAAAGAGTAAAGCTCAGTTATTGCCCCTTGGAAGTGGGCCAGGCACCATCTTATTTCCTTCCAGCTCTCCAGCAGGATGTGGGTCGAGTTTGTTCCCCCTTTGTGAACTCTTAGGGCCCTTCCGAGCTGCTGCAGAGCCAACAGCAAAGAGGTGTTACTGTCAGTTTGGGTTGGTGGGGGCAGGACTGGAGCAGATGTCTAGTGCCTTTGAACCAGGGCCCTAGACTCATTAGGGAAAAGAAGTGGGAGGGGAAGTGTATACCAGTTCTCTGTCCATAAACTGGGAGCTCTGTTCTTCCCCAGATGCACCAATTGCCACCTGACTCCAGGCTGGTTTCCAGGTCTCTTCCTCCCAGTAAGTAGCACCACACTCCTTGGTGAGTGCTACAAGGGTAGTACTGACACGTAGCCCAAGAGAAGCCAAGAAAAGCAGCCCTAGTGTCCCTAAATCCTGCAAGACATATTATCTAGGCAGGTGAGCTTGCGGGCTGGGGGAGATCCAATTGCAGAATTGGACCGGTGTTGATTTCCATCTGAGAACCACAGAATCATTTTGGCTGGAAGAGACCTTGAAGAATGAGTCCAAGTGTTCCATACAGCAGTGCCAGGGCACCTCTGCCCCCTGTCCCTCAGCACCACAGCTCCATGGCTTGGAAACCCCTCCAGGGATCACGGGGACTCCACCCCTGCCCTGGGCAGCCTGGGACAGCCCTGGACAACCCTGGAGGGGAAGAAATCCTCCCTCAGCTCCAGCCTAAACCTCCCCTGGTGCAACTTGAGGCGGGTTCCTCTTGTCCTATTGAGAAATAGGGTCATTATCTGTGCAGACAGGAGCTCAACAAGCAAGAGTCAATGGGAAAAGAGATGTAAGTAGGATTTCCAGGCTGCTGCTGTGAATGGCCCCATCTTCTCTCCTCCTCCTCACCTACAGCACCTCGAGGTGTCAAGGATGCGAGGATCCTTCTGCTCTCCCTGGGGTGAGGAGGAGGGAATTGGCGTGTGCAAACTGAGGCCACCAAAGCAAATTGTGAGAAGTGTGGTTAGGCGTGAGGGAATGTTGTTTTAAAAAGAACAAGGGGGAAAAAACCCCAAAACTGCAAGTGACAGTGTCAAATTCTATTTGTGATGGGAAAAAATCAATATGAAAGAAAAAGAGACCTTTTTGCTGTTGAAGGAAGGATTTTTTGATTTTGATTCTACTTCTTTTCTCCTCTTTGAGACATGTTTAAAAAGATTTCTCCCCCCTTTTTCTTTTTTTTTTTTATTAAATATTGCAAAAGAACGTCATCTAAATTTTTACAACATGATTTTCAAGCAAGGAAGTAAAAAAAAGAAGACATTTTTTCTGTGATAATTCCCTTTTCTCAAGTCTTCTCTTTTATCTGTGGTTTCTGTAGCTTTTTAAACAGGGAAAAGCTTTCAAGGGCAGGGGGGGAATGACCCTTTTTTTTGTTAAGGTTTGACAGAAAGCCTTCAGCAATCTTTGGCTGGAATGACATCTTGTCGCATGACCAACGTTTCCTTTTCGTTCATCCACTGCAGTTGCAGCCGTGGGTCAGCTTTGTTCTCTCAGCAGCAGCAAGTTCCCAGGGGTGGGCAGATGTTGCATTCGGGGCAGAACTGCCCCTTTAACCCATTTTTCCTGGGACACGGGCTGCCACAGATCCGTAAAGGAAACAAGGTCACAAATGTTCCAAATGCAGTCACCGGGTTTGAAAGCTACAGCATCAGCTGGACTCGGAGTGCATCCCGCATCTCCCGCAGCCGGTCCTTGCGAGGCTGCCACGCTGTTCCCACCCAACACCCTGCTGTCAGTCGGCCACGACCGTCTGTCCTTTCACCCCTGCCCCAAATCCTTCAGGCTCACTTTCTGCTCAAACCCTGTGTGATTCCTGGAGCCTCCTGTCCCCTTTTCCAATCCAACAGTTGAGCTGCAGTTCCTTTTTCTGGCGTTTAGCGCTGGCGTGACGCAACGCGGTGCTGATTTCTGTAGCTCAGCAGGTAGAAGCTGTGTGGGAACATGCCTAACGACTCCATTACCCAGGGCAGGAGACGGGAGGGAAGTGTTGACAAAGGGCAGGGCCTCGCCGCGGTGTCTCTGTTAGCTCGTTCTGCTGCTGGTACAGCTCCCTGCGCCGTTTCCATAAACACGCTCTGGATCCCAGCGAGCGATGGCGATGGGGTTGGCCGGCGTCGGCACAGAACAGTATTGTCGGGGGGAGAGAGGCTGGGCTGGGAGGCTTCTTGCACGGCATGGTTATGTTCAGGTGGATGAACAAGGGGCCCTAAGGCAAGATGAGAGTGCCTGTGTTCTGTTCTTCCTCTTTCTTTTTTATGTATGTTCTCCATAAGCTGCTAGGGCATTTCTGCAGCCTGGTGACTGTTCCCGCGGTGTCCGATGGCTGAATGGAGCTACTGAGGAGAGAAGCACCGTTCGAAGCGCTTCTCTTCCAAAGGAGCAGCAGTGACTTTGCAGATTTCCACACGGAGGCTCTTTGTGCTGTATAGAATTCCACACATTTGGAATACTGTAAAATATATTGAACACATTAAACATTCATGTTCCAGGGAGGTGAACTGTCTTTCCTTCTCGGTGTGCCTAGAGTTTTGGGTACTGTGGTGTTCTGGCTGCTGAAGGGGACAGTGACATTCTCCAGCTTCTGCGGAGCGGTTGGTGGTGGCTGTGAGCCCACGAAGCACACCAGCAGAGTTAAAAACCCATACCCTGAACTCACTCAAAAAGATTTTTAACGCTGTATAGAAAGACGTGGTGAAATCAAAAGACCCCAGAAAATGGCTTGTTTCTCTTTTCTGAGGGATTGCCCAGAAAATCTTTTCCTGAATGGCTGTTTTTGGATGAAAAGATTTACAGTGTGTTTGTCTAACTCGGGCAGGTGGGGAGGATGGTGATCTTTCTTTTACAAATGGTTCTTTGAAAGGTGATAGATGATCTACTGAGGGACAAATCAGATAGGAATCTGAAGTCACATGGCAGCTTTTCCTTGGAGTGCTGAAGCCTCCTTTTGTTGAAATTTGGATGCTTGTGTAGTTCACCAGCTTGGGTCAAATGGACGTATCTGATCTCTGGCAGTGAAAAAGCATCTGCTCTGTGGTGTCCAAGGGGTAACAAAGCCTCTAATCGTGTGAGAGAGTGCTCGTGGACAGGTGCTTTCCTGTGTCCTCCATCATCTGTAAACTCCAGGGCTCTTAAAGGAAGTTTACACAAAAGTTGCATACATAGATTAATTTATTTTTTTTCCTCCCCCCACCCCAGCTCATTTGAAAAGGCGTTCTTTGAAAATATCCCCGTGAAGCTGGTAAATGGAGAACTCTGGCTTTCTGCTAAAACAAGTATTCTTCTCCCACACCCCCCCCCCGCCCAAATCCCCTTTTTTTGCTGTTGCAGTTTAACCTGCTAAAAGCCAGCAGCGTGTGTGTTGCTGGGTCACCCAAAGATACAATCAGCTGCAAAACCTCTCCTTCAATAAACAGCCCCTTCCTACAAAAGGCAGGTGTGCCAGGGGTCAAAAGTGTCAGCTCTTGGTTAGATTCCCCCCCATACCCGGAAACTTCCCGTGTGAGATTTGCCTGCATATAAATAGCCTACCTTTATATATATATATAGAGAGAGAGAGAGTGCGCATGTGAGTGTGCTAAAAGCTATAGGCAACCCCTGGTAGACACAAACCAAACCCAGTACCTCCCCAGACAGCTCTGCAAGAATGCAAAGTCTGTTCTGCATTAAGTGGATGGAGTAAAAGAGGTCACAGTTTATTGTCTGCGCTTGGTTTCCTTGCTCAGTTTTGCCAGCAGAGAGCTGTGGGGAGGATTTGGAGGTGAAGGAACTGCTAGGAAAGGTCCCTGAAAGGATGTGAACTGGGGGTGAGCCCCTTGGGTCTGCCTCTGAGCAGGGGCTTGCTGTGCTTTAGCAAAGGAGCGTTGTCTTGTGGCACGTGCTCCTCTTCGTACCCATCCAGGAGCTTGCATCTGTCTGTGCTGGGCTACGCAGGAAGGCTTTGTTTCCCAGCATCCCTGGCAGCATGTGTCGGTGTGCCGGGAGAGCGCGTTGGCACAGGGACCACCGGCACATTGAGCTCTTATGGGTGCGGCGAGAGCTGCTGTGTTCGTCTCTGCCCAAGCAGAGACCCTGGCATCCCTCCGAGTGCCATGGCAAAGGCCAGGGAGGAGTTCTTCCCACACGAGTCGCTTGCGAGAGCCAAAGTGCTTTGCTGGGGAGCTGGGCAGGTGAGCAAAGCCCCCCGCGGCATGTGCTCTGCTCACTGCAGCAGGACCTTCTTCAGAAACCTCGAAGGGTGTGGAGCGTGGATTGCTGAGGTCTGTGTACCGTCTGTAGCTTATATGATGTTACTCAGACAGCAGGGTTGGGTAGGAAGATAGGAAAGCAGGAGTGGTAAATCACAGAGCTCTTTGCTGTTCTGAAATGAGCATGAAATGAGCTTGTAAACATCTGTGTAAGTGTTTTTCTTATCATGAATGACTACAGTGAGCAGTTATAATGAAGAATTTAATCAAACGTGGTAAAGCTGGATAGCTGAGCAGAGTTTAGCTCGCTTACTGCTGCTGAGGTCTATCAGCTGATCAGGAGATAGCAGAGAGGTATGAGCTCCTTTCCTCCACAGGTGCTGAGCAGAGCTGCAGCCACGCTCGTGCTGCCAAACTGTGCCTCTCGAGAGTGCAGCGTCGCTCTGGTGTCTGTGGCACGAGGGGGCTGCTGGGCAGACAGGAACTTGTGTACAGTAGGCTTTGGTCCAGCCAGCAAGGGGCTCAGATCTCAGATCATGGAGTCATTCACCTGTAAGTCTTTACCTTTCCCATGACATGTGTAGACAACTGCAAGGACCTGCCAAATGCAATTTATTTAGGAAGGGAAGCTTTAAGCAGTGTACAGGAAAGCACCGCTGCCCCACATCAGAGAAACATAAACAGAGAATAAGCCTCAAGAGTTTTTTTTGGTATGGGAAGCCTGGAGATACGAAACATCATTTAGTGACAACTACGAGTTGTTCCTATGTAAGTGGGTTATTATAACGCTGAAACGAGACTCCTGAGGCATGAAAATAACACCAAAAGCAATCTTGGAAGAGGTGGGAGTGGTGCTGTACGCCCGCATCTCTTTCACAAAAATACATCTTCAAGGAAGAGAATATATTAAAAATTGCTGAGCCTTTGGGTGGAAGCAAGCACCTCGGGAGAAATTTTACAGATGGAGGTCACTTGACGAGGCAAAATTGACTCTCCTACCTCACCCAAGCAGGATGTCGCTATCTGGAATCTTGTTAGAGCAGCGTGTTTTTCGTAGCCAACAGTATTTGCAGCACGTGTTACATTTAAAGGTGTTCCAGTCACTGTCTGGATGCTCATCACCATCCTTCTGCTTGAATTGACTTGTGGTGTGGACTTCAATGGGATCTCACCTCTTTGTCCCTGCAGAGAATTTTGCCTGAGGCCTCGACTCAAGACACCTGAAAGTTTCTTTCACTCCGTCTTTCTGGAGGGTGGACTTTTAATCGTGGAATTACTGGCAGGGAGAGAACTCTGGTTTTAAAAGCGAAGGAATCCTCCACCTGCTTAAATTAAGAGATACAAGATGTTCCAACTCAGGAGTAATTAATTTCAATAATATCAGCTAGTTATTTCAGAGGCAGGTCTGGGTGGCAGCGTGCGTGTGAGGTTGGGCAGCCGTTCTCCACCGGGTGAGATCTGACGCAGGGGCTCAACTGATTCCGCTGGAGCTCGGCTGACCTGTGTGGACAGAAGAGCTGGTCTGTGGCTTCTCCTTTGAAACCTCAGCCATACCTCCGCTCAGCTCTGCTGGTTGTACTTGCCTTTTCCTCTCCTGTGCTTGCCACAGTCTCTGCTTTCCCATCTGAACAGGACAGAGTGCTGTCATTACAGGACAGGCTGTGTTCGGGTACCTTACAGATCCAGATTTTGACTTCCACCAGCAGAGCATCCACACGGGCAAATTAAAGATGGGAGTTTTTGACTGTAAAGGTGAGATGTGTTTGAGTGAGCAGCTCAGCTTAGTGTTCAGATTTGTTTAAGTGGAGGCTTCCCCCCCCCTTTCTTGTCCTACCACTTTCACACCTGTAAGCAAAAGGCTTTTTTGCCTTCAGTAGCTGTGGTGGAGAATCTGACTCTTGTTCTCAACAGGGAAAGGAGGGGGTTGTTTATCACTTCACCTCATCTACAGAGTCTGGCCTGCTAACGTTGTTGCTTATGAGTTTGAGTGTGAGAATATATTTCACAGCTCGTATGAGAGTTCGCTCCTTTGCCTGTTGAGTTCTTGTGGCTGTTGGTGATGCAATTGGGTTGGGAAGGTGCAGCTCCAGGCACAGCAACTTTTCTTTGAACTCCTCTTGCTACAGCTATTAAAAATAGGTCAGGGTAGATAAAAGTAGTTCTAGTTTTCAAGAGTATATTAAGTTAATCCTTCTTGCACTGTAGACTGATACATGGTCAAGACAGCAGTGATAGAGTCTGTCTCATGAACATTAACAATTTTACTCCATCAAAACCAGTCAGATGTACAAAATAGTTTCATACATCAGGTGAGAAGGGCTGAGAATCAGATGTTTCCCATAGTTAATTCCTTTTTCTTGCTTTTTTTTTTTTTTTTTTGTCTTTCCCCTCCCTAACCCCTAAAACAAAAAACAAAACAAAGAAAACCCAAACCAAACCCCAACATTCTGTCTGCCAGCTTCTGGCTTTGTTTAATTAATTACTTCGTACAATGATAAATTAGAAATCCCACAATAACAAATCAGGTTGAGCAGGTAAGCAGAGATTTCAGAGATATAAGGGAGGATTATTACAAGCTACGCCAACACAAGAAAATGATAAATGCTGGATGGCAGAGAAATCAACTGTTTGGGGCTATGGTCTGAATGATATTGAGAGTATTGATCAACCCAAATGATGTCTGGATAATTTCTGTGAGACTTGCACATGAGGAAGAAGTGGTTAGTTCTCTATGTTGTGTTGTACTTTCACTCTGTGTCAAATCAGTGCTACATAAATGAGCTCAGATCAGTTGGTTTGTATTTGTGGAAGTTCTCTGTATGCTTTACATTGCCTCTAGCTTCAGGGAACCACGAGGCCAATTTTTCAGAAGTATCTAAGAAATGCAAGAGGCTTGAAATCCCCCAGGTGTGGGATCTAGGTATGTACCTTATGATATGTGTGAAAACTTTATTTGCATTCTTTTCCAGTTTCAGGGGAAGCTGTAACAAAAAGTGTTTCCAGGGAATGGGATTCACCCAGTGCACTATTTTTTCCCGGGGCTGATACGAGGCTACTCCATTGTGCTGGGTGGGTTTACCTCAGAGTGACGTGAGTGCTGATGACAGCCCAGTTTGGAGCTACATCAATCAATTGTTGGTGCATTCATAAATTGCTTGTAGAGTTGGTCTTACATTTGGGTGCACGCAGGTAACTTATGAGGCAGACATCTGCTTGACTGTGTGCCTTTAACTGGTAACAAAAAAAAACGAAAATATTTACTTGCTTAATTTTTAGATTAACTTACAGCAACTGGTGTCAAAAAACCACCAGAACAAAACCCAACAAACCAGACGCAGTACCCCTTTGCCCCATACAACTGCAGAACTTGGGTGTTTTCAGCAAGGAAGTGTTTTGCTGGAAGCATAATCCAAAGGTACTTTCCAGAAATGTCGGCGACCGTTTGACGCGCAGCTTTATTTTGTTGTGGCCATTAGGGTTGCTATGGTATTCTTGAAGCTCCCAAGGGGTGACCCAGACCTGTGTGTGCGGATGGCCAGTTCAGGCATTGTTTCGGTAGGTCTGGCAGAATTAAACTGGTTGGCCCAAGGTAAAAGAGCTAATGCCTGTCTGCTCCTGCCACTGAGCTGGGGAGGTGCCCTGCAGAAAACCTGGGCTGGCTGACAATCCTTTTTCGGGGTGATGGGAAATCTGGGGAAAGCAGCAGCTGCTTTGGGAAGGCTGCTCTTTATCACCCAGGCGTGGTGGGAGTTTGGACCCCTCGCCCTGCCTGCTGGGCTTCTCCAGGCACTGGCGTGGACAGCAGCCGCCCATCTGCTGCCTTAAGCATCTCCCTCTGTCACCTGGGCCGGGTCAAAACACCCACTAACCCTCACCACGCCACGGACGTCTTGGAAAGCCTCAGAGAAGTTGGGTTGCTTGGTACGACTGAATCCTGCCCCAGAAGCTTTGGTGTCCTCATGTCTTCTCTCTGACCTCACAGGGGAAGAGAAGAGAAGGCTTGTGTGATGGCCCTGCTGCAGGAGGAGCTAAACGCAGGGATTTTTGTTGGGTTTTTGTTTTGTTTGTTTGTTTTCAAACTCCTAGATTGCCCCATCTCCTGGTTTGAGTTAGAACAGAACTAATCCTGGTCAGTGATTTTACTTTTCGTCTCAGTCTCTTCTAAGTCTCTGCACTGTCTGAGGTTGAGGGCAGATTTTCTCAGACAGTCTCTGCTTCCAGCAGTGATAATGCTCGATGTTTAGAGTTACCACCAAGGGTGGGGTGGGCAGAAAGGTTTTTCTTATCCTGGCTCTTGTGGAGACCAAGGTCACTGCTTAATCTTGTGCCCCACATTGGGGTGCAGGAGGAGAAGCTGGGACAGGTGACCCTACACTGACCAACAAGGAACTTCATCCCATGTGCATCGTATTCAGTATAAAGCTGAGGGGTCATGAGGGTCAAGCCTTTTCTTCAATGGCTGGCATCTGAGAAGGACTCTGTTCATATTTGTCTTCGATCCCAATCCATGTGTTCCTGAATTCAGTTCCAGAATTCAGCTCCTGGATGCTGCTGAGTCCTGTATGGGAATTCTCCAGTGCCTGTCCCTCAGCATCAGTGGTGACACTGACATGATCACCATCAAGGAGCTGGGTTCAATATTGGTTTTGTATATATTTCATTTTATTACTATTATTTGAATTAGAGCTGTTTCAGTTTCTTTTCCAACCCATCAGTCTCTCTCCCTTATTCCCTTTCTCTTCCCCTTTGGGAAAGGAGAGGGGTTAACAGAGCGCATCTGTCATTCCTTTAGTGGCTGGCCCAGCACTAACCCTTGACACCCCAGAATATTGTTGGCCCTTGAATGTCCGAGGGAGAGGGGAAGAAAATGGAGAGGCAGGTTTCTTGCCAGTAATTATTGGGCATAGACTCAGCAGAGGAAAACTTGAGCGAGGGGAAGGCAGCACAGAGAATGATCTCACCGCGGCACAGACGAAGCGCGGAAGCCAGAGCCTTGGCTGGAGCCAGCTGGCCGCTCAGCTGGGCTGCTGCAGGGCTCTCCCGGCTGAAATGCAGCCCGCTCGGCTTCTCCCAGCGTGAGACAAAGCGAGTGCTTGAACTCTGGATGGCACAGCAAGGGCCTCGTTCCTGCTGTGGGGTAAAGGCTCCTGCCTGAATGAGTCCAGGAACAGCAGAAGTGTAACTACCCCTGGCGTTGCCCGCGGAGGTTTGGTTCTCTGGGAGGCTGCCTTCCAGGGACTCCTCACCAAACAATGAAACCATGAAACAGGCCTAATGTGCTCAACTGAGCAGCTCCCCCCTGGAACGAGTCGTAGGTTACTGCTTTGCAGCCTGCAGAATTTGACCCAGCGTTTGGTTTTGGACTCCTCTTTTCCCTGTTTGAGTTTGAAGGATGAGATGGAAAGAAAAGGAAAACAAACACAAATTATGCAGTGAATTTTGAGCTGATTTCTGCTCCCTAGTGTTTTTTGATGTTTCTAGTGGCTTGCAGAGGAACCAGAAAATTTTTCTGGTGTAAGAAGTTCGTGCCCAGCATAGCATCAGCCTCCCCAACTCCCCTTCTGTCTCTGCAGCATCTCGTGTGTAGGATAGGGAAGAAGTAGGTGCAGATGATGTACGGTGTGCTGGGTACCAACAGAGCCTGGCTGCCAGGCAGGTCTTCCAGAGCCATTCCCACCCATCAGCAGCTCTGGGATGGATGGATGGATGGATGGATGGATGGATGGATGGATGATCTTGGCACATATGGAGAACATGTCTTCCTAGTTTGGAATTGGGATTGGATCTTTATAGCACACAGTCATTACAATTTGTTGAGCATGAGAAAGAAACAGCAGGCAAAGAGAACAGAATGGGGGGGGAATAAAATTTACATGGTCAAGATGTCACCGAGTTTTGCATAGAAAACCTTTTCTTTGCACTGGAAGTATGGATGAAGGGGCTTTATTTTGCCCTCATGGCTACAAGAATCAAAGTCTCCCATTACTCCAAGCTATCTAGACAATAGGAAGCAGATAATGGGACGTTTCTGTCACCACTAAGGAGGGCTCCCATTAAATTACTTGTAGGTCTTTGAAAAGGTCAGTCAAAGCTTAAGCAACCCCCTGTAGTTTGACAACATCAGAGCTCAAACACCATGATCCTGGAGCACTCTGCTCTTTGAAAACGGGGGATGTTTAATTACCTTTTGAAAGCTGGCAGCAGGACAGGATGAGAGGATGTTTTCTTTCTTTTGTGTCTGTTGAACAAGTTGCTATTTTGGTACATGAGAGCAAGGGACCCACCGCACTGGAGGAGACGGTCCCTTCCTCTGCCCTGCTGCTGGGAGAAAAGCAAAGGCAGGAGGATATTAGCGAAGGTGAGCCTGGTGCAGGAAGGAAGCCTTGACACAAGAGTGTTTGTGGAAGGAGAGGCAGAGGCTCCCGATGCCTTTCTTAACGCTGCATCGGTGTGTCAATTCCGTTTGCCTTTAAATACACGCTTATTTCTTGGCCTTGCTTTGCAGGAAGCCATAGGTGCAGTTGCAGGAAATCGACTGCTGTCACTTTAATGAAATTTGCTTTCATCATCAAAGGAACTGGCAAACTGGTTGCAGGAGTTTTAATTTTTAAAATTGCAATGCATCTGCTCCCTCCCAGGGGCACTCTTTCACAGCGCTTTTTTTTATCCTCTTCAACTATATCTTTTTTTTTTTTATTTATTCCCAAGGGTTTGGATTTGTGGCATCTAAACAAGCTAAACAGAAACTGTGCCTCAGGGAGAAAAATCCTCTTAAGTAACTGTGAATAAGCTTGGATGGCTTGCCTTGTGTGTTATACATGTGGTGGGAATGGAGCGTTGGACGTGGTACCTACCACTGTAAAGAGAATGTAAATGTATGTGTCATGTACGCTTGTGGTAAACATAAAAGAGATGCATATGAGGAAAAGATCGTTTGGTTTGGGCATCTGCAGCCAAACCTGGCCAAGAGGTGGAGTATCCCCCATCCCAATTTCATGTACAGTACCTGTAGTAAGAACGAGTCCTTACTGTGCTGGCTCTTCCTTCCCTCAGTGGGGATTTGTCATTGGCTTGGAAGGGTTTAGTAGAGCAGGTGTAGCCTTGTATGGACACGGTGGTCTTAGGAAATGAAAGCCTGCCTAGGAACAAAAGTTGATGCTGTAGATGTAAGAGGTGCTTACCTCTGGTGTGATACACATGCTACTGGAGCAAAGGATCAGATCTTGGTTTGATGTAGCCATGGATCTCTCTATGGTTTATCTGCCTGCCTCAAGGAGGAAGTGGGGAGGATGTTCAGAGTTACGGTGTTTGCCTTCCTGAGTAACTGTTCTCCGTGATGGAGCTCTGTTTCCTGGAGATGGCTGATGGGAAGCAGTGAATTCATCCCTCATTGTGCTTTGCTTGCACGCCCAGCTTTTGCTCTACCTGCCTTTATCTCAACCCACGAGTTCTTGCCCTTTTACCCTTCTGATTCTCCCTCCCCATTCCTTGTGGTTGTGTGGGGATGAGCTGCCTACTGGGCTTAAACCACAACAAGCTGGTAGACCACAGTGTGGCCTTTGCTTACCTTTTGAAGATCTATTAACACAGGTAACCCAGAGCTCCTGTGCCTTCAGTAGCCATTGTCTCGTGTGCTAATGGTGAGCTTTGCTGTGGCCAGGCAAAGCCAGTGGTTAAAAGTTCAAGAAATATTAAGAAAGGTCATCATGCATCAGCGATTCATCATCCTTCACAGGACTGTGCACGTGCAGTGACCAGTCTCACAGGCCCCAGGCTTGACAGATCTTGGCAGGCTGGACATAGCCACAGCTCAGCTTGCTTGGCTGGACTGCACCAGCAACCTGGAAACCCCTGCTCAGAAAGCTGCTGTGAGTGTTCTGAGTGAAAACCATTCTGCTGATGGTCATTTTGTCTGGTGTGAAGGATGCAGTGGTTGGGCAGGGCTCTCTGCAGCTCCCTGAAAGGAAGTTGTAGAGAAGGGTTTGGTTTCTTTGGCCAAGGAACAGGCAATAGGACAAGAGGAACTGGCCTCAAGTTGTGCCAGGGGAGGTTTAGGTTGGAGCTGAGGAACAGTTTCTTCCCTGTGAGGGTTGTTCAGGCCTGGCCCAGGCTGCCCAGGGCAATGGTGGAGACCCCATGGTCCCCAGAGGGGGTTTCAAAGCCATGGAGATGTGGTGCTGAAGGACATGGGTCAGTGGTGCCCTGGCAGTGCTGGGGGACATTTCGACTTGATGACCTTCAAGGTCTCTTCCAAGCAAAATAATTCTATGATTCTGTATCCTTGAACTGGAAATGTGACCTTTGCAGTTCCTGGGTGATTAGTTTTGATGCCACAATATTGGCTCAGACAGGTGAGCAGTGCTAATTGCATGCTGAGAGGATGCTGCAATGCTAATAGGTGGAAACAGGCGTGGGGTAGATCTCGGATATGGTGCTGCTGGTCAGTGCTCCTGCAGATCTATCCTTTCTTGTGCCGTGCAACTTTGGCTTCATGCACCTGTGACAATGCAGTTTTCTTCACGTCTGCTGCAAATATCACTGAAAACAGAAAGAAATCTCAGCATCTAACGGTATGCATTGGATCCCAGGTGCTATGTGTCTGATTAAGAGGTGATGTGGTTATGTAAGAGGAGTTGTCCAGTAGTGTTTAAAACATTGCATCATGCCTGCTCTGGGTGTTCCAGACCAGCCTTCTGTAAATCCTCACCCACCTTCCTCATCAACTAAAGCCTGGCTTAACAGGGAGGTTTGCATCCTGATTGCCCTGTGAACAAGGATTTACCCTTTGTCCCATTCTTGCTGGGAGTTCTTGCGTTATAATTAGTTTCTGACAAAATGAAGATGTAAGTAAAGTATCTCGTGTTGCCATGCAGACTAACAATTTTGTGATGACCCCATTTGACAATTAATTGGCTTCTTACCAAAAATGAAAGCAATAGACACCTATTTTCATCTGGGAAAGCCACCCTCGGTGTGTTCCCTGGCCAAGCTAAGGCACCGAAGCAGCGCGACACACTGTGCTCTGAGCTCTGTCTGCGGCTTTTTTAACAGCGCAGCTGATCATCTCACCTCTTTCTCCCATGACGTCTCTCTTCTAAGGCATTGACTCTTCTGTGTTTTCCTGTAGTCTAGATTTTTCTTCTGCACTAGCTATCTGTGCGTGTGTTCTTCTTGAGAACAGACACGGAGCTGTGCGTGTTGCTGAAGGAGATACGTGTTCAGTGACTTGGTGAGAAGCTGGGAGCTCCTGACATGATGAGAAAATGTTTCTAGCTAGACTGAAAATGAAACCCTTAGAAAAATGTTTGACCTGTCTCTAGCTATTATTTTTTCCTTGGTGCATACAACAGTTGCTATGTTTAATATGTGGAAACTGCTGAGAATAAACCAGATTGCTGGAAAGATTACCCACACTTGAAATGTGGACTGCTCTAATCGACAGAGGAGCTGTTAACTTATCCTCACATATGCCAGCAAGTAGAGGAGAACAGTCATTCAGCCTCTGCACACTCACATAGATGTATTCCAAATATACTTCTCAGACATGACTAAAGTTGGAAAAGATTTTTCAGAATCTCTATTCGTGGGATGAAAATGTGTAAGTTTATTCCACATTAGAATATTTTACACTCCTCCTTTTTAGCTATTCTTTGTAAATGCAGCAGTTCCTATGAAACTTGGCCTAGGCAGCACGTGTAAGTACAGAACAGCAAACCAAAATCAAAGCAGCTTCTACTCAGGCATCTTTTGCACAATCTATACTTCTGTGAATTTAAGTTTTCTTCCCCAGCAGAACAGTCCTGATATGTATTTTTTTCCCCTTTTCCCTCCCCCCTCGCTTTGCCTTTGCCAACCATAACAGTACACGAAGCAGATGCTTTTAAATTGTCAAGCCCACAAGGTCCCACGAGTGTATGTAGCTGTGAGTCTCTTAGTGCTGCATTAGCATCCTTCTGAGGAACGAGGTATAGCAGAAGAGAAGGAGCTTTGTACAGGGAGCTGGCTGGATCCCACCACCCATGGCTCCCTGGCAGGGGTCCCATGCAGTGTCCCTGCCATCCAGTGGCTTAGGATTGTTTATCTTACAGTCCTGATGTTTTGTTTAGTCAGTGGTGATGCATAAGATACGGCTGGTTTTGACTTCCAGGTAGACAAAGTCTATGGAGCAACCGGAAGGAATCTCAACCATTTGTTGCTGGCAGAGCACTAAATAAACAGTAGCAACACCTACCCGCGTGGGTGGCAATTAATGACATCAATCAACCAGATCAGCTAGCAAAGTCTCTTTTTTTATTTTTTTTCTCCTTCCTTTTCTTTCCTTTTGTTCCCTGTCTCCTCCCAGCTGCCTGTTGAGCTGGTGCTGGGCTAAGCAGTAGGTCAAATGCCATTACACAGCCAGGTTACGCAAACCTGCTGCCACCTCGTCTCTAATGGCCCGACCAGTCCATGCTCTCAGCGCAGGTTAGCAGAGGACTCTCAGCCTGTCTTTGAGCGTGGATTGCTTCTCTTACTGAAGAGACCTGAACCCTCTCAGACACTAGTTTGCCCAGCAGCTGCAAACACAGAGTATCAAGTGTCTTTATTTCTTGGTGGGTTGTTATTCTAAAATGCCTGAAACTTTTCTGTGAAGGAGGTAGTTTAATTTAAAAACCCGAATAATCTCCGGACTAGGACAATGCCCATTTTCCTTCTGACCTACAGTGTTTTGGGTTCCTGCGCTTTTGACCTCATAATGGGATCCTAGGGCTTACTTTGTCACAATATCTATTCTTTGGTTTTTTTAATTTTTTTTTTCCTGGAGCTGAATTCAGCTGCTACTAGATTCAAGGTCTTGTCCGTGTATGACCTGGCAGGACTGAGCTCCGTGTTCAGATGCTTTTCCTTTAGCACTGATTCCACTTCTGTGTTGTAGACCTAATGGAAGAGCAACCTGACAGGGCATACATTTGGAGAATAGAAAGTAAAGGGTGTAAAAATGTCCTTCTGAAGTTGTGCTTGCTTACACAAAAGAATGGCTGGACCAACCCAGGCTCAGGATTATTCTGGCCCTTAATCCTTGATATCGGATCCTTGAATCCAAAGGAGTTAAATGTGGGTGCCTGAGGAAAGAGTGTATGGACAGGGCAGGGAAGCAGTGATGCTCTTCCAGCCTCCTGTGATTTGTGATTGTGAGACTTCCTGAACTAGAGATGAAGTCTTTGTATAATTATGCAATGCTATGAAAAATCCCAGCTGTAAAGCAGTATCTTTTATTTTCATATTCTAACATTAATTAGTTACCCCTGCAGTTCTCCTGTACTTGCTGGGAAAGAGCTGTCTGAGCTGCTTTCTCTCTCTGGTGGTTATTGATTGCTGCATAATAGGCAAAGAAATATCAGAACAAGAAGAAAATATGCAGGAAATATGAAGGTGGGAAATTTTTGCTGTCATCTGTAGCTGGGCAGATAATAGTTTATTTCCATGCAGACTAAAAACTGCAAGCAGCCTTAACTTGTGTGCAATATTCATCCATCTTTTGCATAAACTTAGGCCAGTTTTGCAGCTGACTTGGTCTGTGGGTACTCAGAATGTAAAACTGTGGTATTATGTGGTCTTTGTGTGAAGCTGGAGGCAGTGCAGGGCTTCGCTTGATGGCTGAAGCTCATGAGAACCTCATACTTGGGCTGAAAGGCTTGAGATGCACGTTCGGATCCAGTGTGCGACCCAGGGAGAGTTTCACACTAACCTTGTCTGCCATGCAGCTGGAATAGGCTGTTCATCTTGAGGGGCTGCAGAAATCGTTTCTCAATAGCTCACAGGTTATTTTTGAAACTAAATCCATCTAATTTCTTTAATGGCATAGGCAGCAATTGACATCGTGGAACACTGTGGACTTGCAATATAGTACACGCTAGCTTTTAGTATATTAAATAGCTCATTTTAACTGCGTCTTAAAATGGAATCCTTTTGCATCTTTCATTTGAAGTTCATTACATAAGAAACAACCATAAACCATGACCTTAGTTCTTGGCCCTAGTGGAAAGCATATTGAATAAATATCTCTCTTCATTGTGGTCCTTGGCAATCACAGGTTTAATTTAGTGAATTTAGAGTTGAAGTTTATTCCTGTGTGAGTCATAACAAAGGCTGTATGTTCCTCCAAGCCTTAAAACTTCACTAGAGAAGAAAAAAAAAATTAAAAATCCCAGATTAATATAACTGATCCAAAGCATAGGAACCTTTCTGTTTACTGTATAGATTTTACAGTAGATCCAGTTTAATGCCAGAGGGAGAAATAACGTGGTCAGATGAGGAGTGGTGAAGTAATAGAGACTGCAGCTAGGAAATTCCAGGTTTTCATCTGTTCAGTGCTTTGTTAAAATGTCAGTTGTTTTTCCAGTGACTTTTAGAATTTCAGTAATTTGTTGCTTCAAATCAAATCTGCAGACCAACGTCTAGCCCTGCTCAAATGGAATTGGCTTAAGCACTTGGCATTGATATTTTAGATTTAATTTGCTATTCAGAGTTCAAGTTAAAAAAAAAAAACACAACCACAACAAAACCCGCAAAAGCCAAAAAAAACCACCAAACCCAACCACCTCAAAAACCTTCTGGTTTAATAATAACTTTGGTCACACAAGGGTTCAGCAGCTGCTTTGAAGGAATATTACATCCACATTAGGGAAAACTCCTACAGTCTAGGAATTTGTTGTTGGCAAGATCTATAACAGTGACAATGCTTCAGCAGATTTCATCCCCCAGCTCTGCAGCCTCCTCCTCTCTGGTGGAAGACCACCAGAAGCTGCTGCTGCTGAAGCTGATGGTTGGATTGTCCGCCTGTCTGCTACTGAGTCCTTGACTCAGAGTTTCCTTCCAGTACCTTTGGGCTGTCTTCTCCCCTTGCTCGTCACCTATATGTATTTTGTACCTTTGTAGGGTAAGGAATTTAGGATCCCCTGTCTGCTCCACGGCACGTCAGGCTGCCATCCTGCTGAACCAGCTTTTCTTTGCTGGGTTTCCCTCACCGAGATTAGATGAAGCTGCTTCCACTAAAAGGTTGATTCAGTTCAGTGATTGGCAGGAAGGTGAACAGGAGACTTGAAAGCTTCTAACAGAAATCTCTTTACTAAATCAGGCATGTTCTGCTTTTTGCAAAATGAGCTTGTCCAGCTCTAGCAGGGATTAACATCTCTGCAATTCAGAAGATGATGTGTGGAAAAAGAAACTCTTTATGGTGTTATTAACAGTTACCAGCACAAAGTAGATTAAGCTATTTTTTTTCATTTAAAAGGAAAACAACACTTAACACTTGCAGTCTGACTTCAGGGAAGTAATTTCACTGTGTTCAACTGTTAAAATATAAGATCATAAATGAGCAACTACGAAAGTGGTAAAATGGACAGCGTTTACTTTACATCTTCTAGCAGTAAAGTACCAGTACGCTGGTGAATTCTTTAACGATTTGTTCTCCCTTAAATACCGACAATTCAATGAATTCCGAGTTTTGTCCCTTGATCTAGCAGCAGTATTTTTATAGAAATATAAATGTGTATTACTTATGTTCACAAGGGAAGGCTAAAGGGGTGCTGCTTGGTCTGAACAACCAATGACAAATGTGCTTCTCCTGCACTCTCTCCTCTTTCCCCCATCCAGCAAGTCATGCTCCATGTAAGAGCTCCACTTCTCGGGCAGAAATGTAATGCCCACCTGCAGTAACTTTAGCAGAGATCCCACTGAAGTGTTGAAGCTCCATCAAGCACACAGCCCAGGAGTAAGCATATTTTCAGTCTATCAACCTCTTCTTTTACAGCATCCTGAAGTCCATGTGGAGACCAAAGGGATCGCACTCCTGCTGAGTAAAGAGAAAAAGGGCTCAAAGACAAGAGGCTTCAAGATGCTGTTGATTCCATATGAACATGAAGGTAAGCATCATCTAGGTGCTGCTTTTTGTGTTCTTTTGGTCCTTATGATTTTTAGAAGATACAAGGAGGGATATGTCCTCAAGTAGTAGCTCTTCCAGTAAGGCAGATCTCCTTGTACAGATTGTCCTCTTCACCATTTATGTCTTTTCTGCTTAAAATAGCCACACTCCTCTCTCCAGTGTATTTTTATGTTTAGAGGGTGATATTTTGTTGTGCTTTATATGTGGTCATTTTGTCTCTGAATGGATGCAAGATAATATATATAAGAACATCTGGTTTTGTTCTTTTGCTTACGTTTATTACATAAGCACCGCTGGACATGGTTTTCTTTGAAAAGCTTATGCAAGGTGTCCTTCCCAAGGTATTTCGGGCCCTAATTTTGAAAATACTCTGGTGGACTTGCCCTCAGAATGTTTCATTGCTCTCTCTCCCTCCCCCACATGACCCTTGCTCATGGTTTCTCCGTTTCTCCAAGTTGCCTTAGTCTTCAAGAAAGATGGAACAGGTAGCGGTGGGAATTAGAGTTTGTGATGTTTGCAGATGAGTAACCAAGGGATTTCTGGCACTTGATGTTTGGGGAGAAATTGTGAGGATTACTTAAGCAATGAGTTCTCTGATAGAAAGGGACTCTGGTTAAGTTTCATTATGGGCACAACTTTTGAGCCTCAGTTAAGTTTTATTATCTGAAATTGTTTTGATGTAATTGCTGAGAAAATCCAGGGAAGACTCCTAGTGACACAAAGCCAAGGAAATATATCGCTGAAATGAGAACATCAAGACTTCCGTTTAGTCTGAAATGCCACCCAAAGATGCTTTTCCAAAGTTCTCTCTTGGAAGTCTTACAAGCGTTTTGTTTCCCCTCGGGACTTCTAGAATTTCCCTGTTTAGACTGGAGGCTCTCTGAAGCGGAGGCTGTTTTGATAAGCTGTGTGTACAGCACCTTACACAATGGACCTCTGATCACAGCCTGCATCTCCGCGCTACGGCAATGCAAATAAATATATGAACAACTGTCCTTGAACGGGAAGGAAAAGAAAAACTGGATTCCCCAGAGGATTGTGGCATATATGGTAACCAGTCTCCTATCACAATAATGTTGTATTTATTGAAGTCCAAGGTTTTAGTAGCTGCTCAGCTGTCTTGGGGTGGCAGAAGTTCTCTCCCATTTTGTCCCGTATCCTTGTGCCGAGTTTCTCGCTTGTTTGCTTTTTAGCCTGTCGTGCCTGACGCTGGGGGAGACTTTGTTTTACTAACATTTGTAGCCGTCGCTTTGATCTGCAAGGGGAAAGCTCTAGATTGGCTTCTCTGCCCACGGGGAAACAGATGAGATCAGAATATACCAGTTTTAAAAACCTCATTAGATTGGCTCTGGAAGAAATAGTTCTTGTTCCTCAGTTAATTGCAAATTACGCCTTTATTTTTAACAAAACCACTGTTGTCTACACATGATTATTCAGTTGTGAAGGCTGGAGGCTGATTTCCTTTTATTCCTGACACACATGAAGTTATTCCTTGTAAATAAAATAAAGGTGATTGTTTCCAAAGACTCTCGTTTACTGCAGGGTTTTGCGCTCGCTTCTTTCCTAACGCTGCTTCGTCCTGGTGTTTGTGAACAAAATCGCCACTCTTGACAAGTGCTCCCAAAAATGTGCGCAGCTGTAGAGCAGAGCAGTACAGTATCAGGCTGGGTGTGGGCAACAAAAGGCTCCTTGTGGTCCAGCAAGCACCTTGTGATCGCACTGGTGCTCGTGATGAAGCCAATCTCAGACCAGCGTCCCTCTTTACTAACAAGGGATTTATTCAAGTGTGTTCTGGAGAACGCATGAGAGGAACACCAGAGGAGCTGGTGAAGGCCACGCCGCTTCTGCCAGTGTCTCCTGCCTGGGGACAGAAGCACCAACGACTCTGCTTTGCCCTTGGTGTTCAGCCTTTGGAGCAAGCTGTGCTCCATCGCCTGCTCTGGGATCTCGTAATCGCCCAGAGGGGAGGGCTCGGAGCAGGGGGTCTCTGTGCATTCCTCAGTCTTCTGGTGGTTGGGTTAAAAAAAAGTCTGGATAAAAGTCTGAATGTGCTTAAAATGCTCTTGGTGAGAACTGTAAGCGGGTCTGGATAGTGCAGCGCATAGAGGACTAACTTGGGAGGAAACAACGTGTGGTGGCTCAGCCGCAGCCGCTGCCCGCCCGGCTGTGCTTGGCTGGACCGCGAGGAGACCCCCGCGTCTGCTCGTTTGTGCTAGGAGTGGAGGGAAAAGCCTGCCCACGTTCCTCCACCGTTACGCTGGGACGAGGCAAGGGCACCTGGATAGGTGCAAATGGCTGGAGGAGGATCTTCCTCATCGCCAGCCTTCCTCTTCCAGGTATTTCTCCCTTGCCTCTCTGCGTGAAACACAATGTTCGCAGGAGTACAGAAAGTTCTAGAGGCTATAAGGACTCATCAGGTGCTGGGAAGAGTTTTCCTGGGATGCTCATTTAAAGTTGAAAACAAATTTTCTTTGCCCTTTTTCATGCCCTGTTTGTGCTTGTTTGCCACCAGTGTTCGTGTTGGTGCAATTTGGGGCTGGGGGGTATAGGAGTGGTCACAGAATATTAATTAAGGTGGAGTATTTGCGGCAAGGCTTTTCATTAGCACCAGAGAAGTGACTGATTACAAGAGAGAACCTTAAGGCATCGTGAAAGCAAAACAAAACAGTTGTGTCCAGTCAGAACAACTCCAGTTGTGAATCTGGCTTATAACAATCTTTACAAAGCGTTCAGTCATTATTAACAAAATGATGTAACAGATAATTTCACATGAATAAATATGAGAACTCCCAGGTAGCTGGCTGCCAACAATAATAACTTTTCTTTCCTATTCTTTCATCAAATATTATCACATTGCGCATTAGCGACCTGCTGAGGCAGCCTGGGATTGCGAATGGGAGAAGAACTTCTTTATCCCATTCTAGGAGGAAAAAAAATCATCCATAATTTCCTTTGTAATCCGTGGACTGTATAATGGAAAATGGTTTAAGCCCTCCAAGATGGTACCTTTCTGTTGTCTTTCTCCCAAAGCACATGCCAAGCATTTAGTTTTTTTCTTGTGTTTGGAAACTACAGAACATAGCCACGTGACTTATTCGGAATAAGAAATGCGTCATTTGTCTTGGGAAGAAAGCTGTAGTTGCTGCAAACTTTGTCTTGAACAAACATTGTGAAATTTTGGTTTGGGCAACAATTCAAGAATACCCCAAAACTCGGTTCGTAAGGGGGAGATTCCCGTATTTGCGAGGCAGCTTCTGGATTGATACGGTTCCTCTCAAGAAGGGAGAGTATTTTTGAAGGTAGCTTTACAAAATCTGTATCAAAACTCCAAATGTTCTATTTCTAAAATCCAGAAAACAACTAAACCAGCTGTTAAGGAGTACGCCTGGCAGGTACCGGTGAGTTAGATGGTAACGTGACATTCACATGAACTTCCTGTAGATAATTCAGCCTTCAGCAAATCCTGTAATTCTCTCCTCTTATCCATCTCAAATATTGCAATTATTGCAAATATGACTTGGGTATTTCACGAGGCATTAATCAACTTTATCAGATACTTGGCCTCAGAAATTATTTTGTAATGTTGTTTACTTTGTTACTCAGAGATGAGTTATTACAGAACAGCGATGTTGGTCATGGGAAAAGGCTGAAAGGAGGTAAAAGGCTTCCTCTTTTGCATCAAGAAGCAATAGTAGAGTGCCTGTGTGGCCAGGTGAGCACTTTCAGAGGTAGCTGTGCCTGCTCAGCACTCTCGGGTGGTGAATAACGGTCCCGCGCTTTGCTGGGTTTCCATCCAACTCTGCTCTCCTAGGCCTGCCAAAGCCAGCACGCCTGCAAGGTCTAACTTCATTGGGAAGAGGAGAGCCCATCCTGATGCAGGACAAATCTCACCAGAGCAAATCCTAGCGGATGAGGTCCCTGCCCTGGCGGCACCTGCCAGGCTGCTTGATTCAATTTAGCGAGGTTGTCCATGTGCAACACTGATGATGGACTTCTTCATTCTTCTTTCTGCTTCTCCATTTCCAGATCGTGTTGTATTTCCAGATTGTCTTGCATCATTTGGCTGCTTCTTACCACGAGTCTCTCTAGCCCATTAGATGTTTAGGGGAGTTCTCTATGCAGTATTGCTGAAATCTCAGTCCCCTGAGGAGCTTCTGCAAGGGATGTTCGTCAGCCAAAACATTAGAGTTGTAAAGGGGATGCTGCCTTACAACAGGTATAACTGAGAGAACCAACGGAGAGTGAGAGATTTCTCCCCCCACTTTGCTGGAGAGTTCCCCACGTTAATCCCTGGAGGGAGAAGGGCACAGGCAAACTGGCCAGACCCTTATGCCACCTTGGAAAATTCCTTGTTCCCATTCTCTGCTTTCTGAATTTGAAGTTGTTGTCCAGATACGCTATGCCCAAACACACACAACCATATTATTTTCGTGTGATTAATACAAATCGTGATGTGTGTTTTCCTCTTCTTGCCTTTTGGATTCATTGCTCCGTGGTGATCTGATCGCCCCGCTCAGAAGTGTAGCTCTATGCTGGGGCACCCAAGTGGTTATAGGGACCGGGAAGAGGCCAGAAGGTCCCCATCAAAAGGCACGTGGCAGTTACTGCTGCTCTTCTCCCTGCCACCAGCCTCCTCCTCCGTTGCCAATCGCATCTGAGGATCCCCTGAGGAATGTTGTGGCTGGCTTTTGGGATGGGTGGCGTTTTTGTTTGATTATTTGGGTTTTTTTTCTGTAAACAAGGTAATTTTAGACACTCATTCAGAGGAAGGGTTAGACAGGCTCATCCACAGCATCTTCCCTCTGCTGCTCTGAATTGTTTCACCCTAAATAATTATGATATATCTTTCTTTTAATACAGCCAGTAGCCAAGAAATGGTAACCCTGGTAACATCATCAAGCTCAATATTTTGCTTGGGTCTGTTTTTTTTTTCTTTTTTTCTCTTTTTTCCCAGCTTAAAAAACCTTTGACATGTTGAAACACAGAAAATGTGACTGTGCACCAGAGCCCAAGGCTACCCATCGTAGGCAAGCATTAGTTTAATCACAGAAAGACAGATTGGGGGGGGTGGGGAATAGATTGAATGTGGTTTTTATTTGCAATTTCATTTTGTTTTTAGAAGAAGGTTTCAGGCAAAAAGATAATGACAGCAATTTATTCAATGTATCCAATGGAATGTTTCAGACTGTATTAATAGACTGAAAGCGCTGTTTACATGTGTAGCTGGATGTATAGTTTCCTATGGAGACAAGCTCATTAGGCCAGGAGTGTGTGTCAGTAGTTGCTCTCCACCTAGATGCAGGCTCCCGAGATGGGTATTGCAACAGCACGGGGCTTGCCTAATTGATAATGTGGGCTGGAATTTCTTCAACAAACTGCCTCTTCCTTGGGGTAAGAAGGGACAGACAAGCTCTTCTTAGTCAAAGACAGAGTAACTTTTGTGAAACCTTCAAATTTGATTTATTTCTTAGTCTGAGAATGTTTTGGAGAAGTTCTGAGGTCATCAAAGTGACCCATTGATTTTTTTTTTTCCCAGGAAATAATTTAATTGCAAATTTAAATTGACCTCCCTCCTACCTAAACCAACAAGAAAACAAAAAAATCAAGACTGAAAAGAGGAAATGCAGCTATTGTGGTTGACTGGGGGGTGTGTGTGTGTGTGTGTTCGATTTTTTTATTTACTTATTTATTTTAATTTTATTTTTGGCCTGCCCATTCAGGAAATGATTGAGGTTCTTTTCCTGCACTCTGAAACATTATAACTTCTCCTAACTTTCATCAATTTTTAGGAAAAAGAAAAAGGTTTTCCTGGACTCTTTGCAGTCAGGGCAGAAAACTTGTTTTCCATACGTAGCAATGCAATGTATGTAAAGCATGCGTGTCTTTCACAACATAGCCCGTCCTGGCATGTGGCCAACGTGTAGATACCCATCAGAGATAAGTCTGGGAAGAAAAAGATGAGGAAATTTTTTGCAGTCTCACATTTCTTGTTACTTTATTCCTACATTAGCTGAAGACGGAGTTGTCCAATGGGCACTGGGAAAGGAATAGTCCCGTTCCAGTCCAGGGTTGCACTGTACTAACCTGCACAGCTCTTCTAGGACTTGGCAAACAGCTGGAGCTGTCTATGTTTAGCTGAAGCCCATAAGATGTCTACGTTTGCATAGCCAAACGCACACGCCAGTGGTACTTGCACAACAGCTCCCAGGGCAGCCTGCGCGGCAGCAGATGCCCCAGTAACGGCCGCTTACGTAGGGAACCCTGAATATCGAGCTTCAGTGCTACAGCTGGTCTGAAAAAGCCCCTTTAAGTGCACGTGTGAGTCCCAGCAAGCCCCCCTGGGTTGCTGCAGCAGCTCTCTGGAACTTACTGGTTCCTTACAATGTACAGTTGAAAATCTGGGTGTTTGCAATTAGCACTGATTTCTGGAACAACAGACTTTCTCCCACGTCCTTTCCAGCCCGAATTACAAATGCAAGCGGCCGTGAGGACCATAAGCAGTTTTGAAGCAGGTTGACCAGCAAGATGCTGTGCTGGTGCCCGTGGCCACTCCTGCTGGCAGCTCCCTGCCGTTCCACGTACATCGGTGTCAAGCCAGGCAATGTGCTTCTTGGCCGCGTTACCCAAGCACATGTTCTGCTGTGCTGTCCAGGCACCCAAATGCACATCCTTTCCCTCTGCTCCTTTCTTCGGGGTGGGAATCCAGGTGCATAAGCCGGATTTTAAACAAGCCAAGCTGCTTTTAATGCTGTTTTCTATCTACTTCCATGTGTTTGCATACAGCAGCAGTCAGCCTGACGGGTCTGCAATGGCCATCAAAGACCTTCTTACATTTTTCTTAGTTACAGAAAAATAGAAATAGTTTGCTCTTCTCCACTCACGTGGTATTCTTTTGTTCCCATCAGTCACACAGTATGGTACAGGTATTTAAGAGAGGAAAAATCTTGAACACCTCAAATCCTGCAGTAGTTCTCTGTGTGAACTTCCAAAGGATCTGGGAGAAGTCTGTTGTGCAAATCCTTTAGAGGATGGGGTTTGTCATAAATAGTCTGTGAAGCTGCGCCAGCGTGGTCCTCGTGCAGTAAGAATTCTCTGTGCAATGGCAGCAAGTGTTTGTCTGTCCAGGTTTGTTTTAAAAGCACAGGACACAGAGGGACTTAGAAGTTGGGGAGTGTTATTAGCTCTGATCTCATTATCTGTAGGTTGCATACTATGTCCTCAAACTGGAAATAATGCACCTTTAATAGCTGACTAAGCAAATGCTACTGGAGAATATCAAATAGAAGTTAAAGAAGAATAAGGAGGAGTTATTGTAATTAATTTTCATCACTCAGAGACTGATGTGGGACTTACTTGGTACAGAAGTGTGAGAGTGTTAACGAGTAAGAGTGGTGGGCAGCATGGTGACCCAGGCAGCGGGTGCTGGGGGGCAGCCTGGCTCCCCTGGTCACAGCCCTGGCCCTGGGCACCGGAATATCCCCAGTATTAACTAGCAGCAAAGTGCACGAGGATGGCAGTGGAACCTGAGTTCATTGCTGCTGGTGATGCTGCAGATCCAATCAGCATTTATTTGACTAGAGGCTGTTCAATATGACAAAACGGGCTCTAATTATAACGTGCTGAAAGAGTTGATGGAAATTTGTCTGCTTTCTGCTTGTAACTTATCTGGAGGCATTGGAAAAGAAATCCAGGGGGTGGAAAGAATTTCTTCAGTCGCAGTAATGGTTCATACGTGTTCTTCAGAAACTTCCTTGCCGTTCCTGGCTGTCTCAGGCCCTGTCCTGGCACGACACAGCAACATGTGTTTGACCTCGACGATTCGATGCGTCCCCGTGAGGTCAGAGGCACACCTGGAAGCGAGTGCACATTGTGTGTGCTATGCTGGGTTTGCAGCCAGGCAGGTTCCAGATTTAGACTTTGGATTCAGCTTTTTTAAATCACGGGTCAGGCAAACCCATGTCAGATTGTGTCCTTTTAGCTTCTGTTTGCCCATATTTTTTTTTAGGTGGCAGCATTTCCCAGAGAAATGCAATATTTGAGAGATACTCTCTCATGTCTGGACTATTTTTTGTCTGTTCAGTTTAACCATGTTTCAGTATTCACACTACAGAATGGTACTGGGCTATCTTTGGGTTTCTTTTGGCTTTCTTTCTGGTTTGGGTGGTTTATTGTTTTTTTTTCCCTTCTATGAGCCACATTTTATCAGAAATACATAAGGAATTTGTTGTCGTCTTTAACTTCAAGTTCTCCGTTATTCTTCATGCTTGTCAGGTTTTTTTTAAGCCTTTTGTAGCTTCCCTGTGCTCTAGTTTTGTTCAGTCAGTCTTCTCTCTTTTAACGTTCCTTCCAGGCTAGTGCTGATAATGTGTACAATATAGAGATTATTTCCTCTGGTAGGTGATAAATTGCATCCTTGCTCTTCTAGGATGCAGTCCTGCATCATCCTGAGCGGTATTCAGGAGCGCACACAAGAGTGTGCTGTAGGAAGAAGCTGTGTTGGTTTCTTCAGGGCAATTCCCATGGTGAAGCCAATCCCCTGCATGGGTCCCTCACTGCCTGGTCTGCTGGGAATGGCCCTGACTGGTCAGCGACTGCGGGGCTTGAGGTCTGGGTGCTGGGCACGGACGCTCTGCCGTTCCCCAGCAGAAGACAAGTGTCTTCTTCAAGACAAGTCCCCTTCAGAGTGGACCTCGAGGTGCCCTCGACAGCGCTGAGCGTGGCATAGTCACTCCCCAAAAAGCCTCTCCTGAGCTGCTGTCCCCAGATCTGGGCACCGAGCTCCCGAGAGCACGGCCAAAGCGTTCCCTGGGGAGGCTCCGAGTCCTGCCGGTGCTGCCGAGGGAGGACCGGGGGAAGGTGGAAGGTGGCTCACTGAGCTGGAGGGCAGGAAGGGGGAAGGGGCTGGAGATACAGGCTGAGCCAGAGAAACGCGGGTACTTTCCATCAGAAAACTGGCATCTCACCAGCCGCTCCTCGGGCCTGCTTGGAGAGGATGTGGCTGTTTCCATTCTTGCTGCAGGGCTCCTTGGCTCCCAGGTATTGCTAGATCATTTCCAGAGCTGTTATTGCACAGTAATATTCACACAAACTGATCCGAGAGGCAAAAAAATCCCCCTTCAGCTGGGTACGTGACCCACGGTGAAGTTTAATCAGCTTTGTAAGGTATATTTTGTATCCTACTGTTTCCAATAAATAAACGAAATGTCATATAAAAAAATAGGCATTGAAAAAGACCCTCTGGGTAGGTTTTTTTCTTTTCCCAATATTCCTTCTATTTATAGCTTTTTGTGAGGAATGGCCGCTGTTTTGCCAAACATTCGGTAGAGCTTTTAATTATGCACGCTGGCATATTATGCAGTGCTTTTGGCTAACTATTAGCAGGCATTTCTGATATTTCAGAGGGCTGGATGCTGGCTTAATGCAGCTGATCTTGGTGTCTGTGAGTGTGCATTGTGGAGTCCCATTTTACTTGGTGTTCTTTAGGAGGACAGGACAGAAATCAAACACACAGAGCACTGTTGGCTGTGTGAGAATCATAGAATGGTAGGAACTGGAAGGGACCTCTGGAGATCAAGTCTAACCCCTCTGCCAATGTGTTCTTTGAGCAAACATGGACCCAGAGGGAGCATGGGAAATTCAGGCTGTCAGTTTAAACATGAGCCAACTGATGTTTTTCTGAACTTTGTTGGCTTCTTTTTACACAGGAATTTATATCATATGCAACTATCATATAATATTAAAATAATTTAAATACATAACTTATTTTAAGCATAGAGACACATATAATTCAAGGGAAGCAGCCCATAAAGTTCCTGTTTGCTCATCTCTGCATCTTCTCCAGACACCTGACTGATACGTTCTGTAGGTGTTTGCGGAGACCGAGACAGAGGTAGGTGTCTGCCCTGGGAGGACACCAACAGGGATCAGACCCTTCCAGCCCTGTGCAAGGCAATACAAGTGTTCCTGTCTCAATAACTGGGGGCACTGTGCAGCAAAACCTATTTCAGCTGTAAGTTTGGTAATGTACCAAGTATTTATGGTCCCTCAGTGTCTTTACTTAAGGGTATATTCTCTTGAGTTCTCAAGTTATTCCTACCTGTTTGCAGTAACTGTGAACTGTAGCTGTTAATGGCCTCAGAAAATAATTTGCAGTTTGCCAACTGGGAGCTGAACTGCAACGGCTTTCGTGCTGCGTGCGTGAAACACGTCATTGTGAGATGCTTTCCTGAAACGCTTCTCTGAAAGTTCCAGCCTGTGTTCAATCTTGCTCAGAGCTCCAGTGCTGTTATTTCAAGGTCAGCTTGCAGTTTATTATAACTCTGCGATGCTTTTTTGAAGAGCTGCTAACCACTTATTCTCCATCCTCCGACGGCAGACTTGTCTACTTGTGCCAAAACCATAATACTTTGTTCTTCTCTCTCCTAAATTGGATGCTGTTCTTGCAGCCCGTTTCTCCAATTTTCCTACAGGCACGCATATTAATAAGGATAAAGTTGTGCCCCTAAATCAGCCTTAACCCAGTCATTTAATGAAGGTCAGGGTTGTTTAAAATGAAGTCACAGGCGTCCAAAGACATGAATAGATGCAGATGGTAAAGAGGAGAGCTGTAGCCTAACAGCTAAAGTCATGGTCGCTCCAGCTGTGCAAATGTTAACTCCAGGAGTAGTGCTTCTGTTACTGTTGTGCAGTTCTACAACCAAACATAAAAAACTCTATTATTACACCAATAAACACAACATTAAGTCCTTTTTTTGCTAATAATCTGCATACCCAGAATTAAGTAATTTTGCAAAATAAGTGGTTTCTCAAAACGACTAGTGTACATAATTATACTTTTATATAGGTGTGTACTCATGTACGTTTTCTCTAAGAGTGCCTTTATTCAGGTTTGTTCCATGATCTTTATTCTTTGCTGTATATTCGTGTGAAAGCATGCAGTCAGTGGGCGGAATAAAATCAGAAGTCCCACCGGGTCTCATATTCGTGTCACTTCTCGTTGCGGAAAGTGACAGTGTGTGTGTTCAGAAATGCTGACGTGATCACGGGAGTGACTATTACAGATCAGCTTCCTTCAGCTTCTCTAAAATCCTGCACAACATCAGGGTATTTATCACACGCGTGCCAGGTAACGTCAGTACAGGCAGTTTCGGTTGTAAGAATTCTTCAGGTACGGGCTCAAGGAAGCTTTGCACATTTTCTGGGGGTAGATTTTCATCTGCAGGAGCCCAGCTATAAAAAAATACTATGCAGAGAAAATGCAAATGAGGAATATTAGACCGACTTGGCATGCTAATTAAATCCTCGCTGAAATTCTTCCCTTTCCCCTCTCCTCTTAATTTTTCAAGTACATCTTCTCAGAACCTACCCTGATTGCTTGACTACTGAGATACTGTTAATTTCTTTCCACGTGATTCCAAGATTTTAAGGGTAGATATGGGTCATATCCTTCTATATTCATAGAGTAAGCCATAGCACCACTCAGTGTGGCTTCTGGACCAAGCCCAGGGTGACTGTTTGAACTGTATCATCTTTCCAGAAAGAAAGGCGGCCCCAACCTTAAGCTGCGTGTGATGGCAAGTCCCCTCTGCCTGGATGGAAGCTGACCTGGAGGTTAGGTTCTGGTCTGAATTTCTTTATCCTCAGCTTCCAAGTGTAAACAGTCATTATGCTTTTATTTTCCTCAGCCTGCTGTGCTAAAATGATGTCTGCCACTGGAATTTTTACCAAGTATTCTTTAAGAGCTCACACCATCAGTTTTAGCCCTGCCAAGCCATTTCCACACTTCTGTAACTCCCCAGTATAATCTGGTTATTCTGTATGTATCAAATCCACTAATTTGCTTCATTTGAAAGGAAAGAAAATAAAAAGATTAAAAAGCTGAGTGATCTCCTCTGCCCCACGCAGCCCAGCACTGGGTCATTCAGAGTCCTTGTCCTTCCACCAAATTTTATTCCTCGCTTCTCAAACAGAGCAGTAACCCTCTCTGGATTAAAGTAGTTCATTACTTCGTTTTGAAGTTCTGAATGCCAGTTCCCTGTGAGAGAATATTGTCTTGCAGCAGCTCCTGTGGTGAGCTGAACTTGTGCTCTGGGATCTGGTCCTTACCCGTGAGAGCACCAATGCATTTGTGTCTTGCAAGGCCACCACAAGATCCACCTCTGTTTGTGAAGCTGGGTCAAGAGGCCATCGAAGCAGAAAGTGTGATGAATTAGCAATTAGATTGCTAAATGAACTGAGTGGGGAGGATAATTCTGCATTCAACCTTTCTTTTAAAATAGCAAACCCCTAAGAAAAGAAATAAATAGATCAAAATAAACACACGTTAATGACACCCCTGGCCCTGCTTACAGGTCAAAACTCTCTTTCCAGGATCGCTGCCATGCTGAGGGTTCGTGTGCTCCACCAGCAAGGGGCAGAGCAACCCTCAGCAGGGATTTTCCACTGCATGCTGCAACTACAGACAGCCGACATTTGGTTACAAAAACCAGCAAACTTTCGTGAAATAAATGACACCCTGAGTAAGTTTCATAACCCTTTGCCTCGCCCCAGCCTGGAATGCATCTGCGCTGCGCGAAGGCTCGGAAGGGTTCGGGTGGTTGCAAGCAGCCCGGTCTGAGCCCTGGAGAGCGCGGAGGTTCCCCGAGCCGGGCAGTGTTTCTGGTGGCTTTCAGCACCGTGTACGTGGGCACGGTTCTGGCCACGCTCCCAGGAGCAAACTGTCAGTCTGCGGGGGATTGTCCGCTCGCATCCCAAGGTTCCTTGTGACGGCAGCGGTCCATTGCATCCGGGTGTGTCGTGGGCAGCGTCTGTGAGATGCTCCAGATGCTTCACTGCTGCCCTGTGTCAAGGACCCTTCCACAGTGCAACTCAGAGGTGTTTATCAGCTTCCCAGCCATCCCCTCGCTTTCTGCCCATTCTCTGCTTTGCTGTTTCTTTAACAAAGGGTGTTAGACGGTGGAGTTTGCTCATCTTCAATGTAGCAAACAACAGTTCTGACACCTGAACTTTAGGGAACCCTTCAGAACTCTTAATTGTTCACCTTAAAAAAAAAAAATCGAGGCCCAGCGCAGAACAGATGTATAGTAATAAACTTATCTCATAATGTCAAATGATTAAACAGTGGATTCTTTTTTACATTTAAATATACAAGACTTTCCATTAAGGGGCTTTGTTGACTCTGATAACAGTTTCACAACCATTAAGTTTATTTCTACAGCTATTTGTTAAGAGCTAATAGGGAAAATAATAGAAACTAATTGAAAAGCAAAGCAAACAGTGCAGAGCCTAGAATGTTTCAGTTAATAAGCAATAGAGATTGTATTGATTTCATTTTATAAACAACATTAATCCTCAATAACAATTAAAGTGTAGACAGGTTGCTTGTTTAAGTTATCAGATAAGATGGCCTACTCAGGTATATATCTGGGGTAGTAATTTGAAAAGGATATGAGGATTCAAGAAGCTATTGATCTATCCATCACGAGCCTGTGTCATGAGAAATGTTCTCGGCAAGGGGCAGTAGCTCGTAAAACCACTGCTGCCCAAGGACCAACGGTGCCAATGTTCCTGCTGCTGCAAAACACCACAAGCCCGAGTGCAAGCGGCAGGATTCGGAAGCAGCTTTGGGTGTAGCCCCTGGAATCCAGGGGTGACCGGAGTGAGGGGCCAGGTCCTGCCTGCTGCCAGCACCCAGGCAGGGGGGGTCAGTGCGTGCAGGCACAGGGCAGGACCTGCAGGCAGGGCTAGGGGAGGGTTTGGCCTGGGTATCCTCTGCTGCAGGAAACTGCAAAAGCTGTTCCTGAGACGCTTCTGCTCCTGCACCAGAAGCAGAGCGTAACCCGGGTTCTGGCCAGTGGCTGTAAGGAAGCCTGGGAAGTAAGGATGGGACTGCAAACCTCTGGAAGTACGAGAGCCAGCTTCTGTCGCTTCCCAGCAAGGGCAGCAGTGCAGCGTTCCCAGCCCGGGTGCTGGCAGGTGTTTATTTGCAGCGTCTGTGACTCTGAGTGCTCGGTGGTGACAGAAGGCTCCCCCAGCGTGGCTGGGCTGATTTCTTTAGTCTCATGGGAAGTCCAGGGACTTAGCTCAGTTACTGAGCTGTGCTGCAGACCGCAGGGTCAGTCTCAGACCAGAGAGGCCTTTGCCCAGGGAGGTGATCTGCGAGGGCTGGCTGGCGGGGGGACCCTTCTCTCCTGGAGCAGAAACACTGTGCTCTGCAGATGGGCACTGGGAGCTGGCTTGTGACTTTGGTGAAGAAGTGAAATCAAGAAGGGTCACGCTAGGAGCTCGTAACTTAACGTTCCTTGTTCAGGATAAAGCACACTGTGCTGTATACAATCCACGTTTTAAACTGGAGCTGTATGCTGCGTGTATTTGCATTCCTACTTGTTTGCTATATGTGGTTCATTGAAGAGAGCAATACCGATTGCTGGAATGAAGAAATGACTGAGATAAGCTGGCAAACTGATGGAAATGGAAGCATTTACTCCAAGTACATCTCTGTTTGTGATAAGATTGCTTGGATTTAGCAGTGGCGACTAGAAAAGATGGCAACAAAAAGGAGCCAGCCAAACTGTCTTAAGACAGGAGCTTGCAGTTGCCCTGGGTAAAAAGTTCCTGTTAACTTTTGCAGTCCTTGGAGAGTAGCCGACTGTCATCAATTCCTAGTCAATATTTGAGTAATGCTCTTTGGCGAGTCACACCGTTTGCTATTTGCTCGATCAATGTATAATAGCCCAATGACTCAATATTATAAAACTCAATGACCTGTGAAACTTCAACATTTACATTTCTGTTAAAATCTCAAATAGTTCTTTATTAGTAGGAACTCAAGCTAAAATGCCAATCAGATAAGCATGATGGCAATTATTAGCTGTTTTCTTAGTCACATTGAGACAGATTCTAGGGCTCTTTCTAAAACTGAGTGCCATGAAATGAATGAAGCTACTCACAGGGAAAGTCAAAACTCCTCATATGTTCGAGAGATTAGAAGATGTGGAGGTCAGAATGTGTGCCAGGCAGCATCAGAAACCTGTCTGTACGTTCTTGCTTTATGTGGCTTACTTACTATGGCCTGTTGTAGTTGTACCCAAGCGAGCATAAAATATTTACTGTATTGTAGTGGGAGTCAGATGGTTCACAGGAACTCTCTGCATGAACCACAGTTAGTCAGCTGCTTATCAGTGTCTGTGCAGCTTTGCAGGTTTTAGAGGGGTAAATATGTGATGAGCTGAAATCCTGACCCCACTGAAATCAAAGTCAAACTCCCACAGGGACAATATCTCAGTCCTGGGGTGGGAACATGCATGGCTCTCACTTACAGCTTCTGAAATAGGGCAGTTGCAGCCCATTTCCCACATGCTCCCTGGCTCCTGGCAGCCCAGCAGCAGAGCAGAGCATGGGCAGGGAGGACCAGGGCTGGTGCTGCTGGGCTGGGTGTCCACCCAGGCACCGTGTCTCCGTGCCGGGCTGCCAGCCTCTGCAAACACCTTTCTGTTGATCGGGCTCTCCCAGTATATCCCAGTGCAAAGTCAAACTGCTGCTGTAGGTGGCTTACACCACTTGAAGCTGTGCACTTGACTCTCCTGAAAGTGTTAAAAGCAGTCAGGCGGGTCAGGAGGTCTGAAGAGCATATCAGAGTCTTGGTCCTCAGGGGGTTACAGCTCCAGTTAGCACTTGGTGGAGAGTGGTGTCAGCACTGCCGTCCACTCCAGTGAAAGGTGAAACAGGTTGGAGGGTTTGAGGAAGGAGAGAGTTAGATGAGCATGTGGTCTAGGACCAGAGAAGCTCTCTGCTGGCCAAGCCAGAGTTTCCAAGGCAGGTAAATGGAGCACATGTAGGTCCCCAGGCGAGGAGTGGTCACAGCCCATTGGAAGGTAGGTCTGAATCAGCGAGCCTCGGGACCTGTGAGGTGTGTTCCTTCAGTGAAAGGCTGCTGGCAGGCCCCTGCTCAGAGCTGTTCACGTTTTACACTTCAGGTAGCTCCTGAACCATTTGTGGGACAGGAATAGCTGAGGTAGGTGAGGCGTTTCAAATAACACACATGAGAAAAATAGTATCTGATTGCAGATGGGAGGAGAAAGATAAGATTTATCGGAGTCTCCCACTATCTCTGAAGAGCTTTTCTGACCATTCGAGCCGATTCTGACCATGCTGGCCGTGGCATGGCACCTCTGCCCCAGCAGCAGCGGGTGTCCCTCCCTTGGCACAACGGGCTCTGTTTACCTTGCACTGTACAAATGCTCAGTAAACACACGTGTATGTGTAAGTGCAGGTTCTTACATGCACTTACTACTTGAAGCAACCAAGAGCAACTGTTGGGTCACTATTTGCATGAAGAACGTGTGTGGGCTTATCATTATGCAGAAGGTATCAGGCACACCTGCTAGAACAAATGAAACATTTCTAGAAAAAACAAACCTGCCTTTTGCAGCAGTGAACGTCTGCAGCCCTTTCCCTCACGCACTGCACCAGGTCACTACGCTTGGAGCGTCAGGACCGGCCTGGGAATGTTTGTGCTGCCATGTCTCATGCAACCCTGGAAACAAAAGCCCAGGGAGCAAGTTAAATCTGAAGCAAGGTGAGGGCAGGCTAAGGGGTGATGAGAGAGAAGAGAGGGCCCTTCTAGGAAGGGAGAACTGTGGTTATGTCAATGCGGTGCAGTGCTGCACAGGGCCAACGTGTTGGTCTTCCTAAGCAGCACTGTTGGGCGTAGGTACGTCAGGGAGCTTCTTAAACCGCCTCCATCCCCCCGTGCTTGCCTCCCAGAGCTCAGGGGCAGTACAGCTCAGCACCGTCAGAGCAGGTCTGTCCGTCTTGCGTGGAGCTCGCTCTGGGGCTGCCCTGCCACGTTTGTCTTTCAGATGTTTCACTAGCTCATGGCTATTTTTGGTGGGAAGGGGCATGTTCAGGCTGCTGGTGAAACCAGGCTCTCGTGTCTGAGAGGAGCAGCTGTCCCTGGCTGCCTGCAACCCCAAGGGCAGCCCCGGGCAGCCCCCTCTGAGCTCTGGGCCAGCCTCACGGAACGTACCCCACTTTGCTTCCCCCCTTCTTACGTATGGAGGGTGCTTGCTCAGTTCTGGGAGGAAAAACACGCTTTGGAGGCTGCGGTTCAGTTTGCCCTGCCTGCCTTCCGTTTATTCTGCTGGCACTGTAGTGAAGGTAGTCTCGCTTTCCCCACTTTCCATTCAGAAATCTGAGAGGCTGTTGGGCCTTTCAAAAAATCTGTTAATTGTGTCACATTGAATAAGAAAATTGGAGTTCTCAATCGTCTGTGTACGAAAAGAATGAACAGGGTGGCCCTCTTGGGAATGAGCAGTGAAAAGGCCAAGCAGTACAGCTGGCAAACCACAAATGTTGTTCATTATCCTAATTTTCTGAAGCACATGAACAAGAAACTACATGGAAATAACAGTGACTATGAAATAAAGGGAACAGAGAAGCAGGGAAGGCCACTTCAGGGTAAGGTGCAGTGTCAGTAGCAGCATTGTCAGTGTATTGGTGCAGAAGTTTTCATTAGTGCTTAGTTGCTGGGCGCTGCATTTGCTGTGCATGGATGAATTGAGGGCTAATAAAAGACACGATCATAACAGGTCATTTACTTCTGGTGTTTCTCATTGCAAATGCGAGAATTTGATTTGTATGGGGCCTGGGCATTTGTGCATCGAGCTCTGAAATCTGTTCTCAGTGTTGTGAGAGGAATTCACGTACAGAGCCCCGAGCCCACTGCAGCCATCCCGTGTTCCTCGGCCGGTGCACTAGTGATGTGCCCTTTGTCTTGGCTTCCTCACCCAGATCAGTTGTTATCTACCTAAGCACACTTTGGCTCAGTTTAGTTTTGCTCCCTCCCCAGATCTGAAGCCGGATCAGTGCTCAGGCCTTTGGTGGAGAGAGAAAGACTGGAGTGTAGTTTCCCGGTCTCTCTGAACTCAGAGGTTGCTGTGAGCGTGTTAATCTGTGCTGTCAAACAGCAAGGCTTTTGGCTCATGGCAGTGAGAGAAGTGAAGTGCCTTTATTGTTAGTGTCAGGTTTATAAACTGCAATGGAAAGGGAGGATGATGCTTCCAAGGTAGAGGGAGTAATGGGCATGAGTACTGTGTGTGTACATCCCTCAGACCTGCAGGAAAACCATGACATGTAGTGAGTGGAATCGCACTGCAGCTCCCCGAGCACACTGCTGAATGAACGGTCGAGTGAATGAATGAGCAGGGAACCCAGTAAGCCAAATCAGTCTTTCACGTCACACCGTTAAGGTCACCAGTTTTGTAAATTTTTGGCCAGTGATCTCTGAAATGAGTTTGTCCTATTTTATTTATAAAAACCAAGACCTGCTCCTGGTTAGGCATGTAAGTAACCCTAAGGAATCCTTCCACGTGGTCACTTAAAAGCGTTAAATCCTTCAGACTTTGGAACAGCCAGGACAACTCCATTAGAGCGTTTACATTTCATTCCTCTAGCTTAGATTTTGATGTACAAAGTTTTCAGTGGTTAAATGTCTCTCTTCATCCATTATCTTTAAATTGGACCTGTAATCATTAGAGGTTCCCTCTGCATTTAGGGAGCTGATAATGGGTCTGGGAAGTGCTGATGTAGTAATATCCTCTGCTCGGATTATAAATATCATTGTAGCTTTGATTATAAAGGAACTGAAGGATTATACTGGTCAATCTTTGTGGATGTATCACTGATGGGATCACGGTGTGTTGTATTTTTAACTACTCTCCTTTTCCTATGTGGATGTTACACAACTTACCACTGGTTCCCCTCTTAACAGATGCGAGATCTTTTCCACTTGGCTGTTTTGTTTCTAGCAGAATTAGTCTAGTTTGCTAACAATACATTAGCTGTTTGTTCTCGCCTGTGAATTTCAGGGACGGACCAATGTTTCAGTTTCTCCCATCGCATCACCTGGTACAAGGATTCCTCTCTTCAGCTCTTTCCCTTTTCTCTCCAAGTGATACCCTCCCGCTGTCTCTTGAGGGAAGCTTCAGCCACACTGCCCGAGGAAGGGAAAGTCCCGAGACACGTGTGTGTGCACACAAGGACCTTCACAAAAATGCTCTCAGGGGCTTATTTTTAATGCAGATCACACAGGCTGAACTCATCCTCTCTCTTAGGCCTAATTACATCCCTCATATAAGTGGAGCCAGCTGGGTTTTTTCCTTGGCTCCTTCAGTTCCTAGAAGGCTACTCTTGCTCAGTGCCTATCAAGTTACTGTTGCCGAGGTGTTTACAGCTGTGCCCGGGGAGGATGCTCTACTATCAGCCGTCTCATCTGTATGATCACATCTAAGGTTGGCTCCGGAGGACTGCTTTTTGTGCCGTTTCTGACACGCTGCCCTCCACCATCTGGGTCCTCTTGAAAGGAGGAAGTTACTGGGAGTTATCCAGGACAAGTTCTCATGCTCAAGAAATATGCTCAGAGCTTCGCGTCAGCCGTGACGGGGGGGATAGGGGTGAGGGGGCTTTTCCTCTGGCTGCGAGCCATCATCCTTGTAAAAAGCATCCTCGTGGTGCAGGGGGTGTTTAGAGGAAGGAAATGCAGCTCATAATGTGATGCTTTATTATGCCAGTCATGTTGGAGGGCTGTGGTAGGGAACCTCTCCTTTCTTATTCAACAGAAGGTGTTTAGACAGTTTGAAGAACTCTTGTCTCCCTTCCTCTATTTGAGCTCAAGTCTTCAATTAGATGTAATTGAAAAAGGTAGAGTGAATGGCAGGTGCCTGCCTCTTTGGAGGGCATAATTATGACTAGCGTGCAGACTTGGAATTTTGATGAGTGAATGAATAAAGAAGACAGATGTGTTTGTGCACACACCGGCAGCAGCGCTGACAGCACGACACAGGGACAGTTGTAGCTCTGTAGTCTGGAGAATGAGGGGAAAAGTGAGCGGTTTGGGTTACTTTCCCCCTTCATATTTAGAAAATGATCACCTGTTCTCCTTGTCTTCATGTCTGCAGATGAGGTGAATTTCTACTGTGCCTATGAAAAATTGTAACAGCTGTAGCAGGGACTGGGGCGCTGGTTTGTGCTAGCTAGAGGATTCCCACTCAGTGCCTTCACTAAGAGGTCTTCTCTCCTATTTCTACTTCCACTTTTAGTCTTTTATTTTCTTTATCTCCTCAGCATTCTACAGGTAAGAAATGGCCTTGAATCAGGTAAGAAATTAGAATGTGTTGCCAGGTAATCCTGTCTCCTACACAAAAAAGGTATTCTGCAAAAAAAAAAAAATCAGTGCAAAGGACTTGCAGCTCCTTTAACAGCACCAGCACAGCCACGCCATGCTCTGGTGTTCCTATCAATTAAAGAAAAAAAGAAAAAGAAGGGCCAGGACAAGCATTGCTTGGAGAATATTTGGGTAACCAAGTTATTTACAAGGTCTTCATGCTCCCTCTGCCACGGCTTACAGGAGGTTATACTGGGGCAAACCAGGTTTTGCTAACAAACCAGTTGAGACCAAGCTGTTATCTAAGCTATAGCTTAATAAAATATTGATGCTTCTGAGACATTAACTATCTTCTCCACATATATTGGTTTATCATTATCGTGTCTGATATCAAAAAAATGTTCTCAAAGCCCTGTTTGGTCATCAGTCCTCTGGTTGTTTCTTTATCTTGTGTGTCACAAGTTCACGTACTCATGTGTGATGTTGTAGTCTTCTCACGCAAGCACAGAGCAGGCACTGTGGAAAATGACTCACGGCTTCTGAATTTACAGAGGCCTTACGATAAAAATGCTGGGTATATTTTTAACACATGTTTTCGAGCTCAGTTCAAGTGGTGTGTTAGTTTAAGATAATTTCTTTCTACACTTGGTAACATGGACTTCACATGTAGTCAGGCTTTGCCAGACCTACTCTGATGCTGCCCTTGCCGCATGGAAGGGGCTCTGATTTGCTGTGTTTTACAACTTCCTTCCCTTTCACAGACACATAAGCTTGAACAACTAGTGTGTGTATTAAAAGAGTTAGCATGATGCTTATAGAAGTTTCAATGGTGTATACGGGGCTGGAGGACTTCAGCATAAGGACTGGTAACATGAGAGGGTCTTTATTTTCTTGTCAGTTGGAAATTTGCCTGTATTGTAAATACAGTTTCTTGCAAACGGTATCTGAGGCCACGCAAAGGGTGGGTATGGCTGCCTAAAGAAACGGCTCTACTCATCTGTTTATCCCGCGAAAACCTCCGCTGCCAGGGACGTGCCTTCCTTGCTCCCTAAGGAATAACAGAGGAAAAGTAAACAACTAAACTGCGGGTAGAATATCCAAGCAAAGAGTGAAAGGGAAAGGAGCAGAAATGTCTTTGAACAGTGTCTCTTCCTATGTTAGCCTAGTCTGGCTTTGTCAGACCGTGGGTTTTTTGAGTTCAGCTATTCCCCACGAGCTCACACTTCATCTGTGTTTCCCCCTCTGTTCAGCTCACTGCAGTTGTTTATTTCTGCATCTGAGTGTCCACGATGTTGTGTGTTCGGGCCCTTCAGACTGAAAATGCTCCTCTTTCCTTCAGCCGAAAGAGAGGCTCTTGGCTGTGAGACACGGGAAGCGCCAGAGCACGTCGGTGTCGCGAGGTTTGCCGCGGAACCAGCTCCCGGCCGCCTCTCTGGCTCTGCGCTGCAGGTTTTCCCGCGGCTGCCTTTGCTCGGGCGAGAGCTGCGCTGGCTGTGGCACAGAGTGCAGCAGGGACGGCGAGGTGCAGCTGGGTGCCTTCGGGTGGCAAGGTACCCACCCCTCCCGTGTGCTCTCGAATTGCCGTCGAGGAGGTGGCAGCACGTGCTTAAAATTCCTGGATGAGGTACTAACCCTTGGTTACAGTCCTGCTCCCGCTGCTGGGGTGCTAGCTAACGTACAGCATTTGTTCTTTGTGTAGGAAATGAGGAATGGGTGCATTTAATCAAAAGAAATTGCATTTTCTAAGGTTATCTTCCTGCCTTGGCTGGCACGAAGTAACCCAGGGAAGTTCATTGCCAGAGGAGCTTTTCCTTCTGATTTGACTACGGTACATAGCAGCAAAGTGGCGGGTTTGTTGGTATCGTTTATTCTTGCTCCTGTTTCCTTTCATAAATTAAAGAAGGCAACCCCTGCCCCCCAGTTAGCAAATAAAGCTGCCTCTGTATCACAAGGGCAATAGCACAGTTATCTGCGTCGTTGGCTGTACCTCTCCACAGCCCCTGCTGCTGCCAGGATGCCAGCTAAGCTTGTCATACACTGCTGGTGTGAATCAAGGAAAATTGCAGTGTGAAGATAAGAGATTGCAAGGGGGAGATGGAAATGGTTTTCATAAAGTCGTATTTAATTCTTCTATTTAATTTTAAAACTGTTTTTCCTACTGTTAAAATTTTAAGTCAACTCCCCCCCTTTGGTCTGGTTAAGCAGAGGAGAAAAAAAGAGAACAGCTGGAGAATAAAATGATAAATATTATTTAAAGTATAAAGAACTGGGATGAAATGGGCATCCGTAGTGTGGAAGTTAGGTATGTACCCTGCTGTAAGGTCCAGGCATCTTCCTATATGGTCTGGAGAGCTGGGGACTGAGGGCAGCTGCAGGGGTGGGGACCTCACTTGATTAAGAGAGGAGACAAAAATGAAGTCTCACACCATGATGCTCGCCTGCATCTGTGATCAGAAGTGACCCACTTTCCAAACACTTTTGTATTATTATGAAATATTTTGAAGGCAAAATATTCTCATATCAAAATACAATACAAAAGTGAAAGAAAATAAGTCACTCTTTTGGATAGGAAAAAAAAAATGTGCATCTTCAGAAGGCCAAAGAGCTATTAAGGCCTGAGTGTACGAGCCACAGCGTAAGGAACAGAGCAAAACTTCAGTGAAAAGATTGCACTTGGGCTAAAAAAGATAGCCTTCTGGTGCCTACACGTGGCACATCCATTTGCTCTTTGGTCCGTTCTAGGCTGATGCTGTGGGTGAGTGGAGTGCGCCTGGGCACTCTGTGCTTCCCTGATGGGTCTGGTCCCCGTGCTCTTATCCCTGTGTCTCATCCAGAAGAAGTAAGGAAGTATTTTAAAAAGACAATTCATTATGCAGAGTTAGAATGGGGAACATTTGGAGTTATGCAACCTGCAACATAGTGAAGAAGCACGTGAGATGCAGAATGCAATTGATAGGATGTAAGTGATCATCAGTTTTGACGTGATTTGGAGCTTCGCCAGTTCTGATGAAATGCTTGATTCTGACGATGTTCTTATGTTGTATAAAAATATCCCTTATCATACAATATAAACTATGTGTTGCTGTAGCTCGGGTTCTAAAAATGTGTCTCACGTTCTCATCGTGATTTTAAATCGTCACGGGAATTCACCACTTCCTTTGGAAGCTGGTGTCTCAGCAGTAATTCTCTCACATGTATTAAAAAATTATTCACCTGAAATATTTTTATCTCTGTAATACCAGGACTATTTCAGAAAGTTTACATTTTCAGTGGGAAAAAGATACTAGTCTTCTAATTTGGGGGAAAAAAAAGAAAAAAAGGAGTAAGGGAAATTTTTTGCTGAAATCAGTGAGCAGGAAAGAAAGTGCTCAGCTGCCTCGCCAGGAACACTGAGCTGGCATGTCTGCTGCAGGTGGCTCTGAGCAATGTACCTCTAGTCACTTGTGGGGACCAAGTCACTGGTCTTGCACAGAGAATTTTCTCATTACTGGGCTGTTTCTCACTTCACTGATTAACTGTACCCCCGCTGTATAATGCTCTGATTTAGTGAGTTATTGTTCCTTTATTAGAAATTACTAAATATCCGAAAGTAACATTGGAACCTGATCTAGAGAGCATCTTTCAGGTCCTTTAATTCACAGAGATGTTCTGCTTCTAGTATTTCTGGTGGAGGCAGGGCTGCCTGCCCCTGTTCAGACAGCACACGCACAATGAATAATCCATGGAAGGGTCCTCTGCTGTTTCTAGAGCTAATGATAACTCCACAGAACAGGAAAGGAAAATCCCTCTTGGGATGCCTCACAAAACCATTCCACCCCACACCCAATTTCCATACCGAGGTATTTTGGGGGGTTGCTGCTCCCTCCAGTGCTCTGCTGTCCTGTGACTCCGGCTCTTGAAAACCTCTGGCAAGATGCTCTCTTGCAACAGGCAAGGTCTGGCACCTCATGGGAACCGACACGCAGTCCTCTTCTCCTCTCGCTGCAGTTCACCCTCTCTTTGCTTCCTCGCAGCCCCACAGAAACTGCAGCTGTGATGTTTTCACTCTGCGTTCTATTGTATTCCTGGGTTTTGTCTTCTTATTTTGTTTTGTTTTGTTTCCTGGAGTGTTTTAGCAAGCTGCTGGGCATTTTCTCTGCTTCGGCCATGGGCAGAGCAGAGCACTGCCCTGACAGTGTGTCCACAGTCATTTCCCATCCTGAGCACTGCCCTATCTCTTGGAGAATTAGAACTGACAATGATTTTTGACAAAAACCCAGGAATAACATGGCAATTAAAAAAAACCCCAAACAACAAAACACACACACAAAAAACCAACAAAAAATCCCTAAACCAAACGAAAAAAACCAATCCAACATAAAACCAACACCATGATTTGGTCACTTCTGCTCCTATCAAGTAACGACTTTTTCAACACTGCGTGAAAGCAATTCAAGCAACAGAGCCTTATGTTTCGCTTGGCTTTGCCTTTAAATCATTACCTGTTTTTATCTGTGTGGTGATAGGATCAAGGAGTCCCAGCCACAGATAAGAACCTCAGTGTTGTGAAAACAGGGAGGAAAAGGAGAGATGAGGGGAGATGGGCAAACCGACTCTGTGCTGCTGGGCAGGTTGGACTGCGCACCCCAGGAGCCCATCCCGGAGGAGAGCTTCGGGAGGAGTTCTGAAGGATGCAGAGGAGTTCTGTGCCAGAGCAGACAGATGTTTCTTTCAAAACACAAAGAGAAAGGAGTGTGGAACACCTGAAGGCTAGCAGTGGGGGCTGGGGTTGTGAGCTGCTGCCGTTGATAGCCTGGAGAAGGATGGAGATGAGGGGAGAGCAGGGCTGGGAAAGGCAGGGTGCCATCTGCAGAGCGGTAATGGCAGTGAGAGCGGGAGTGGTGAGGCTGGACAGCCTTCCCTCAGGAGAGAAAAGCATCTCAATTCACCTCCCTGTTCTGCTGTCCTCCTCAGCATCTCTCTGTTCCTAGTGTTGGTTGTATCCACAATCCAAAATGCAGAGGCTCAAACCACATAAATGTCCATATCCAGACACTTTTCCCACACCATCAGCAAGTACTTTTGGAACTGGATGTAGCCCAGCTGGAAGTAAGATGAGAACAGATTTTCTTGCAAGATTTCTCATACAGACAGCTTTTGGCTGGGCTGGAGACGTTTTGAAGGAAATAATTTTTCGTGCTATTTCAGCATTTCTTCATCCAATCAAAGCCAGGAGGTACAAGGTTAATAATTTTTAAAGAGACTGAAGCCTAATGGCAAAGTTGCAGTAACTGACACAGTAGAAACATGCCAAGCAGAGTTTTTATTTGAAAAAGAGTAGCGGGGGTTTCAGGCAATCTACAAGATGAATGAAGACTCGAGCAGGCCACTCCTCTGCAACCCGTGGCTCATCTCCAGTTCATACACATGGGTCTAAACCAGATCCCTGCCCCTAAACGTCGGTAAACCTTGGGGCTGTTTGAAATCTCCATCTGCAAGGTGTTTTCCATATAGTGAGAGTACGCAGCTCATCACAAGTCCAACCTAACCAAGAGTACACCAGAATCTGGAAGCAGAGAAGTACCTTAGGAGAGTGACACAGGAGAGCATCTTCTTGGTGAAACCAGGGCTCAGAGCCTGCCTGGACATAGACACAGCCATGCTGCCCTCAAACACCACGTGTACAGCCCGACCTCTGCCTTCAGAGCTGCTGAGCGGAGCCAGGAGTTCAGTGTAGGTGTCTGGAACGTGGATTTTGCTGTCAAGGCTTGTAGCCCTCTCTATTTGGCTGTCACAAGGCTGATCTCCCTTTCCCATTTCATCTCAAGTTCGCTTCCTTCTCTTCTTGAGCCACGGTACCATGTGCCTCTGCTCCTTCAGAACTTTTTATTTCCTGCATTGCTTTTTCTAATCCCTTTCTCTCTGAGCACTTTGGTCATGCAGGGACTCTTCAGTAGACTCCTAAGGATTGGAGATAAACGCTGCTCTAGATGCTGCTCTTGCGTGGGAGCTTGGGGAAGCCTTGGTTTCTTTTGCCTGCTATGCCCTGTTTCCTGCTGGCTTTGTTACCCGCAGCGGCGTGTGACTTTCTTTCCTCTGTCCCATTCAAACTCTTCAAAAAGGAATTGATTCAGAATGCAATTTCTAAATTGTCCACTTTTCTTCTGTTTCTCCTTACTCACAAGCACCAACTCATTGCTTCTGCCCTTTCTGCCCACAGCAGGTGAAGAGGCCAAAGTGGTGCTTCTGGGCACTTGATATCACTGTGGCTGGAACTGGAGAAGCAGCAGCTTTCCTGCCCTACCTTTCGCATTCGCAGTCGTGGCTTTCATCCCAGTTGCAATCTGTTGGGAATTTTTCCTATGGACTGACGTTTTCACTCTACCAGGTAGCTGGGAGGATTTTTCAAACAAAAGGAAATTTTGAGCTGAAATTGGCACCTCTGTGAGTATTCAGGTACAAACTAAACATTTTGTTGCTCTGGAAGCTTTTTGTTAATCTTTTTCAAATTGTGGAATTTATCAGAAGTGGTTGTTGCCTTCAAAAAGAAAAAGCTTACTTATTTTTGACAAATGGATGTTTCCTGACTAGGAAAGTTGTACCAAGAAATTCTCAAGCAGCTCCTCTACTGGCTTATCAATTTAGAACTTGCATTGCTGTGTTGCTGAAAGCCCAGCGTGGTGAACAACATGGCAGGGACACGATTCCTGAGATCCAGACCTGCCTGCTGCCTCCTGGCATTTCTCCCTGGTCTTCTTTGTATTTTGCCAGTACAAATCAGCAGAATTAGTAAGCATGCTATTAGTTTAGTATATAATACAGCTTTGGAGCCCAAGTGAGAACTGGCTGTAGGATGCTACAGATGTTTATTGTGCCACCAGCTTTCCGAACCTGCAGAGCACAACACGAGGTTTCAATCAAGCTTATGTAGAAAAGGCATTGCTGAAAGCCTGCTTATTTGTTTATTTTGTTGCTGAACTTTGTTCCTGCTTCTCTTTGAACGTGCTGGTCTGATCTGTGCTTTGGTGGAAGATGCACCATACGTGCTTCTCTGGCTATAGCCACCTCGCAGGCTTGTGGATCCAAATGGGAAGGTTAAGGCTGAGAGCAAACTGCTGTGGGGCACAGGACAAAGCTTTCCCCCCAGGCTGATGAAAGGCCCACCCTTGGCTCCAGCTGGAATGCTCTAAGTCTCCTGGAAAGGAGAGCAAAGATCAAAGAAAAAGCACTGCCAGGGAACAAAACTTAACGAGGATTCCTCACCCTGCCTAGTTATCACATCGCATTTTGAGTCAACATGCGAGGCTGCTGGTGCCAGCTCTGAAAAAGGCAATTAATAACTGTGAGCCAAGCCCAGCAGCAGGCTCAGGATGAGCAGCTGGGAAGAGCTACGTGCAGGTAACTGACCTGTTCCTTGCATCCCTTGATGCGGCACACTCCTTGTCTCATGGTGGTGTGGTAGGGATAGTAGAAAATGCCTTTGAGAGACTTTGAGAAGCATGCTGAAGTCTAGATAGATTTTGAAAAGGTCTCTCTTGATCCTAAAAAGGCAGCGATAGCATTTCAAGGGGAGAAGGGAAGTGCTGCTTGCTTCATCCGGGCTGGAGCTCTCTGCAGGGTTTGCGTTTTGCTATCCCCAGGTGAATGTTCCAGAGAGAACATGCTTCTTGACCAGCAGCCCCGAAAGGATGCCAGTTGTTTGCAACCAGGTGGATGCTGGTGTTCGGCTGGGTTCAAAATTCCCACTCTGAGCCCATGCCAGGGCTGTGTCCACCAAAACAGGGCATTCCTGGGCTCTGAAGGACCCAGTCTTGTTCCCAGAGGAAGGCTGTGGCTGAGGGAAGGCTGGGAGTAATCAGCAGTCATCATTTCTGTGCCTGTCCTTGAAGCGGAAAACTTGTATTTTGTCTTCTTAGCTTGTGACTACCCCTTCCAGTACCTAGAGCTGCCCTCCCGCACCACACACCAAGCGTTTGCCATCAGTGGCAGGCTCGGCAGCCAGAAAAGCCTTCTCTCCCATACCTGATGTGTGGTTTATGCAAAGAGGGATTTCATGACCAATTTTACCACATTAAGGGAGGGGAAAAAAAAAAAAAAAAAAGCAAAAAAAAAAAAGCCCAAGTGTGTTTTATATATACATCTAGAAGAAATCTCTGGTATTTCTGAAGTTGTTTCTAAGCCACCTTGTTTCAATTTGAGATTTAGCTGTAAAATAAACGTTCTTAAAAGCTGCATGTCGTTATGTTTTGACTTGAAATTAAAGGAACATTGTAACTCCTTTTATTTTGCTAATATTCCAAAAATAAACATTTTTACTTATAAAGCTTTTAGGAAAATTCATTCCTGTTTACAACCCCTGCACATGCACCATGCTGGTTCCAGCTCTGGCAGCCAAGTAGCTGTCCTGCCATTAACACTCCTTAGCAGCTGCCTTCTCCCTGCTACCTGGGGACCTGTTAAAAAGCGTTTACAGAGTTTCCTGCAGACAGGTGTCCCTGCGAAGGGGAATGCCGTAGGGGCCACCTCGCTTCTTATGCCTCAGGTATTTTACTTACTTTATGTCAATAATAAAAGAGAAAAGCAGATTATTGAGGTGCTCCCCCTGCCTACTGCTCGGGTGGTTTGAATGAGTTGCAGAAGCTGTCCCTGGGCAGGGAAGGTCCGTCTGCCCTACAGCGGTCCCAGGAATGAGCTGGGAGAGGGCTGAGGGATGGGCTAGAGCAGCACAGATACCGTATGTCCCTGAGAGCTCCTCTCTGGGCAGGCCAGGAGGATCCACACAAACGCACCCGGCGCTGCTGCTGTCTGGTCTGTTAGAGGAGGCAGCAGCAGAGGCTCGGCTTTGTCTGGCCAGTTCCCCTCAGATTTTCAGCTCTGAGTATTGGAACAGATTCATGAGTGCCTGTATCTCTAATTGTCTAGCCCTCTCTGCTGGAAAAAAAAAGAAACCAGAGAAGGACAACTTTGGCCGCCAGCCAGGAATGGGAAATCTCTTCTCATCACAGCAGCACTGGTTGAGAGCAGCTTCTGGATTCCAGCTCTCCCCTCAGACTTCCTCACCAAACCCCTCAGCTTACGTGATGGCTTTAGAAGGTGATGTCCTATTTGTGCTGTATGATTTCTTCACATTGAGTTTTCTGCCGGGCAATAAGACACCTCAGAGGAGTTCCCCTCTGCTGTCAGAGCCCGTCCTGTTCCCACCAGCGCTACGGTTTTTCCAGCTGCCTACAGTTGGATGCTCTTTATCATGCAGCTTCCTGGTGTACCTGGAGCTGGCAGGTGGCAGCGCCAGGCTGCTCTTTGCAGGTGCTTGTTACAGCAAATGGAACACAGAAATCCGGGGAGAAAGGCACAAATCCTCACTTCACCTGCTTTCTGAGGCGCTGGCCTCTGGAAAAGGACACGTGCTGGTGTAGCCTGGTGCACTTGGACTGGCTTCTTCGTTTTCACCTTTACTTTCAGGGTTAAAAAATTTCAGCTGAAGAAAAATAAACAAAAGTGGTGGCAGTATTGCTCTCACAGATGTGACCAAAGGGGTTTCACCAGTAAAGGAAACAGAGCTGAGAGATTATCTTCGACTTCTTCCCTATTAAAACAATTAATTTCATGTATTGCCACAATGCAGCAACTTTATCTGAACTTCCTTCCAACATCTGTAAACATGCCCTTAGAACAAACGCTGTGAATTAATATTTGAGAAACATGCTCTCTCTGTGACATTGGGGAGCACTTTTTGAGTAGTAGTGGTAGTAGAGCTTTCTCCAGAACAAAAAGCATCACATTATTGGATGGCAGAGGACTTATCTGGGGAATCTGCCAGATGTACAAACCAGCTGTAGCGCAAGTGTCATCTTCTCTGCCTTCTAGCGTTGCAGGGAACTGAGGTTTGGATCTCACACTTGCTCCGGGGCAAAACCTCCACTGGAACAGTTTGAGAACGTCCGTGAAATAAGATGGGCAAGGAGGACTGTCATTTGTTACTCAGGGAACACCCAAGTGCATTGTAAAGTCACCTGTTAAGTCATCTCCTTCCCGGCACTCTGCCCCGTTCTTTGGAAGGTGCGATGGGAAAATAAAAGGCATGAAGAGACAAAGTGCCTGTTTTATGCACCCGTTCCAAGGAGCGACAAAAATTGGTGCTGTCACACGGTGAGGACATTGTTTTGTTACCGCTGGGGTGGTCTGGAGGAGGTCTCTGCTGGAAACCATGAAAGAAGTCATAGAAGAGGAAGTTCCGTAGCTACATGACCCCAAAATGAGTGAAGAAAAATAGGATTGTGTTTGTAGCTTTTAAAGCTCTTAAATTTGCATTCTGATTTGATTCCTGTTAATCTACCCTCAGAGTGCGGGTGTACCTGCTGTGCTAGCTGGAGAAAACCACCCTGGGAAGCGGTGGGTATGGCAGGGGGATTTGGAGTCAGGATGGGGGCAAGGACTGCCGGGCTCCAGGTCCTCCCATGGCTTTTGCTCTGCGTCTCCCGACTTGCCACCCCTGTTTTGTTTGGACTTTAGGAACAATTTCTTCCCCTCCAGGGTTGTCCAGGGCTGTCCCAGGCTGCCCAGGGCAGTGGTGGAGTCCCCGTGATCCCTGGAGGGGTTCCCAAGCCATGGAGCTGTGGTGCTGAGGGACAGGGGGCAGTGGTGCCCTGGCAGTGCTGGGGGAAGGGTTGCACTTGATGATCTTCAAGGTCTCTTCCAGCCCAAAGGATTCTGTGATTCTACAGTTCCATGAAATAGAGCAAGACTCACTGCTTTTAAAAGACCTTTGTGAGGTCTCACACCAGGCAAGGAACAAAGCTGCCTTTTCTGTGTCCCTGTTGCAACTGATCTCCTGACCCACCTGCCTGCCGGGCATCCCCCGGGAAGATGCCAGTAGCTTCGTGCTGGCACTTACCTGGAGAATCTCACTCCAATTTTCTGCTTATCTGCCGGAGGAGTGTGATCAGACAGGCTGTTTGAAAGGTGCATGGGGGTTTCTGAGCCTCATGAACCACGGCCGAGGTTAACCCAGGCAACCATCAGGCTGCAGTTGAAAATTGGCCTGCCTTCAGAGGATAACAGAGCAGTGGGAGGGTCTCGTTAGGCAAACACAGCTCGCTAGTGAATTGCTAAAAAACCTTGATCTTCAAGGCACAGAAAGAAGGAGAGCTCTGAAGTTGGAGGAGGTTGGTAAAGTGGAGGTTGACGGCGAACCTTTGGTGCCCCCCACATAGAGGGGCTGGGGACTGTGTTGCGTGGACGCGTTCCAGTTGGAGGAGGGCTCTGCTGTGAGGGGATGCTCTCGGGTGAGGTGAAGACAGCAGGATTCTTGCAAACCAGATGGGTAAGTCAGCTCCTCAGAGCGGGCTTTCAAATGAAACCTGGACCTGTTCATTATTCCGGGGTGGAACCAGGAATTTCCATGGCTTTGATCAAAATCCTACCAAAGTAATGGTTGTGGAGATGGCTTGCTTTGAAGTTTTGAATGCGAATTTTGAGAGAATCCAAAATGCAAACTAGAATAGGCTGAAATTTCTTTCATTAAAAACATTTTGTAAAAAAACAAAAACAATAAACCCCAAACAAGCAAACAAAAATACAAACAAAAAAAATAACCCAGCAAACCAAACTTTGCAGTCTTAGGGAAAGGAAGGTGTTTTTGAAATACTGTTTCCGAGTTGAGGGTAAATGTACATCACGTTTCAGTTCTTCCTGATGAACAGACAGTAAGACTCTAAAAGTAAAAAATAAGAATGTTTTCACTGAAGAGAGGATTGGCTTTTAACCACTATGCTTTCTTTGACTTTTTTTTTTTTTATGATTTTAATTGCAGCAGAAAGAATAAAATACAGCCTCTCTTGTTTACCTGACAGGAGCAATAATTTTCTGTTTTCCAACTTGCAAAAATCTTGAAGAAGGTAAACAAGCTCCCATTTATACCTTGAACCTCCCTCTGGGAAAAATCTTTCAACCTTCCAAATAATTTTTTTTTTTTCTGTAGAAATTCTTATGAGGAAAAGTCCTAACTTGATATTCATCTCCAGTGCAAATGAAGCGTGAAATGGCTTTGTAGAAAGGCTGGTGACCGGGGACCGTGACCTTGGCCCTGCTTTGCTCCTTCAGGGAAACCAGCCACTGCAGCTGTGGTTAGCGAGGAGGCAGGAGAAGTGTGGTAATGGAACTCCAGATGTGGTTTGTGCCTGTGTCTGCGTGTACAAGCAAACATATAAATATGTATACATAGGTACCGTATACTAAATATAAGTGTGTATGTGTATATATACGAAGTGCAGGTGTTTGTGTTTTCCAGGTGACTGGGAACTCTTGTATCACAACACTGACCTTTGATTGCTTCCTGTGAGAAGAACAGTTTACACTCAGCTGAAGAACAGTTGCTATTTAAATGGCAAGGAGCTCAGTTTCACACCACTTTAGTCTTGATGGACTTGGATGTGCCTCTCTTTTGCCAAGCTGGAGATAAACTGTTTGCCTTGCAGTCTCCTTCTCAAACAGAGCAATGATGTTAAGTGCCTCACCCTGAAAAGGAACAGTATGTGATGAAACAGAATATGCCTGAACTTACATTTAATGTTGCTGACAAATGTCTTCTGAGCGACTGGCTGTTCGTCAGCTTCTTTTCCAGTCCTGTATTTTTATGAGTTTTCTTTAAAATACTGCTCTTCCCACAAAGCAGTGACACAACGTCACCTTGAGATTGGGAGTGGTCAGAACATGATTGATGAAACACCTCCAGACTGTAGACCTTTAGAAGGAGCATCCTTGGGGATGGTCTGTGCAAATGTTCTGACAGTGGTGGCTGTGAAATTGAGTCTGGCAGGGCACGTGTTTTTTCCCTGGTTTAAACCACCTACCAGGCATGTTCCACAGCTGGTGGGCAGACACCAGAGAGGAGCTTAGAGGGGATGTCCCCAAGATGACTGCAGTCCATTGACTCCCCAGCATCTCTAGCACAGGCACCACCAGCAGCCCTTGCTTCCTTTTAAGTTGCTTCCCCATGTGCAGCTCTGCTGAGAGACCAACCCCTCTGTGGTGGCTTCGGGGCGGTGGAAGAGACCTGGATTGCGTACAGATAGAACCATGGAAAGTTAAAATGGGTTCAGCTCCTCCCATATTCTCCCACCCTTACCTTGCTTGTTTTCTCTGCTTTGGGACGGGAGCTTTGTTTAACCTTAAGTTAGCAAAACACCCTGATTTTAGATAGGGACTTGTAGGCAGCAGTGTAACTGAAGTGTTAATACGGTAACTTTGGCAGCAGACCTTAGCTGAACCCCGGAGCCGTAGGTATTCCTCTGTACAGATGTAGTCATTCGGGGGTGATCCTTTGCTTGGATAAAATGCTTCCATTCAGAAGTAATGATAGTGTTTAAATTAATTAAGTTATAACTGAAGTTTTTCCATGATGCTATCTTAGAATAATAACATCGCAGTGGTACCCGCAGCCTAATCAAAATCAGGCTTTGTGGTTTAAGGTGATATATAAACATTTCTGTAGACCTGAAGTAGAAAAAAAGAAAATGGAACATTTCTCAGGGATCTGAGAACCTCAAGCTCACCTTCTGAGGTAATTTTGCTCCTTAGGGCCAGCTTTTTCACAGTGTTTCTGCAGTGCATCTTTCAACAGTGGCAAAGGGTCAATGATAAAAAGAGAGCTGCAAATGGCAGGTAGGGATTTTGGTAATTCTGCGGGGCCTGGGCACACGGCTGCAGCTGCTCACACATACGGACTCTTAAAAACCGAGCTCAGGTGCCTCCCTCGCCTTGAAAAATGAGCATGAGCACAGCAAAGCAGGGGCAGGGCAGCGCGAGCTGGGATGCCCACAGGAAGCGCTTGCCACGGGCGTATCGTTACCCCGGGTTGAAGATAAGCTGCCTGGGGGAGTTTGTCGTATGAGGTTAGGTCCAGAAGTGACTTGAACTATCCTGACAGGCACCTGCTTAGAAAATAAATAATAATAATAAATAAAAATGTAAAAATAAATAAAAATGTAAAAAATTGTGTCACTTGTGCTGGAAGGACATGTTGCCTCTTGATCTCACTGCTCACAGGCACTTTTCTTTGTATAGCATGGAGACAAGTAAGCATCCATCAGCTCACAGGGTTTAGAGGAAAGAGGCAGAGAGGTCTCTGTCTTTTCTGCCTCCACTTTCTGGTCACACAAGCTTCTGGAAGTGCTTGTCCTGCTGCTCCCCTCAGCTCCACAGCACCACCCAGTCATTCAGACCATTCCTAGCACAGCTTTGCAAGAGATGTACCGGGCTGAGGTGAGATTTCGTTAACCTGGTGGAACCAGGAAGAGAGCTTGAGCGTGGTTATGGTGCAGGATATACTAGAGATATTTTTTTATTGTGTCTGAACCAAGCTCGAGTTAACCCCAAAGCTAATTTGAGATCAAAAGCCCAGAGACTGTTTGAAATCTTATCTGAATCAGACTGCCAGATCATTTAAGGCAAACCTTAAGATCTCTTCGATTAGTCCAATCTGTTGATCTTGATAACTGAGATTGAGCTGTTCAGATCAGGGGCTGATCTACTACTAGACTGGGGTAGTAAACGGGGTAAATTAACTGGTGTGTATTACTTAATGCTGTGGCCAGTTAAATCCTCTGGAAAGTTAATTTCTCCATGTCCAGACCACACTGTGGCACAGCCATAACCTGGGCTGTTGTCTCCAGCATCCAAAGAAGTTGAGTCAGGGTTGAGTGCAGCTGAGTTCAGAGTCAGGGTTGGAGTTTTGACTGGCTGTCAGTTTGGGCACACAAAATTTCTCACCTTTCCAGGGGTGCTTGTTCAAATAGTCATACCATGAGATTAAAAAACACTGTCACACGCTTTGTGCTCGCTGAGCGGCTGCGGGAGGTGTTCACTGCGATATCAGAGAGTTAGTAAACGCGTTGTAACCGAACCAGTGATCCGGGCAGGATCTGGCTGCAACCCTGACAAAATCTGCTCAGCTAACGATGGGTGTGAGGAGGTCGGCTTTGTGTCATCTGCAGTGGTTCCTGCTAGGAGGTAGATCCTTCTGGCGTTGGTTTATGTGTATAGAATTTTGCAGTGTTTTTCCCAAGCAGAGCATTTATTTATTTATTTGTTTGTTTGTTCCCATGGTTGTTTTTGGCTTGTTTGATTTAGAGTCCAGATTGGGTAGCTGTCAATCAGAACAGGAAACCTGGGGCCACGTTTCTGGTCTCTGCTTTCCAGTGCCTGACTCAAGTAAGGTCCTTGGCTACATCCCCGCCTCCCTTCTTAGGGTGTAAATGACTGTCAGAGCGTTTGTCTGTCTTAAAAATGAGTTGAAGCCTTTGGCTGACTGCAGAACTGAAAAGGGCTTTTGCTTTTCTCCATGTGTTTAAGCTGTTGAGGACCTGTACCTCCTATGCCAATCTTTCATTTTGGTTATTCCCTCTTTTTCTTGGAGTAAGAAGAAAGTATTAAGGAAGTTGTTTAACCAAAAAATTGTTTGTTTCAGAAAAAAAGAAAAAAAAGAGGTTTTCTCTGAATGACATATTCTCACCTCTCAGAGATACAAACCTGTGGTTCGAACAGGAGCCAGGCATCGGTATCTTCTTGTTCCCGTCTCTGCCCGCAGCTGGCTCTGCCCGAGCAGGGAGCTCTGGCTGGGTTTTCCAGGAGGGAGCTGCTGTGCGTGGCTCTCCGGAGGCGCCTCAGCCCGCTCTGCTTTCGCGGGAGCCCCGAGCACGCCGCTGGGATTATCGCGTGCCCGCACGGAGGCTCGGGGCAAGGCCACCAGCTTCCACCAGTGCACCCAGCTGAGAGGCTGAGGCCTCAGCTCGCTGAGCCACCTCCCCTGTAAAAGAGCCCGGAGGAATCAATACCACACGGAATGTACAGCAGTAATAGCGGGATTTTATAGCAGCCTTCAGTTACAGGCTTCCAATCGATTTCTGTACGCTCTGTGCATTGAGCACGTGCATCACTTGCTGTGGTGATGCACATTGGATCCCAGTACAGCAGACAGATCTCAGGGTGATGCTGCCACCCGTTAATCTTGGTGCCTATGGTATAGGGTATACGAGCTCCCATGGCTCATATAGGCTTGTCTCTCTTTCCACGTGTGCGTCACGAGTTCACAAGCTGTAGCTGTTAATAATACCAGAGAATTCGTGTTTAAAAAAGAATGAAAGGCAGATTCCTTTGTAAATATAAGCAACATTTGGTTGTGACTGGGGAGGAGGTTATTACTGGAAGTCATTCTGAGGGGTTTATAATGCTTCTCCCGAGACTGTCTAGAAAATCCCCTCCTGCTCCTGCCCCAAGGCCTAAAAAAAAAAATCTTTCTTTTTTCCCTTTGATATCCTGACACTTTCTCTAAGGAAAGGTCTAGTAGGGAACAGTGCTTAAGATCCAAGGGAAAAGTTCTTATCTCTTGCCTCAAGCTACAGCATTTACCTGCTTAACACCTGTAGTTGGCCTGATAAGGCTTTACAAGATGCGATAAAGACGCTCAGCGCCATTAGCCATGGCTGGCTCAGAGCTGTAGGCTCACTCACTACCAGATCCAGCTCCAGCTCCTCTCTTCTGCTGCAAGCCCATTTGTCAGGGCGTGCAAACTCCCCTTTGGACATGCAGTCCTGGTCTGAACGTGACCAAGCACATCCTTGTTCCGTGATGAGATGGGTGTGAACCCAGGAGGCTGTGTCTCCCATCACTTTCAGCGCGGGGTGGCTGTGGACAAGCCTGCTGCTGTGACAGTGCAAGAAGGTCAGCGTGAGAAAGGCATCCTCCCGTTTCTGCCTGGGAGGCTCTCCACAAGCGTGCCATCCAGCCTGGTGAGATCCTCCCCGGCTTTGCACAAAGACTTTTGCCTGCTTTTGTGGTGTGACAGACACTCTCCCAGTAGCGCAACCCCGACCTGGGTTCTGCAGTCTGCCCGGTCCATACGCCTGCGCTTTCAGAGCAGAGGAATGCCACGCTGGCACGCAGAGCCTGGGTTTCCCCCATCCAGCTTCTTGTGTGGTTGCTGTTTGTTTGCACAAAGTGCATGCGTGCTGCTCTGTAGTGGTGTAAATGAGTTTTTCCAGGTGCCAGGTAAAACATCAGAGGATCAAACTAATGGAAAAAAAAAAAAAAGGAGAAGAGAAAAGAAAAAAAGAAAAGCAAATCCAAACCCAGGATCACCCTCCTGTCCCCTGGGGCTGTACACCGTACCAGAGAGGAATTTCAGCTTGGTGGGTCTGGGGGAGAGGAATAGGCCAGACCTGAGGGACTTCCAGAAGCTGGGGGCTCCCACTTGAACTGCTGGTGTTTAAGGACAGTCCTGCCAGATGATGCTTGAAAGTATTTTACACCTATCATCCTACAGAGCAAGGCCAGGAAGGATCAGGTCCAGGTTATCTGCAGTTGCCAGGCTTGTCTCTGCTTGGGTCTCCTGCCACAGTGTCAAATCCCACCCCCAGAAAAGTCCTTGCAGCCCCAGAGGTTGTCTGTAGGAGGCGACCCGTTCTGATCAGCTCCCAGGTTATTCATGTCACAAGTGTTGCCCCATTCCCAGCGAACTGGCGAGTGCCAGCGGGCTGCAGCAATACCCGGGAGGCAGGCACGGGTCTCCCTCCCATCACTCTTTCACATCCCAGCTTCTCCAGTGGGACACGAAGAGGGACAATGTTTGTAAAGCTCTTCCTGGACACTCGTTCTGCAGGGAAGTGTGCTTTAGTATTTTTTTGTGTGAGGTATTTTTAAATACTAACATCAATGATCTTCATAAATGACAGAAAGTGATGCTTTAAATACCTGTTCAAAAAGCAACTTTATTATGATCCCCTCAGCAGGACAGTTGTGCTTTTTATTTCTTCACTTCCATTGCAGAGAGTTGCTAATTAAAGATATTATGTAGACCCACACAGGAAGGAAAGAATTTCACAAAATATCCTGTTTCCCACCCGTTGGATGGGAATAGAGTGGGGGGAGAGAGAATGAATCAAAGGATGAGTGCAAGAATATAAAGTTAAAACTGCAATAGCGACAATAAGGGTTTGTTCTTTTCCACAGGAGCCCGTCCCAAGAAGGGATTCCTGGTGGGACGCTTCCTGTTCACATTGTGGTCTTTCTCATGAGAATCCACTCTCAGATCCCGTGCCTCCTTGTGGACTCTGACAGATGGTGGCATCCAACTGGACCCTGACCGAGCACCGTAAGGAAGAGTCGGCGTCTGGTGGTGCTGGAGCGCAACCCAGAGACAGCACTCGTCTTACAAGAACTGCAGCAAGGACTGAAAACCCCTGTGTGATTGCTCGGGGCTGCTCCAGGTAAAAATGATGCAATGGGTCTCAAGGGTGCAAAGACACTTCAGGAGCTCCTTTCCATTTTGGTTCATGTGTCTTATGTGATCCCTATAGGGCCCTGATCCTCTGAAGGGGTCTCTTGAGAAGCACTAAGCATGCCCGATGCCTATCCAGACTGCTTCGGAATGATCAAGGGGGTGTTTGGTACTCGGTACATTGACCTCGGAATAGCTTCTGTGCCGGTGATGCTGTCCATCTAAACTCCTACTCCTGTCCATCCTGAGTGAAGAACTCTCTCTGAGAGGTCTGGCCAAGCAGCACTTGCTAACTAGATACTGTATGGAAGCCACTGTCGGGTAGCGCAGTGGCACGCGGCGCCGATGTCCCCCTGCTCTGCACGTCACACGGAGAAACTGGATGCACCGGAAAGCTGAGACCCACTGAAACCTGGCATTTGGAAAACAATCACACTCTGTGGGTTTGGAAAACATTGTCTTCAACTTGGTTACTCTTGTAGATGCCAAAGAAACCTATTTAGACAACACTTGAATAGGGAAAATATCCAGGATTACTTTTTAAAACTGCTAAGCAGTGGCTTTGATAAAAGGCAGGCAAAGAAGCTCTCCCTTTAGCTATCCTCTCACTGGTAAAACCAGCTTATTGATGAGGTGTCTAACTAATTTTTGGAAGCTGGGTACACACCTAGGTGTGGAAGACAGGAGATCATGGAAAGGCCTGCCATGACATTTTCCATGTGGCAGCAGATCGGGGGAAATAAAATGGTTACAGAAAGCGTGTGAGGCAGAAATAAGGGAAAAATGTATAGGTCTGATATTGATAACAAAAGTTGATAAAATTCTTTCCAATTTTCATATGGCTAAAACAGAGGGACTAGCCAACAGCTCTTTATCATTTCTATGAGCTGCCCATCAAGATCTCGAAACACAAGTGAAGATCCCTGTGGGATGTGAGGGGCAAGAGCATTACTAAAGAGAAGTCCTAGAGCCTCTGTGCTTCACAGTCCCAAAATTCACGAGTATGCTCCTGTATTTGAGTATTTTCTGTTCCAACTCCTACTCAGGATATGTGGTTTCATTTGTGGGTTTTTATCTTTTCCTATTGATCCGTTGTTACTTTTAACCTGCAATCACTGTTTATATCATTCAGTAGTTTATCACCAAGAACACCTGTGTGGGAACTGACGGAGATAAGGGAATTTTCAATCCATCACCGTTTTCTATTAGCAAGGTGTGAGCACGTATAGAACTCACTATCTGTCTCCTATTTAAGTAAGATAAGGGAATTATAAAACGGGGTGTGTTCTACCTATAGTCAATATGTAAAATCCCACCTGAGGAGATAAACGCTTGGAAACTGTAAATTAAATGTAAAAACAATGGCTCAAATACATTCACTTGGGGATTTTATCATCCATTTTTGTTCCAGAGCAAATCTGGTTTTATTTTCTTGGGTTTTTTTTTCTCTCTAACACTTGCTAATGGCTGTGCCATGGTGAGGTATTCATTAAATCGTGCTGCTTGGGAGTCACGCTGCTTTGGTAGCCTTAGCTCCTCTGCAAATCGACACGTTGCCTTCGGATTTTTGAGTTCTCCGATATCTTGAGTTCCCCAGTGTCACTATTATCACCTGAGTCTCACTTTTTTAGACCTTCTGAACTGCTCTTGTCCTTTGCATGTGATTGTGGCGCTGTAAGACAGACCCGCTCCATGCGAACGGGGGTAGCTGGGCGCCTGTAGCGTGTCCTCTCCAGCAGCTGAGGAGCGTAACGTGCGTAGGAACACTGTTGGCTGACCTGAAGTATTTTCCCACTTCCATATTTAGTATGCAGATACGTAGTCTGGCTTTGGGATCTGCTGAATGCCTAAAGCACCTTACTGCTCTTTGAAGAGTTGGTTCTGCTTATCTTACTTTCTAGAAACTTCTCAAAACTCTGCTTTTCTCCTCCACACAAGAGAAGACTTCTCAGTGGCATTAATGCAAACCTTCTGGTGAGCCAGCCCATCACTAGATGGGCTTGGAAGACCTTGCCAGTCTTGCTTTATCACTGCAACTATGCTTCTTGGCAGACTGTACAGAAGTCACGTTTCCTGGGATGCAGGACAACCAGGAGACATTTTCCTAGCTTGGAGATCCTGACTCTGCTTCACTGATCGATAAAGCCCTGTCATCCTGCTGCTTTTTGGGGTTCTTCTCACTGTTCCCTTTGTTTCCAGTGTGAACAACTATCTTCTGGCACCAAACCAGGCAAGTCTCCTTGGGTGAGCTGATCTCTCCCTGCCCACGTCAGGCAGCCTCCGTTGCTAGCAGCTGTTTTGCTGTATGAAGGGACCGGAGCGTTGTTTCCACTGGACCGAAAAGAGTGGACTTGGCAAGCTCATGGCCTTAATGAGCTCTGCAAACTGTCTTTGAGTCCAAGGCTCCCATGGTGGCAATTGTTAGTGCTTTTCAACACAGCAGTCTTTACATGGGGTAAAATATTCAAAAGTGCTTAAGTGAAGGTCAATAAGACTCAGCTATTAAAATAAATAAATAAATAAATAAACGTGCCCCGGACCCATAATTAACAGATGTTTGTGGTCCTGCAATAAGCGAAACTATTTTAACAGCACTTCAGTAGAAACCAAAAGCAGCACAGCCACATAGGCCAGTGGGAAAGGCTCCCTCCCTGAGAACAGGCAGCCCCTGGGTCCCGGGGGCACCACGGCCACACGGACAAAGCGAAGCAGGACCAGAAGGAGGGTGCTGGGGAGCGTTTCCACCCCCCGCACCTCGGTGCAGCATCCGCCCCACAGCGGAGTGCCCGGCTCTGATGCCTCACCTCATGGCCAAGGGATGGAGAGTGGCATCCCCGGGGAGGGGAGGCAGTGGCTTCAGCCACCTCAGGCAGCCAAATCATTTATCTCTTGCAACCCGGCTACTGAATCGGAAAGGCGGAGAACACTGCTGCTTGCTTGGTGAAATCTCACCTTTTCATTTCCTCTGCTTTTACTACGTGTCCAAAAATGAAGTGTTTCATTTTGGGGGTCAGAAGGAGCTTTTCAATGCAAAATGAGGTTTTCTCTTTTTTCATTTCATGTAAAAAAGGGGGGTGGGGGGGATGTTGTATCAGTTTAATCCAAAGTATTTCCAACTCAGCAGCCACGCTGTAAATAAACGCAGCCACCGAGGCAGCCCTGCTCCGTGGGCAGCAGCGGTGAGCTGGCACATAACGACAGGGATTTCACCTTCAGGCGTTCCTCTGCACCGGGAAGTAGCAAGATTAAGCATGGGAATCTGTGTTTCAGATTCAGGGCTTGGATTTGTGAGCGCATATGATGGGCATAGGTGATAGAAACCGAGCACAAATCCCAGGTGGATTTGAGTTCCTCCTGCTGGCAAAGCCTGTGGCTTGTGCAGCGTGTCTGATTGTTAGGTGCTTTAATTGTAATGACCTGGCGTGGGCTGGAGTGAGAGATTCCCACCATAAACCTCAGCTCTACCCACCTTCATCCAAATATCAGGCTGCTTTCTGCTGCGGGCTGTGGAGGCACGGTGTAAAACGGGAGAAGCATTTGGCCCTAGGCTGAGAAAACCAACCCCACTTCACGGCCACAGAACCTTTGGAGGCTAACTGGTTATCTCATTTATCCTTCGAAACGTAAATGAAAATCACATGTAAAATACTATTAATAAAAGAACCGGCACCTTTGGTTATTTTAAGCCTAGACTCTGCCAAATGCAAACACAATAAATAATTTTAGAGAGAGGACTGGGTAGGCTTGTCCAAAATCTGTTTCTGTAGTTTTTTTATAGAGATGCCAAGACTGTTTGATCAGCATGGGAGAGCAATTTGTTGACTCACGAAGCTAGCTCGCTCTGATTACTGCTTACATAGCACTTTGGAAAGGTTGGCCAAATACCTTCAAGTCAAGTACCTTGTTATTATGAACATGAGTGCCAGTAACAAAGAAAAAATAGCCTACGTGTCACTGAATAATAAATCACGGAGGCAAATAAATGACTTTTCTAAGAAACGCTCTATTTACGTTTCATCATGGGACAGGGCTTTGCTCATGCTCGCGGACGTGATAACGCTGAAAAGAAGATTTCCTTCTCAGGGCAGCATCTCGGCACCAGCCACCCCCGCGCGACGGCACGTCCCGGGGTCCGTTTGCCATCAGGCAGGCGAAGCGGCGAGGGAGATTTAGCGGCAAGAGCAGTTCCTAGTTTCAGCAGCGGAGCTGAACAGGTAAACATAGCTGGCCTTATCCAGCGGTCATAAACTCCCTCCCGCACATGAGCCCTTGGCATAATTACTCATGCAGAACAGGTATTCATCCTCTCTAAGCACCACATGAATGAGGCCATGGTGAAGTTATGCAAAGGGAATATGTATCCAATCTGATAAGAAGTCCCTAATAATTGCTGGTATTTTCCATAATATTAGTTTAGGGCTAGAGCCACAGAAAAGGTTTAGGCATGTAAGCTCTGCCTAACTGCCTCGTAGGCATTTGCGGCCAGTATTTAGATCCTCAAAACCCCTGTTCAGCTACTGCCTAACCCTGGAGGCGTCTGAAGTCTGCAAGTGCCTATGTTCCTGCCAGGAAAATTCCTGAGGTGCCCAAAGGTCTGCTCCTGGGCATGCCTGGGACTGCCTCTGGTTTTTCTTCTTTTTTTTTTCCCTCCTCCATTCCTGAGCTCAGTAAGCAGACACCCAGCTCATGTTTAACCCCTGATGGCATCCACAAATGAGAGCTCTGACAGATATCCTTTGAGAAGCCCCAGTTGTCCCCTGACCACAAAAAAAATGTAGTGCAGCAGGTGGAAATAGTGGTTTCAGCTCAGAATAACTCCTCTGTGGTGGCAGGACACCCAACTTTGGGTCCTCCCTCTGCCAGAGAGGGGACATCCCAGAAAAATATCTGAGACATCGAACTTCTTCCCTTTCTTTTTGGCAGAAGTAATTCTGTAGCTGATCTGCAAAATCGGTCTGTGGCCACCTTGTACAGGGGGTGATGTTCACAAGAAGGGGTTAACGCAGGTACCCTACACCAAAGGAGGCCAACCTGAGGACAGCTTTGTTGCCAGCAAGATAATTTTTCTAGCATCTTTTTAAGTGCCTTCAGGTGACTGGTGTGAAGGCAGGTGTGGCAACTGTGCTCCTGAGCAACATGAACCATGTGAATGTGATGGAGGCATCTCCCCCTTCTTGCTTTCCACTCTGTCAAATGCAGTCTTGGAGATCAGCAACTCAGTGAATGCCAAGTGTAGCAGGCAGGAGACCCAGCAGAAGGGAAGCGAGATAAAAAGTCAGAGCACAGGTAGGGCTGGGAGGGAGAAGGAAGAGCCCTCCAGGTGCTTCCTGGATTTAACATCCCCTGCTCTGTGGTAAGTGTCCACCTTCACTTCTCCAGTTCGCAAAGCCAGAGAATCCCACAGCAGTTTTGTGTCCTTCCTACTGGGCTTTTAGGCAGGGGTCCTTAGTCTGGACCTTAACTAGCCTGGCCAGGCAGAGCTGGGCACCCGATTCAGCACACTCGGGTGGAGTGCCAGTGCCTTGCTGACTCGGATGTGGAGCTGAGAGCCACCTTCCTCGGGGTGCCAGGACTCTTTGGAGGGATGTTGGCGTGCACAATTCCAAGTCTGTTATTGATTCACCTTTTATCTCTGTGACAAAACAGCAAGAGAAATCTTGTCTGTGGCCATCCAGATGTGGATGAGTTATCTGCTTTTGTGTACCTGCCGTACAGCTTCCAGTGCTTGGATGTATTCCTCAGCCATGGTTGTGCTGGTAGCAGCAGGAGGTGAACCCACATCTTTCCAGCAGATAGCCTGACAAAAGGTGTCACAGAGGTGATGTTCAGATAAGCAGCTGGGACAACCAGCCAGCACGGCCGATGAGGTTTCAGACAGAGCAGTACCAACCACAGAGGATGCAAGTGTGAGGGAGGCAGGACTCGCACCTCTCACCTGCTGGTGGCTGCTTTGTTTAAAGCCAGCTTGGCTACCCGGCGTCTCTGATTTAGCCTCAAAGAGAAGTATTTCAGTTTTATGACTTTTCTGCAGACCTCTCACATAAATATCTCGTGTCTTAATAGATGCGCTACTGAACAGCAGGGTAAAGCACCTCGCTCCTTTTCTGTCTCACGTACGCTTACCAGAAGGTTTCTGTCAGTGGTGGATGCTCTGCAGCCCCTTCTCTGTATCTGGGAATGGACACAGCACCTGCACAGACTGAGCCTCCCCCTGTCAACCACCCGGGGGGGGGTCTTCCTGGTGCCAGAGGGTTGTTAACAAGCAGTGTGTTCTATCCAGTGAGAGAAGGAGCAAAATGCTTTGTCTTTCATGCCTCTGCTGCTTCCATCTTCTATGGTATGGTGGGCTTAACATGGGTGGGATGCTTTGCTTTTTCCCCACCTCACCTAATTTCAAGCATGGCATGAACTACGGGCTTTATCAATCAAAGAATTGGCTTTAGGATAATAAATAGTGTTGTCAGCTTCTGCCCCTTACAACAGTTTGAATTTGAGACATATATTATAGAAGGTCTCTGGTGCTCCTGCTCTTTCCCCCCTGCTTCCCACCCTGCTACTCGGTCTGTGAGAAAATATGTCCTCCTGGTAGAGCCATGTTAGAAAGGAGGGGTGAGTGTTTCCTGTCTGGTGGAGCTATCATCAAGTTTCAGTCCAAATAAAGCTGAAAGGGCCTGCAGATTGGGAGGCTTTTCTGGTGAGACTTGCTCTGTACATTTGTTTTTATAGTACTATAGTTGCCAATCAAAGAAGCAAGCAAGTCAGTGCTTAATCCAATGCAGACTAAACAGCAAGGGGACTGGTTCTGGGAATTTGCTTACAAAGAGATTTCCTGTTCTGTTTGGAGGTCAGTCCCGTAAAAATAAGACAGTGGAGGGACTTGCTTGGTCCCTCAACATATAAGGGTGGAAGTGATAATCCCAGTTTAGCACGTGAAGAACCTGGGCAGGAATCCACCAAGTGCCTGCAGAGAGACACTTTGCATTTTGTCGAGGGGGGGTTTCCTCTCAAACTGATGGACAATCCATGCTTAGTGTTGTCGTGCTTGTTTCAGACTGTAAAAAGGGTGCAGAACCTCAAAGGACAAACAGTGACAGGTTATTCTTTTGTAGTCATACTGGGAAGTTTCTCTATGGGCAATGAGGCAAACCCATAGTATGTTTTACAATCTCACTTGCTTTTAGTCATCCTGAATTTTCATGTAAACGAGGGAGTGCTCACGCGAACAGAAATCCACTCTCTAGGCATAACTTCAGAGGTTGTCTAGGACATGTCATTGCCTCACCCGATGCAATCACCCTATTCCAAACGGGTAGAAGAGAGCAGGTTTGTCACTTATGGTGCCTTGGGGAACTCCAGGAGCTGTTTTATGCCATCACACCCCTGTATTATGATAGATGGTTAGAATGAACCTGAGATCAAGAGCCATGAAGGTAGGATGCTCCTGGGTGGTAGTGGTCAGGGCATGAAGCAGAGCCTGGGGATGTTTTCCAGGAGGCAGTGTGAGCTTGCTCCTTCTGTTTGCTGTGAGGGAGTAGAGCTGGAGCTGCTTTTCCAAAGGGGTTTGCAGATGGACACCCTCTTCCTACCTGCTTCGTCGCAAAAATCCTGCAATAATAGCTGCTGAGGACCTTCAGATTGTATCAGTTTTGCTTGAAAATGTCCTCTTGTTAACCAGTGATGGTTGCATGCAGGTAAACTGGTGCACCAGGAGGGGTTATTGCTAATGAGCAGTATGGTTAATGAGTGATGCAGTTGATCAGCTTATCATTCATTCTCATGCCTGCCTGTTCCAGTCAGAGTTCCTTCCATATCTCAGGATTCACCCACTTAGATTTCTCAGGCTGGAATCTGACAAGATCCTTCTCACCAAGTCATCAAGCACAAGAGCTATATATATATATATATATATGTCTATATATATCTCTATATCTGTATGCATCTCATTACCCTCACTGTTTCTGTGCCTCTCCTGATGTGTTATTATCAAACTGTGTGATACTTGTGTTGTGCTCCTCTGCACTCTGTCCTTAGAGTGACGCTGATGGCAAAGCCCAGTGAGAGCAATGGGAAAAGGCATCCTAGTTTGACAGCGGGGGCTATGCTGCATTTCTTTAATTGGTAAATTAAATCTCAATACAAAACATTGCTCAGATCAATTATCTTTGCACGTGTACATTCATTTGGCCAGCAAGTGCTGATTTTTCCAGTTATTTGTTCTACTGTATCTTCCATTTCTTTATATATATAATGCTTCATAGTTCTAGGTGTTAATCTCGCTGTCTAAATCAATCCCTTTTCATGACATTGATCTGTTTGGCATCTCTTGAAAGTATTCTGCAGAAGTCTCGCTCACCCTCACGTTAGGTTTCCTCATCTGAGAACAATTATAGTTTTAGCTAAACACACAATGCTGTCCTGTGGGAAGAGCCGTGACGCGTCCGTACCGACGCCGGGTGAGCATCGAGCGGCAGGAACGCGCGTTTGTTTGCCTTCCCTGGCTGCAGTCACTGCTTCTCTGCTTTGTGCACCAGCCTCTGCTTCTCTGCTTTGTGCACCAGCCTCTGCTGCTAGCTCCCTTCCTGCTTCTTGGGCTGGTTCGGTTTAGCTTGAGCTTCAATTTTGCCGTGTGTCAACTGGATTAATTTCCCGGTTCATCTCTAAACTTAGATACTCTGGAAAGCTGATTCAAATCTCTCTACAGTGCAGGTCAGCTAATCTGGCTGGCAGCATCTCTGCCCAGGGAACTCCACACTCTCTGGTGGGTTGTTTGGGAACATTCCTCACCCAGTTATGGAGCGGGGCACCAGCCCTCCCCAGTTCTGACAGGGGAATAGAAGTTGTGCACGTCTTCGGCTTCCTCAGTAGCTTTCTGGAGGCGGATGCAGAATGTGCTTTGGAGCTCAGCAATCTGTTGGTTTTGTGGTACAAATATCATTTTTGGGACCTGTGTTTAATAAATACCTGGGAGCAACTGCTCCCTGGTTTGCAGTTGAGCTGCAAGTAGTTTCTTTGCTTTGGAAATTATAAGCAACACTGTTGCTTTGGGGGATAACCAACCACAGCCCCCAGAAGATACTCTTTTAAAAACAGAAATGACTATTTTGGAGTTTAAATTGTTTTCTGTCATCTCTGGCTCCTGAGACCCAGCTATCCAAAACTGAAGATTTTGAATTCATTTCCTGTCATCGCTTATACTGCTTTTAGAACTTAGCAATGCTGCTTCTGTCCCTAAGCTGCACCTTCAGTTTGCTGCAGTACTTGTAAGGAACTTCTTGATCGTTGCTTCCTGCAAGTTTTTTGCTGAGACTTGTTGAATGTTCTGTGACAGAAATCCATTCATCAGAATGGCTACCTGATTTATTTCATGGTCACAGAATGGCTTGGGTGGGAAGGGAACTTTGGAAGTCACCTAGGTCTGTGCAAACCAACAAACAAGCTGCAGCCTCCGTGCTCTGTTCCTCCTCCAGCAGCACAGTCTCTGGGTCTTTAGGGAAGAAAGTGCAATAAATTCTGTTAAGAACACTTTTGCTTTCAACATTTTGTGTGCCTGCAGTAGTGAAATATTTCATGTGGGAGCAGCAGTAACTATGCAATCTTGGCTGGTTTTGGGGTGGATTTTTGGTTTTTGTTTTTTTTTTTTTAAACAAAAAAAAAACCCAGAAAAACCACCCCCAAAAAATCAAACCAAACCAAAAAAAAGCCAAAACCAACCCAAAAATCCGCACTCACCTCTTTTCACAGTCTCCATAAGCTTTCTAATATATTTGCTTTGAAATGATTTTGGATTTGCTATGTTTCCTACAAATCAAAGCTGATACAAATCATGTGTTCTATTAAGTACTTGATCTCCCCCCAAAAAAATTCAGCTACTTTTTGCTCGATGGCCTGTCCAAACAATGAGTGAGTTTCTTCGTTAACTGGATACCAACGGCCAGCCACAACATATGTTTTTGTTCTTTTGAAGTGCTCTCTTAAAAAACAAAACAAAAACCCCCACAAAACAGCTTACATTCAGATGTTTAACAGTTTTTTTAAAAAAGTTTCCTGAGTGAGATGTACCTAGGGAGGTTTAAAAGCTTTTTATTGTTATTATCATCACTAGAATAAATTTAGTATCACGCACACGTGGGAACCCTGGTAAAACTCTGACATCCAGGAAGCAAGAAAAGCAGCATGTTCTTCTGCATGCAATTCTTCATCATTCCCTGAAATATTTCATTTTTAAAAGTGCCTAAAGTAATGGCCTTGGCTACTAATGAATGTTAGTGGGTGTCCATAGTAAAGGTTTGCTTGTCTTGATCAGAACTTCAGCGGGATGGAGAAACCTGTGGAAATTGATACAGAAACAAATGGAACCAATATCGTTGTTTTAAATATGGTTCTAGAAAGACTCATAAACATGAATTCTGTGTTAGTTTTCAATCTACCCGAGTGGGAACATTTATTAATAGTACAATATATGTTTTAAATATTACCTTTTGTCCAAGGATTAAAAAATGGGCTATCAAAGGGGCATGGTCAGTATTGTAATGCCTGTCGAAAAGGAATCTTTGATGTACTCTGTACCTTAAGATGGTGAAATCCAAATGAGAAATACGAGTTAATCAAATACAGATGTTATCCCAAAATAACATAGGATGTTAAAGGGCAGCAGATTTTGGAACAGCTGTCCGGTGACACACAGTTATGAAATGAGCTTGGATTTTTTTTTTTTTTTTTCTGGTTTGGCTCCACACAACTTCAAAAATTTCCCACTGTATTGTCAGAACATGTTCTGCCACATCCTGCAGGACTTCTGTATGCGGCCAACCCCCAGATCCTACCAAATGTCCTGAGACCTAGCTTATGAAGGGATAGTGAAAAGATTATCCCCTTTCTGTTTAAAAAGGGAGCAGTTAAAACCATAGAAAATAACAAGAGGTAGAAAGAAATTGAATCTCGTGCTCCTGCTTAGTCACTTAGAGGGGTTAGAGAACAATTCACGGGCTTGAAAGGCAAGATGTTTGAACTGCTGGAGGAGTTTCTGTTGTTCTTTTGCATAAAGTACAGAAGTTACATTGGGAAAGCACAGCCCTAAGTAGTTGTCTTCTCATTGAACTAGGAGACAGATCAGTTGTAATGCTCTCAGAGGTGGTCGCACCACTTAAAAGCAAAATAAATGGGTTGGGCAAGTTATGAGTCAGGCATTATCTGTGGGGGTGCTTGGGTGGTGGAAAAGGGCTTCGGCAGCAACTTCTTTGAAGAGCCCGTGATCATTATGGACAAACCTGCTGGAGGGAGAGGCTGTTCCATCACTAGGTAGCTGGGGAGAAGGTGATGTGTGTGGTTCACCTCAACAGCCCCTCATCAGCTGGGCCACCCTGGCACGGGAAATGGGGTGAAGCTTGGCTCATCTCAGCTGTTGCCAGGTTTGCCCCCACCAGCTTGTAACCTGGCAGCATCTGACCAAGCCCATATTAGAAATAATAATTAGAAATATCAGTCCGCCGTTCAGCGAAAGCACAGCTGTCACGGCATTGCTTTAGAGGTTGCAATGAGTGCACGTCTTAAAACAGCAAAACCAGGAGTGCTGGGGATCTGACCTCAACGTGTGGTTAATGAAGCTCTAGAGTGAGCTGCAGGTAAGGGTGAGGACTTCACAGACCTGGGCACAGAGATGTGTGGAAAAAGCTGATTTGGGGAGTGGCTTGAGGTTTGGCGTTCCCATAAAGAACATTATGTGAAAACAAAGAACTTCTAATGGAAATCTTTGGGAAGCTTGAAATATACTTTAATCAATTGTAGCAGTTTCTAAGGGAATAAGCCAGTGAAAGTCTGGGTCTTATCAGTCTAGAAATCCACTTGAAATCATGGGAATCCAGGTACCTCTGAGACAAACCTGCCTGACTCAGATCGGTGTGTGAATTTCAGCTATGTTTTTATTCCTGCTGTTTGTTTATTGAAGTGTATTTGTTATTCCCCTTAACTGTTTCAAAAAACCAGACGCAACACTTCAAAAAAGCCCAACTCTAAAGCAGGGCTGATGCCTCTCAGATACAGGGACATGCTTAGGTCAGGATTGCTGAATCATGTGGAGGATTAAAAGCAGCCAGTAATTTTATGATGGCAAATATTAGCAACTGCAGTTTAACATCTGTGGAATATATGAATCAGACTTTATTTTTCTGTCAGAGAAAATGTGCAGGAAAACTAGTTTCTCTCCCAAATATCTTGGAGGCAGAGCAATTTTGAAATAAGTAGTAAAATGGCAAACTATTTATCTTTGGTTTTTCCCTTTCAAATATGAATATTAAAGAAGAGCAGGTAGAAACAGTTTGTACACATTTCAGAAGGACCTTGCTGCATTATCTGGCACAGTAGGCGTGTTCTTTGACAATTTATTTTTTGATCTGGTCAATACTAAATGTTATAAAGGTAATGTGCTGGAAAAAACAGAAGGGAAAAGAAAGGTCTCTGCAGCCAGTAAGGGAAAAAGATTCTTTGCTTTGTAGCTTCATTTCAAAGCAAACATAACTATTTCTGTAACAATGCAATTGCTGCCATGGCTTAAACTCTCTTTCTACCACAATTCACTACGTTTCCTACAAAAACTGTGGACTGGAATTCTGGGGTCGGTGTCTTGCACTGTGGCTGATCATTCTGTTGCCTTCTGGCCAGGAATTTTCCAAGTTTTTGAGGAGTTCCATCCTGACGAATGCAGCCTGGGACATCTGCACTCACTTCTCTAACCTAGCCCTTCTGGGAACGCCAAATCTAATCGCAGGGAAGGTGCTAGGTTAGATTAGGGGCCGGGTTGTGATTGGGGTGTTTTCGTCTGCTATGATGTGCTTTTACATTAAGCTCAGATGTTGTGCAGTAGATGTAATATAAATAAAATAAATGTGTTTCAGCTTGTCCAGTATTGGATTCCCTGAGCTCAGTGCAGATGCCTCGGCATAAAGAACAAAATCCTTTTTGTGAAATGTGGTCACAATGAATGGGATTTTCAGAAGGCAAAATGAAGTTTAATTTTATTCTGGGGACGCGGAAGTTCTACCAACTTCAGTGGAAGAGGCATTAGGTCAACAGGGAGGGTTTCTGATGGGGTGATCTCGGGGTGTTTGCGTCCAGTTCCTGGAGTCAAAAAAGAACTGGCATTTCTGAAAGCTTCTGGCTTTAATGTATAAGACAGAAACTGGAAAAAAAGAAATCTAGCAAAATCCACTCCCAACATCCCAACAGAGTATCTCTGACTTCAGCCAGGCACTGATAAACATGAGAGAATGCAAGTTTCCTTGAAGCTGACACAGGATAGTGAGTGATTTATCAGCATATCCAGGCAAAGTGGATTTAAATGAGCTCCCACGAGCCCAGTCATCCTTTGGACTTGAGTCAGGGCCTGCTGAGCTCGGGGCAGGTCTTACTGACCCTGGCCCAGTCAGGTTCTCCTCCTGTTAATGACGATGGGAGTTTTGCCTGGGTTTAACTGGGAGCAGGTTCAGGCACAGACTTATCACCTATAGGAATACTCCCCCCATGAATGTACCATACTATAAATACAATATAAATATTAGTGAGTGGCTTAACTTCAGTTTATATTTCCCAACTCTCAAACAATGGACTCGTAAGAAATAAGAATAAAAATCCTTAATAAGGGACACATGGTTTTGTAAATATATAAACAACATGCTTAAGTTATTCTTCAGTCTTGTTTTAAGACTTGCCCTTTCTAACACCCCAGCTTTCCATGAATGTTTCTGAATTAATTGAAAAGAAGGGTGAGGTGCAGCCCCAAAAGCTTTTTGTCCACCACATCCCGGCACTTTCTTCATCTCCACTGGTAATCATGGGTCCCAGATGTTGAGCTGTTCTGGATATGTTTCCTCAACAACAACATCTGGCTGCCTGGCAGAGCCTCCCAGCCTGTTGCACTGGCAGCTCACGAGTCCCTTGAAGCTGCTCCATGCTCCAGCAGCAGCCCGGCTTTGCTGTTCTCGGTCTGCCGGGGCAGCCACGCTCACGCAGGTGACGTTTGCCTCTGAGCCTCCTTGCTTGGCCCTTGGCCATTTTCTAGCTCTCTCGGGAAGTGCCGGGCTCTCGCTGGGACTCTGGGGCAGACACGCCAGCAGTCGCCAGGTACGTGTTGTCACGTCCTTCTTGGTAGGGACTCGTGCCTCAGCCCTGCTGATGGGCTCTTCCAACACTGGTGCCACCTTCCTTTCCCAAAGCCTGCATCGCCTGGATAAAGGCAGCTCCTCAGCCCAGCTCTGGGTCTGCTCACTGGGATGCTGGGAAGCAGAGGTCGATCTGAAACAGGGCTTGTCTGAGGAATGGTGGGTGAGAATCTGCAGCTGAGCCGGCCCCGTGCACTGGCACCCAGCACCTGCTGGCATCCTGGGCTGTACCCCCAGCAGCGTGGGCAGCAGGGGAGGGGGGGGATCCTGCCCCTCTGCTCCCAGGGCTCTGGGAGAGAGTAGAATTGTCTGAAATTCTCAGACCTTGATTAGATTTTTCTCTTTGAAAGCTTCAGAGGTGCATTTGTTGCTCCTTTTTCCCCACCACCTCCTGTTCACAGTGAGGTGTAACAGAAGGGGAGTATGGCAGGGAACAGGAGCAGTGCTGGGTGTGGAATAAAGGGCTAGAGGAGCAGGGTCCCGAGAGGGAAGGTGCAGGGCAGCTGAAAGCAGCACAGCAGGGAGAAGAGCCAACCCAGCTCTCCAGTAGGAAAAAAAAAATCTCATTTTTGCCAGTAAGGACTGATGTGTCTTGTGCCATGTTTGGAAACAGAGGCACATGGCAGGCAGCAGATAGGACGTGCTCTGCCCTCACAGCACTGCTGTGACCAAGCAGTTAAAGAAAGGAAAACAAACTTTCTTCTTCAACCATCCGGCTGCCCCTGAACCCTGATATGAACCCGTGCGCAGCAGCCTTGCTGAAATTGCCGCGAGTTTCTCCTCTGGCTCCAGTGCTCCAAAATACAAAGTCAGCTTCATTTTATCTGAGAAGTTGCTCGGTTTTGAGCAATTTCTTATGCAAGCAACGACTCCCAATAAGCTTTGAAACTTCCCATGAAATACATCCTTCTGAAAGTATTCTGGTCATGTCCCTTGCCTTTGATGGAAAAAGGCTACAGCTGTATAAAAAAAACCCCAGTCTGACTGGGGACATGCTTGAGCCAAGCCATGTGATAGCATTAATCGGCCCAGCTCCACTGAACTGGCTCAGCTTCTTCTAGGAAAATAGAGCCTAGCACTTGGTCCCTCACCGTTGCTTCTAGAATCAAAGATTTATAGCGGTGCTCCAAGGGTATTAGAGAACTGGAGCAGTATTTCAAAGTCTTGTCCACAAGAGACGCTCGCATCCTCTGCAGGGGTCAAGAAACCCAAGAGCTGTGGTGTTCTTGGAAATCTGGGGCAAGGTGTTCACTGCCTTTACTTCTGTAGCCGTGTAGGACCTAGATGTCCATGTGCATATATACACGGCCACGGCAAATAGAGAAGGGCGGCTGAGGAGGGTTAAATCTGCAGATGTTACAGGGAGATGGATGTAACTTCTGTAAGTGATGTCACCTCAGTAATCGGTGTCCTTAGCTTTGAATTTATGTCCCTTTTGGTTCTGGGTGATCCACCCAACCCTGGCTGTACCTTGGCTATAGCTACATTGATAGAATTCTAGCGGTGAATGTCCTCCTGTCTTCTGCCTGCTGAGAAGTGCTGGCAGAGCTTGGGCTGACTCGAGCTTGGATCCCAACCATCGCTGCTGGGGAAGAGGGAGAAAAGTTTCTGGATTACAGCCTCTGCTCTCTGAGCTCCACACAGACAGAACTTCATCCCCTGGGGATCGTCTTTTGTTATCGCCAGCACTGAAGTTACAAACAGCTCTAGGACTGGTTTTCTAGTTGAGACAGAAAAAAGCTGTAACTGCTTTAGGCAGGTGTGAAATGGCTCTGTGCTGGACAAACGTGGTAGAGAGAGCAACGAGAGAATCGAAGCGAGGAGGAGCTGTAACTGAGTGGGGAAAAAGGCTGAATGTGGAAAGGTTCATTATATTACAAATGGCTTTTTATATTTACAGTGCTGCTGTACTTAGTGGTAAGACCAGTTTGTATCACAGCAGGAGGGAATATAAAAATGTTCTAAATTATGGTAAAACGTGCAAGTAAATTGATTTCTTATTTTTTTCCAAAGGTGAGCAATTCTGGAGCTGGTCAGAAAATTAGAAAAAAAAATCAGACTTTTTTTGGGGGGTTGCATTTGGTTTATTTTTTTTCAGTTTGCTAGATTATCACAAGTATCAACTGTGTTATTGTGTTTGTTCTGCTGATAAACTGTCAGGAAAGAAATCTCTTCTTAAAAAAAAATTATTCAAGGCATAGAAAAATAGACGTAAGAGTACGTTTTTAAGCAATTTTTTTTTTTTTATATAAGAGAAAAACAGCTGAATATTAATTAAAATACCCTGATTATTAAAATTCTCAAAGTATGACCAGAAACACTGTCCCTGATTCGGGGAAGAGTTTAAATACACGCGGGGTTCTTTTTTTCGGTGTGGGGGAATTTCCTGGGTCCTGGTGTGTGTGCTGAAGAATCCTTCCCACCTCCAGATCCTCCCTTTGAGTCAGCGTTGGGAAAATCTCGCCTCCACACGCTGAGAAGGTTGGTAGCACAGCTTCAGTTACAGCGCACAATTCCTGCAGTCTGATCCCGCAGCTTCTCAGGGAAGAGAAAACCAAGATATTTTTCGTGTTATGCAAAGCTGCACGTTTTACTCGGTATTGTTTTAACCCCCCTGGAAGCCTGAGGCTGAGCCCGTTTCCTTGCTGCTGCAGGAGCTTTTCTTTCCTATTGTGTGAGTGTCCCGGGTTGTTATTGCAGGGCTGTGATCTCGGGCTCTTTGCCTGGCTGTGGGGTTGGGTTTTTTTTCAGTTTTAGTTCAAGTGAAGCATTTGATCTGAAACAAAGCACGACAGATCTGAACTGAGTTAGAAAGCGCTCAGATTTGTCACCTAGTACCACAATATCCGTAATTTCTGGATAGTTTTTTGGTACCACGATATCCGTAATTTCTGGATAATTTTTTGGTACCACGATATCCATAATTTCTGGATAGTTTTTTGGTACCACGATATCCGTAATTTCTGGATATGTTTTTGGACATAGAGACACATTTGCCACATGGCTGGGGATTGCTTCCCCACTCAGCCCAAAGAAATAGCCTGAAACACGTCTCTCGGGAGGACAAAAAGCAGAACTCGCGGCTCTTTCTGGATCACGTTGAGCAGAAACTGCAACACTCGTCTCATTAGCTGCAGCATCAAAGCAGAAGGGAATAAAAAGGGCACGTGCGTGCTCCATGGCAGTGTCTCTGTGCGCAGCAGCCTGAGAAATACCTGTCAGAAACGCTTATTACAGATGCTCCAGCCCCGAGCGGTCGGCACAGAGCCCCTCGCCCCGTGCCGCTGCTTTCTGGTGGTCTCTCCTGACGCCGATGGCTTTCAGTGCTTGAAAGAAAAAGGGGAAATAGTCCTGAAATATGCAAAGAGAAAATATTTAAAGAAATTGGAGTCTCTGAAGTGTGACACAGAGATGTAGTTGCACATCTGCTCTTAAGGATTCCTATCACATAAACTCTGTCATCGCCTCCTTTCAGGTTACAGCACCAATGCATATTCGTTGCTTTTCAGCTCACCCAACATTTTTGACTCTCCAAAAAAAGGCTTTTCAGGTTTTTAACAGGTATTGATCTGTTTTTTTTATAAGAACACAGAGGAAACCCTGACAGTGGTAATCTTCCCGAAGAATGAAACTGATTTTTGAGAAGTCCAAATCGCTGTGAGTTCCTTGAGTCAGACACTTGGAGGAGGCAGAGCAGCAGTTAAAGCCAGGAGGAAGAAATGAAAGGGAGGAGATATAGAAAGAAGTGAGATGATCGATACCCCTTGATATCAAGGTGCATTCTATGGATGTTTCTGACAAATCCTAAAGGAAGGGTATGATTCTCTCTTTTTACCTGTGTCAGGAATGAACAGAATTACTCTGGGTGTTCTATAGTGTTGAACAAGTGCTTGTGGGCCCCATCCTGCTTTGGTACCCAGGACCTGAACACACCTTTATGTGTCTAATGCTTGGTTTTATTCTTGCACACGCTAGTTTCAGTTGGTCTGCCGTGTGACGTGTGTGATGTGTGTACAAATGAAAGGAGAATTAGGTATTCTGTTTAGTTTTGGGTTTCATACAGAAAATGTGTAAAATCGGTGGAATAACAGTGGATTTGCACCGGTGAGCACAACAGCAGCGCGTTGTGTCCTGCACAAAGCACCTCCCTGTTCTCCTGGTTTCCAGTCAGGGTTGCCAAGACACATGGAGCGCGCGTAGGGAAGCCTTCCTCACCCGAGCGAGCAGGGCCAGCCTGCTGTGTCACAGCCCCCTCGACTTTTGAAGGCACTTGCTGAAAAGGAAGTTCCACAGCCTTGTCACACGTACAAAGATAAGTAACGTTCCTTCTTGATTCATGATCAAAAGGCTCAGTGCAGTTGCATTCCCACATTCTTATTTCTCCTTTCAATGTATTCCAAACTCTTTTCCTTTTTTTTCCTCAGTCTGGAAGTGTTGTATATTTTTCATTAGACCTTTCTGACCAGTTCCCACTAACACAGATACGTTCACTTCACCCTTCTGATTATGTTACAGGCTTCTCCTAGTGGGACACTTGCAAAATCTCTGCTTTTTTTTTTTGCATGAAACTCCCAACGGCATCAGAACCACAGCACCTAGATGTAATCCAGAATTTGGTTCAAAATTATTCAGATGACTGAGAAAAGCTTGTCTACTTGGTTGCTGTACCTTTTTTTTGGGATTATTGTTTGCTTAAGTGATGGAGGCAGACTTGCAGCTCCTGCAAGCTGTGGAGCTTCGCTCCCTTCTTGCACCATGATTTGTACTGAACAGGGGTGAACCAGAGACCCTTTGGCATCCCCTCTGCCAGGCCTCCCAGCTGGGGGCTTCCGGCTTGGTCCTCGTACAGCGGGTAGCTGGTGCTTTCACCAGAACTTGTGTCTGATGAGGCTGCGCTCTGAGGACAGTGAGGGACAGAAGCAAAGAGGACACGGTTCTCTCTGATCCTCATTTTAACCACATCTTCAAACGGCACGACTCTTTTTCTTGCTTGCTCTTGTAAGCTGCAAAAGTGCCTCGGATCTCGGAAACCATTCCCATTTAGATGTGCTTAGGTGGTGATCTGTGCAGTGCAGTAGGAGGAAGGTCAGCCTTGGCTGATGGAGGCAATTCCCTCCTGGCCGTATGTGCGAGAAGCTGAGTGCTCCTTGTGATCCCTGAATAAAGCTAACAGGGTTTTTAATAAAAGCTGAGACTGCTGGAACTGAATCCATCACTGCTTTAAAGCATGAAATAGATACTTGCCATATAAAGCCAGAAAGTGTTTGGTTGGTAGCCATGGCAATTTACAGGTGTTAAATTAGCCACAATGGGGCTGCCTCGTTCCCTGATGCAACAGAAATATTTGGAGGCTTACAATGAAAAAAAAAATTAATCAAGTCCTGCAATATAAAGAATAAAGTTCAAACAGGAACGGGGAGTGCAGAGTTATATCTGTATTTCTATGAAATTTCATAAAATGGGATTTTAAACTGAGTAATACAACCCGCTGCCTCAACTGAAATAAGGAACTTGGGTCGATATTTTCATTAAATGCAGAGTATTTGTGGGTACTGGTGGCGATTGGGTGTTGCAAATGCAGTCATCAGTTTGAAACTGAGCATGTAAAAAGGTATTTTAATAAAAAATACGGTCGCCTTGGTACCTGAATCTGCCCTTCCTGTGTTGTATGGCAGACACTCTGCCCATTACACTGCAGCCACTGCTTAATGAGAAGGGAAATTTCAGGGCACAGAATTAGCTGCAGGAAAGCGCTCCTATTATTGAATGAATGCAATAAAGACACAGCAAAATTTACAAGGAAAAGTTTAATAAAATATTGACTATAAAGGCTACAATGCTCTGTGTCTGCTCTGTAGCTGATATCCAAAACTCTGCGCGTCCAAAAGTCCACGCAAATTGGAGTTAATTTACTTTGCGCTTTTCTTCTTCAGGAGTATAAAGTGAGCACAATAATTTTCCTTTATTTTTATCTAGAAATGGTTTCCTAACTGGGAGCTTATTAAGAAGGAGGCAGGGTTGGGCTCTCCATGACATCAGGGTAGATTATGTCTCGGCAGCACCAGAAGAGGCTGAGTCCCAGGGTCTGACCGTTTGTTCGCCCCTGGCCAGCACGCTGGGCTCCCGAAGGCCGGTGGCAAGTGACTCTTCCCCAGCTCTGTTGTTGTCTCTGCTGGCAACGGCCGGTGGGTTTTGGTACCGTAAGGAGTTGAGCCAGCTGTAGTTTATCAGCTGGCGTGGTGTTGCTTTTGTGATTGCACTGCATGGTTCCACCCCGGCGTGACTTGGGCTGGAGCTGGTCGTGGAGAAGCGATGTTTGCAGCCCCTGCCTGTGCAGCCGTGGTGGGGTCTCCTCCTCCGGCCCTCTTAGGAGGGGAGGCACCAGATGCTTAAACCCCAACTCTGTAAATGGCAAATACCCTCTCTTGGGTGTTTGAGAGAAGACAAGCGAAGAGCAACAGACGGTCCCAGAGAGGTCTGGACAATGATCTTACTAAAGGTTGGCCCTGGGTTGGAAGTTCTCCCGTGATCACGTTCTCTGGAGCAGTGGCGTAGCAGGGGACCTGCACCCGGTTCCTACCATCCCGGGAGGGAACTTGCCAGCTCAGAGGGGTAGCGTGTCAGAGGCAGCGACAGCGCTTTCTCATCCACAGGCACACGTTTCTTCCAGATAACCTTCCTTGAAAGCCAGCGGAAATTTCTGGCCAGAGGGCGACACTCTACGGAGTGTTTTGCACAGCTCTGTTTCCGCACTAAGTTAGGGATGGATGGGGGGATGTTGATGGGGGAAGGTAGGATCCTTAAGCGTAGACTGGTGCGAATGCTTCTGAACCTTATTGGCTGTTTCCCCACATCCTCATCGTTCCCCAGCCCACGGTGGTCCGCAGGGAGTTTGCTGTATCCTTGGCCCCTAGACAAAGTGACCTCTGTTTGCTTTAAACCCGGTGCTGTTGGTGTTGCCAGCGTTGTCAGTGACTCAGGCGGTGATTAAACACAGAAGGATTTTTCCCTGCATTTATGAAACATAAAGATATTTGTTTTGATTCCATCACTGTCACCTCATTAGGCACCAGGAAAGTTACGTTATACACGGGATCAGTTTTGCACTTGGTTTTGTTTACTCTTCATAAATTAACATGGTAATTCACTGTAATAAAATTCTTCGTTTACACAAAGATATCAAAAGGCATCGTCCATTATTCTCCTTAATGTTACAGCCTCAGAGTGTGCAGCGAAAGGCTCTGTTTATACTGCAGCTGGACGGAGCACTCACTGCAGAGCGTCACGTCCTAGATATGCTCCTCTTTAAGAGGCAGCAGAGAAATGCCAAATAATGGAAAAAACAGCACCCCTCACACGGGAGAAAAAACCTAAAAATCTCCCAAACCACCTCCTCTATTACAATGTCTCCCATCTTACTGAATTACTCATCCTGAACTCTGCCTCCTTCCATTTACATCCCTTTTTCTTGGCCCAGCCAAGACCGAGCCCCGCGAGCTGCAGAGTGAGAAGGGCTGCCCCCAGTTGGAGCTGGGAGCATCCGCTGGGAAGGCGATGGGGAGCCGGGACAGAGCGCGTGCGGCTGCCCCTCGCAAACCACCCCTCCTCTCTCCAGGGCTGGGCAGGGGTCACCCTGCAGCCCACGGTGCCCGGGCAGCTCTGGGACTCGGGGTGCCCTTCCCTAGGGAGGGAACCCAACAGCTCCGGTTGCCCGCGTGCAGAACGCTTTGTGCTGCCTCCAGGTCCTGGCACCTCTTGGCACTTGCCGACCTGTTGCTTCCAGCACTGGAGTTGCAGCCTGCGGAAGAAAATACCCAGCTCGTGGACTTCCCCGTGTGGAAGTGAGGCACTGAGAGCAAAACAAAGCTCAGCTTCTGCTCCCCTTCCTTCTTTTCTCTCCCTTTCCTCTTTCAGGGCTGTTTATGTTTGCAGGAGCTGCAGGGGAGCTGGAAGTGCTCTAGCTGATCCAGCAAGCCTCCTCATTCCCACCCCAACATCTGTGTGTGTTCTTTGTGGACTAGATGATCTCTGGAGGTCCCTTCCAGCCCCTGCCATTCTGGGAACCTAAATTTCTGGGGAAGAATAAAAAGCACTTGGAGAAACTGAAGAATTCAAACTTCTTCCCTGCAAGGGTTGCCAATGCCTTGCCCAGGCTGCCCTGGGAGCTGGTGCAGTAGAAGCCGTGTAGATGAGGTGCTGAGGGACATGGGTTGGTGGTGTGATTGGCAGCATTGGGTTATCGATTGGACTTGATGATCTAGAATCATTTTGGCTGGAAAAGAACTTTATGGTTCTGTGATCTGATGGATTAAAACTTTGTTATCGTGCTTTTACATCAGGTAATGTTCTGGCCTGTGCTTGCACCAGTCAGAGCTAATCCCATTGGATGCAGGAGATCCAGCCACGCTTTGCCGTCACATACAACGGCAGCACCCACAAGAGGAGGTCTTCCCCTGTGCAGCGAGCCCATGGTGATGCTTAAACACATCTTCCTTTCTAGCTATTAAAAAGGCCTTCAGCTTGACACTTCAAAAATCAGGAGGGGTGTTCTGAAAGCCCACTGTTTTGGACAGTTCATAAACATGTTTGCAGAAGTTTTATGAGTATGTATAGAACAGAGGCAGTTCAGAATATCGTAAAAATTCTTGCAGGTTTAATTTTGGAGATGAAAGAGTAAATATTATGTATTTAGAAATAGGATAATAATGTAACTTTTAATCTGAAGGAGACAGAACTCTTATATCTTTTTTATATTGATGGATGACATGATGACAAACAGTAAGTTTTACTAACTTTAATGTTATCACTCCTTCAAGATAAGGGGCAAAGGGAGTTGTCAAGAGCCAGGTCTCCCCTGAGCCTCCTTCTCCCCAGGCTGAACAAGCCCAGGTCCCTCAGCTGCTCCTCACCAGGCTCCTGCTCCAGCCCCTTCCCCAGCTCCGTTGCCCTTCTCTGGCCACGCTCCAGCCCCTCAGTGTCCTGCTGGGAGCGAGGGGCCCCATAGGGAGCAGCCATCCCCTCAACACAGGAAGGGATCAGTGTTTTGTCAGCCTCTCCTTACGGATGGAGCCTCTCCACCTCAAGGCTCCTGAACCCAGGCTGGCTGGAGCTGCTTGAGCTCGCTCTCTATCTTCCCCCTCCTGCATTTTAAGGATTTTTATGGAAAACACATTTGTGATGTATTCGATTGCATCTATGCAGGGGAGAATTAGATTGGCATGAAGGTAAACAACTGGCAAATTATTCATAACTCAAAATCTGCCCGGTGTCTTTTTGTTCCAAAGCTTTAGAAATTAGAGACTGCTCACCAGATGTTATAAAAGAAATTACTAATTTAACTGCTAAACTGCTAAAAGGCTCACTCTGGTAATATTTTCCTGCAGAAAATGTCTGCGTCTTGTTAAATGTTTATTGAATACTGTAATTATATTACATTTGCTGTTAAACGATATTGACATTTTTGAATAAAAAGGAAGGGTTTTGTTGGGCGCTTTTTTTTTTTTTTTTGTTTTTGGGTTTTTTTTTTAATTTAGGCAGGATCTATAACGTGAATATCTTGTTGCAGCCTAATGTGGGGCATTGAAAAAAAAAAAAACCCTCCCCGCCCTCAAAGTAAAAAGCCTTCGGCCAATGTTTCTCTCTGTGTATTATTTTTTCAAAGCAGCTCCGGCTTTTGTGGCACCAGCTATGATTAAGTACCAGGAGTTTCTCACTATCAGCAAATGTTTCAAGGCAAGTAAGCAGCAAAGCCTCCGCGAGCTGAGGGCTGGTGAAATAAGGATATATTTAGCAATGAAACAGCTGTTCCTTGAGCAATAACCCAGCTGTTTGGCTCAGAGAATACCTGTTAGAGTTATTAATCATATTAAAAAGTAGGAGAAAAAACCCACACCTCAAGCCGGACTCTAGAAGGCATGAAACAGGCATTTTAGGGTTGGGTTGGTTTTTGGTTTGGTTTTTTTATGAAAAGGTGGGCTTGTCACTGTGAGGCGTGCAAGGGGAGGGAAAAAAACCAAGGAAAGGCATTGTAAATCTCTTAGATGTATTTATATAGATGGACTTAATATTAAATAAGATTAATTGCTAGCTGCCAGTCAAGTCTCCTGTCCTCATTTAGGGGACTGTGCTCTTCTAAAGCTCTTGCAGAGCGCTTTGTGTCCCGGTGTTTTCTGTCCCCATCCCCTCCCCTCGCTCCGTTCTGTGGAGTTACGGGGAAGGGCTCAGATGGGATCTTGGCTCACGGTGCCACTCGGCTCACAGTTCATTTTTCCCATTTCCTATTGGGTAATGGAAGACAGAAATCTGGCTCCTGTCGGCCTTGGGACCTATCCATAACTCTAGGAATGTGCTTTCTGCCGGAGGTGAGCGCAAGGAATACATATAAAATTCTCCCGCGTGGCCGGAACACCAAAGACAGACCCTCTTCTATAGGGTTTCCCTCTCACGCAGTAGATTTTATCAAGAGTCAATGACCGTAGGCTTGCGCCGAGCAGACGTGAGTACTCCAGGGTCTCAACTGCAACCCGTGCCCTTCACAGAGGTGGGCTGGCTGGGGACAGCCTCAGAAGCAAACCCTTCCGTGCCGATGGGGCCCGATCCTGGCTGCCGGTCGTGCATACAGAGTTGTTCTCGGGGCTCCCTTGTTATTGCAGGTGGCTCTGCACCGCGCTGCTGGAACCAGCACCAGAGACACCTACGGCCGTACAAAGCGTGTGCTCTCTGGACAATGCAGTGATTCACTAGGAAGGGGACAGATGCGTTTCTTTTGGCCAGTGTTTGGGGGTTTCTGACTTAGGGTATTCGAGCTCTTTTGCTTTCTGTCTCTTTAAAGGATAAGTAAATAGAATAAAGCTCAGATATTTTAAACAACTCAGACCTGAGCTACCGTTTTTTTTTTTGGTTTTAGCTGGAAATGAACATAGCACTGTTTTTAAAATGGAATGCAATATTTTAACCTGTCGAAATGAAACGCTTCACTTAAGGGAGTCTGAATGGGAGAATAGAGGCAATCTAGTTAAGACATATTTTTTTATTTATATCATCAATTTTTATAAACCCATCCATATGAACAGAAACATATCTGTCAACAACGAAAATTGCTCAGACGTCCATCAAAGGTAATTCATGCATTGAAGGCTCCGTGGACTATCACAGCTGAGATCTGCTCCCATTTACTGTGGTTTACATTTTTTGTATTTGAGTAATCTGCTCGTTGTGGTGCAGAATGACTCGGGGGTCTGGCACCATTCCCTCCCAGCCCCACCTGATGCAGGATGGACGAGCACATTGTTGTCCTGAGGCTGGACATACGTCCCGTGCCTCCCTGGACATCCACCTACCTTTGCAACCTGCTCTAGTTGCAGATGTGCCTGTCACTGCAGTGGAGCTGGACTAGCTGACCTTTACAGGTCCCTTCCAGCCCAAACCATCCCATGATTCTATGTTGGCTGTTTGTTCATCTCTTCCTCTCTTAGAGGAAAATTAAATGCTGGGTTTAATACAACCCCGTGCGCTGTGTTTCTGCAGCTGGTACCGGAACGTGTCTGGGAGAGATGCCCTCCCTGTCCCTGCCCGTGGGTGCCCATCAGCACTGATACTGCACAACTTTTTTCCTGGGTTGAACAACCCAGATCCCAGAGACTCTCATCTGCTGCCTCCAGTCAGGCCAGGGAGAGGCGTGGAGTGGTGGCTCTGTGAAATATTGAACTGGGTTGGAACTGGACTGGGAGTTACTGGGGTAGAGGGAAGGAGGAGGTTCGACCAGACAGATAGCTCACCCCAGAAAGTTCCTTTCTTTAGGATGCCTCACTAAAAATGCTGCTCTGATTTCAATGGCACGTGACAAACACACACATAGATATAACTTCTGTAATTTCTTAATGGATTTTTAGATGTATAGAGAAAGATCTCATGTAAATTATCTTAAGATAAATTGTATCTAATAGCATTATATCATAATTATTATTAATCATTATAAATTAACACTATAATCATGAGAAAATTTTGAAATTATTTATTTATCTGTAGTTTTAGCCTCTCTTTGTCCACATATTTCCAGGCTGATCATGGTCAGAATGTCACTTTGCAGAACTATGCTTGTGTGTTGATGTCTGGTGCTCAGCATTTGCTCACCTTCCTTTTTCAGTCATTACTGCTGTCCAGCTGAGAGCATTGCTTCTATTGCCTGCCTGGGTCAGTCCATAAGAATTCCTTGTGAAATACCTGTGAACACATCTCTGTTAATTACGTTAGAATGGGAACAGAATGGCCTCCAAATGCTGTACATTTATTTTTAAAAGACAGTATCTTAGTAGCATTTAGTACATCTCTGCCCCCTCGTCTAAATTCTAACAACATTTCATTAGTGCTCCTATTTATTTATTTACTCTTACAGAGCGAGGGTACAAAGTTAGGCTTCGGGAACCAAAGCTTTGTTTTATGTGCAGTTCCTAAATGCACTGAATCCAAGGGAAAACATACTAGAAGGTAGAAGGAGCCAACTGTTTGGAGCTTTTTTTTTGCTTGGGTAGTTTTTATTCAGATGTGTTTTTCTTTTTGGGAAGTACTCAAACATGTTTGCAGGAGCAATGCCATCTGCAGGCTTCCCAAAGACAGTGGTTTTGTTCTTTCAGATCTTTCTTCACAGACTGAAATCCGTCCTAAATGTTACACTTTTGAGGTTGGTCCCATTGACCTAGAGGGCTCCCTACCAGCCCAAGAGGTGAGCTGCTGGGCTGCGGTGAGGAGACCTCGTCTGCCATCCTTTGCCAGCAGGTGACAGGACAAGGGGTGATGGGTTGAAACTAAAAGAGGGAGATTCAGACTGGAGAAGGGAGAGATTGTTGGTGCTGAGGGTGGGGAGAGGCTGTGCCAGGCTGCCCAGAGAGGTGGTGGCTGCCCCATCCCTGGCACCATTGCAGGGGAGGTTGCCTGGGGCTCTGAGCACCCTGCTCTAGCTGCAGATGGCCCTGCTCCCTGCAGGGGGATGAGATGAGCTTGAAAGGTCCCTTGCCACCCAAACCAGCCTGGGATTCTATGCATTAGACCATGTGCTGTACAAATGTGTATGGACCAGCAGGATGTCTGTCTGCCTCCTGACTTCCCACTGCTGGCAGAAAAGTCCTGTCGAAAGCCACTCATCACATGTGGCACTCAGAAAGGAGATGATAAAAAAAAGAGAATGTCCTGTCCCCTTCATTGCCTGGGGCAGCAATCCCCAAACTTCTTCCAAATCAAGAATCATAAATGGGGGCTCCTCCTGACCGGTGCAGAGGATGGACTGGTTTTGTGCCTCTTTCTCCCAACAAGCCTGTACAAGGAGCTTGGTGATTGTAACCTCATAGTACAGCTCTTTTCACAGTTTACCTTGATGCAATTAGGGATGTTTTATTCTTTTTACATGAAGAGTGACTGTAAGGTCTAAATCTTGTCTGGTTTTTTCAACTATTTTATAAAAAGTTAGTCTAATAAAAGACAAAACCTCTCCCTAGCCACCTGGCCTTGGTTATACCCTTAGAGCATCACAGCTAGAACCCCACTTATAAAACACAACACATCTGAAAAATAACACATCCATTTCTTCTCTTATTTTTCTTATCAAGTTGAAGTGAAATGTCAACATTCCTATAATCCATGAATGCCATGAGCAAAAGCAGGATGTAGAAATGCTGGTGGTCCACTCCCTAATTGGTTTAAAAGGCAATAAAGACAGATTGTTTCTTTTAAGATGCTGCAGTCACTTTCTTTCCTAACTCATGGTACTAATCTCTCATAGAACTGATAGCTCTGCATGGCTCTGACTCCTTGAAAAGGTCCTTATAAGGCTCTGTAGCTCCAAAACAGCTTTCTCTTAGTACCTACTTGTTCTTGGAAGAATCTTTTTTGTCATGTCATGCAAAGTGAAAAACTGAAGTCAATTCTTCTTCCCAGAACTCTTGGCCGTTATGCCTGTGAGTGAGGAGGACCAAGGCACGTGTGATAGATTGCTAACTGCATCGGCATGGTTGTGTTAGAGGGAGCAAATGATGCGCAGTCCTTGGAGTTAACGAAGGACCACTGAAATTCATTGAATCATACAAGTGTTTTGGTTGGAAGAGACCTTCAAGTTCATGGAGTCCAACTGTTAACCCAGCACCGCTGAGGAGGCCAGAGAAGGCCAAGCTGTTTATCCGTTTTCAGCTGCTTTGCCCCCAAACCATTCTGCTCACTGCTCATCCTCTAGTACTGCCAAGCTCTTTTGGCTCCAATACACGGAAAGCTACAGAAGTGCCTTTCACCTGACACTGGGATATCATCAGGCTCCTCTGGAGGAGGTGGTCCCATGGTTAACAGCATGGGGCAAGGAGACAGAAGAGCTTGCTTCGTTCCCAGCACTCACCAGACTTTCTGCAGGACTGCACACAGGTCGGCAGAGGCGGTGGAAGTGGATGGACAGTGGGGAGAGCTCTGACAAGCTCAGAATGCACAGACTCTGCGAGGATAAGAACTGCGGGAGGCAACATTTTCTCTGCCTTGGCATCTGCCTTATAGCAATGGGGTGTCCTTTACTGTTTCTAAAGATGATAGTTAACTATCTCATAGTCCTGTCACCGTAGCAGAGAAATGTTTCCTCTGCATTTGTGGCTTTCATGAACTCCTGTAGATAACTGCATGTGACTTTTCCTTGCCTTTTTTTGACCCCCTTCTTTTCAAGTTATCCAGGAAGATCTCAAGAACCCTATCAATCTCAAATGTATTGAAAGATAAAGTGCCTGAACCTATCAAATTAACCTTTCATCATCAACAAAATGAGCTTTACATACTTACTCGTTGCTCTTGCTCATGTAAATGTATACATAGTTGTTGTTTGGGCTTTGTTTGGTTGGTTTTGGGTGTTGTTTTTGTTTTTTTTTCTCAGTGCTTTTCTAAAACTCTAAGTGAAGTTGATTCCTTCTCCTGAGACATTTAATTGTTGGCATACATTTTCCACAGGAATGATGAAAGCCAGCCAGAATTACTGCTGAGTGAACTGGAGCAACCCAGGATTGTGATGAATGGGAGCAGTGAATGATCAGTGACTGATGTACACAGAACATTGCTGAGTTTGGAGCACCCACATTTAGAGAGACATGATACTTCAACCGAACGATGCCCTGTCAAACATGGGACAAACATGATACTCATCTTCAAGTACTGAAAGCTTTTGAGTGAGAAATGAGTTAACCACAAAGTGGAGAGTGGTTCTTTCAGAGCAAGGTAACTCGCCCATTGCACAGCTTCAGCTGAACGGGGATGACTTGGACAAGTGAGAAACAAAACACTGGGAAATGTTCCTGCAGAGCTTGAGCTGACCCTGGTCACACAAAATCCTGCCAGGCCATCACAAAGTTGCAGTCTCATCACTCATCAAGAAGTGATCCTTTTCTCCTATAGCTTCTCATACCTGCCAGACTCTTCTCTGAAATACCACAGGAAACTTGTGCCACCTGGAAATAACTTATTTGGCCCCTAGAAATGGAATCAATAACTCATTTTTTTATTCCTTTGCCCAGTAGAAGACCCGGCTTGCAGACTGTGGAGTGGTTACGTCAGGACATGTCAGGCAGCAGCTGGAAGCCTTACCTCTAAGGGTAGTATTTACAGGGCTGATGATTGTACTTAAAAGGATGTGACCCATATACAGGAAATCATGGAGATAAAGAAGCCCTGTTTTTCTAGTAAAACTCATTTCTGGTGAAATCCAAGGGTTTCTGAGGCATAACTCAAATCTGACTGTGGACAAGAGTAGGTTATATTAGAACATCGCTTCCGAAGGCGAAACCAAGTGGGTCAAAGTAATTGACTTTAATTAGAGGAGACAGAAAGTGGACAGAATATTGGCTTTTGGAGGCAGGACATGGGGAGTGCAGCTCTTTACCTCCTGCTCAAAGCAGTGCATGCAATCAGAGCACTGGTGGCATACAGTGGACCTTAGGTTCACCTCAGTCCTCATTTCCTGAGATTCTTTTGACACCACTGAAGTGTATTAAAGACAATCTTCTCTGGCAGTATTCAGAGAGGAGGGATATTATGAGATGTGTCAAGAGCAGAGAAAAATAAATGATCATCAGTAATGTCCTTTTAACACTGTGTGTGTAGGGGGGAGCACGGGCACACATGCAAGTAATCTGGATTTAGGCTGACTTGTAGATTAAACGCTGTCAGATGCGCAAAATGAACAGGAAAAAAAATAATGTTTCTGTTCTGCATTGCCCGTGTTTGGGTAAGCGTGGCTGGGAACAACTGCAAGAGAAGAACTGTGTTAGAGGAGCGATTCATAGCGTGCTGAGCCTTCAGGAGAAATAATCCGTAACCAGCCGTGGTGTTTCACACAGGCTTTGCTACAACTCTTCTCCTCTGCCTCTCTAAAGGAAAATAGATCAGGGCCAGCACACTGTATATATTAGCAGGTTAACATACTGGGCCATACTTGCACTTTACTGTAAATGTTTTTGGTACTTCTTCTAAGTCTGTGTTTACCTTGGGTATTTTCTTAGTTCACACATGTGAAATAACAGCTGGGACTTGCCAAAATAGAGCAGTCAAGTGCTGTACATGTAGTAGCTTTAAAACTAACACAGGTGTCCTAGATCCCTTACGCAGAATAAACAGAAGCACACGATCAAGAGTGTGTCTGAACTCCTCTCTTCTGGAAATGACATGTCTTGAAACGCTTGATCTGAGACCTGCTCCGGCCTCTCGAGAAAGGTGCATCACATGTTTGTAGAAATCAACAGCATTTCGCCCAAGTGCACCGTCATTTTTTTTCTCTCTAATAGAAATGTGGTCTCATAACCTGAACCTGCAGATTTCGACCCTTGTTCTCTTTTCAAAGGACAGGCAAATAGGTTGAACGAGCTCAGTTCACTCCTGGGTCACACCAGGAGTGGAGGACGAGACCTCCATCGTGGGGAAGACCACCCAGAGAGGAGGAAGCTGCGCTTGCCCTGGAGGGAGGTAAGGCAAGAAAGTCCCAAGGGTTCCTCTCCAGAGCCCAAGCCACAAGCACCAGGGCCCCGGTTCTTTTCGACGTGTGTACATCTCCTGTCCCCCGGGCTGGCTCTGGGCAGGGAAGAACAGCCACAAGGAGCTGCTCCGCTCTGTTCCTCGCGTGGAGGCGTCCTTTCCACGACTTTACACCGTGCTGCTGTTCCCGTAGCCGAAAGAGAGCCAAAGCAGGGTCTAGGGTCTAGCGCAGCAGCGGCAGCCGCTGCACACGCAGGAACCGGGGAGGGTTTGAGCAGCTGAGAGCGGGTTCTGCGGGGCGTGCGAGCCACGTTCTCTGTAGGGGCAGGGATGAAGGAGGTGGGAAGGAACCCTCACTTCTCTGGGACCAATGCGCTCGGTTTAAGAAGTTGTGAGACTGGGCAGAGGTTTCCAATACCAAAAATATAGCTCATTCTGACAAATGCGCTTGCTTTATTAGCTCCAGCAGACAAGATCCGATGGAAGCATCTGGGATTTTGCTGTAATAAAAATAAAAGCTGGGAATTTAATTACACCAAGGAAATGTTTTCCATGAAGAGTATAAAACCCATACCGTAGGAAGGGTTAATTATATAAATGTCTAATGCCAAAAGACTTGTTTGCACTGCAGGGCTAATCTATAGCTTGCCTATATCTTCACTGGCCTCTGTGCCTGAAAGGTTCTCTGCTTTTTCCAGCTGTATCAGTTGATCTGAGGTAAAATATTGCTTCTCCTCAGAGCTTACCTTACTGCTTTTGGAGATACCACAGCTCAGTAAATCTTACTGAGAGTTTGTCCTGACCTTTCTGCAGAGGTAAACATGTCTTGGGCTCAGGTCTAGATTCCAAAATACTTTTCCTGTCGATATGGTGCTGCGTGTGGTTCCCCGGGTGGTGTGTGGCCAGGACAGGATTAGCACAGCATGGATCGATTGCTCCCCAACCCAGAAAGCTGAGGATCCTGAAGGCAAACTCCCCCTCTTGGGGACATGAGATGAACAAAGCAAGATTTAATGAACTGCTCTGAGACAAGGGTAAAGCCAATCTATGTCCTGGCTTCCTAGTATATTCCAGTTATCCCCTGGGATAACTATATTTTAATACAATGCCAGCTTTCTTTTTAATGTGATCCTTGAAATTTCTTTTAGGTCACCTAAAATGTCATGGCTTTTTCCTTCATCAATCACAACATATTTTTCCTAACTGCAGGATGTTTGCTCAGTAGAGCTCGCTGTTTTTCTTACACTGATTTTCTTTTTAACATGCAGCTGTTGAAAACTTAATTTTGAGTTTAGTCAGCTTTGTTCAAGCTGCATTGCTGCTCCAAGTAGATTTTGTGGTATGTTTTCTGCAGCCCGGTGTAAGGGGCATACAGCATGATGGATGATGTTTGGAATGAAAAGCTGAATGAATACAGGCATTACCAAAGCTGCTCTCTTGATCTGAAAGGAGAAATCCCTTTCTTTGTTACTTCTTGATAAGGAATTTACAGTGACATGCTGTTGGGAAAAAAAAAAAATCCCTCTGAAAAATAAACACTACTTTAGATTTAGCAGTAAGATGCAGTTTGTGGGTTTTGTCTTTTGTATAAAAACCTTGTGAACTTAGACATTTTCCAAGAGGGGACTCTGACTAGTTTGACTTTACAGTCACTTATTAATCTTTCCGTGTAAAACTGGCACTTCCTCTCCCAGAAAACTTTGGTTCTATATTAGTGTTGTCCACCCAATGTAGCAAGCTCTGGTTATTGCCACTTCCTTTGTTCCTGCCTAGGAAAGTCCTCTAGTGCCTGACAGATGAACTTGCTGCCTTAGAAAATGGTCTGTAGTGACCCAGGTGCATGGTGTGACGTTTTCAGCAAGGCAAGAACCTGGTATTACCTTCAGGTAGCCTCCTGAAACTTCGCCATTTGAGGGTTTTCTCTTATGCTGAGATGGGGAAAACGGGCGACAGCGTTGTCCTGCATCAGGGTCCGGGGAAATGTAGTCTGTGCCAGACTGGCCAGGACCAACCTCCCTGCCCAGGAGGGAGCTGTGGCCCCGTCACAGCAGGATGGTGGCACGTGGGAATCTGTACACTCAGGGTACTCCCTCCATCCTCCCTTGCAGCTGCCTGGGTGTGTTTGGCCTCGAAAAGCATCATGATGCTTAAGAATGGAAGATACTAATGAAGCAGTATCTTCTGACACCATATCAATTTGCATGCTTAAATGATGCCAGTAGCTTAAGTAGCACGGCACAAAATTAGCGTGAACAACAGCAAGTCCCTGCTGTAAAACAGACAAATAATCTCTTCAGCAAGGAAATTCTTGCTATATTTTGGACAGGTTAAATTCTCAGCTAGCGTGAACCTGCCTACCTCCCCACTCCAGATGTGGTTTCACATCAGCTTGAGAACGTGGCCCTCATATCTTTGTTTCCTAATAGTGCCACATGGTGATAATGGAAGGGGTAACAGCTTAAATGTAGGCAAAACATCAGGCCACAAGGTCTGAGAGGTCCTGGAGGAGAAAACACAGCCTTCCAGGCAGTTCAAAGGCTGGAGGAGTCAAAGGAGGCTGGGCTCTCCTGGCTGGGCGTCCTCAGGCACGAGAACTTCTGCTTCCTAGAAGTGCTTTTGTCCGTGGAGAAGTGACCCAAGTCCCGCATTCAGAAACCTTCCAGACATACCCCTGAAAAGGAAAAAGGAAGTTTTGAAAGGTGGGATGTGAGGGGAGGAAGTGACTCATGGGCTCCAAGAGCGATGGGCAGGGAGCAGCAGCAGCAGCGGTCCCCGGCTGTGCCGAGCCGTGGGAATGGGGGTGAGGAAGGAGCCGGAGGCTGAGCGAGCCCAGCTTCAGGGGCAGCTCCAGCCCAGCACAGGACCCTCAAAGCATCTCCCCAGCATGCCACACGAGTGACTTGGAGGTGACCGTCCCCTTGCAGAGCTTCTTTCTCAGGGTGGACTTTCCTCCACCCCCGGGATGCCCCTTTTTACCTGTCTGAGGCACAAGTTCTTTCCCTGCACATCTTCTGTGCCTTGTAGCCTCTGGCAGAACAAGTTTTCTCCTAATGAGGAAGCTCCAACGGTCAGGACTTTGTGAAAACTAAACGAGGAATTTCCTGGCTTTCAAACAATTTCCCCCCTTAATGATAATGTTCTAATAATACAGGGGTTTTTTTTTATTTTATTTTAATTAGCTCATCTCTACTTGATCCCTCATGTGTGGAGTACTCAAATAATAAACCATCTGCAATTCTGTCCTGTGTCTCCCAGAAAGGAAGTGAGGCCAGAGATAACATGATGTTACCTTTTGTTCCTTTTATTTATTCTTCATTTACCTTTAATGAGCTGTCCTATGGACCACAGAAGGTAGATCAGATGAGAGTACTCACGCTGAATGTTGAATTGGACCCCTTTTCATTGAGATTGGTTGAAGCCTGGTTTGACAAATGTTGCAGCTGAGCCCTGTGACTACCCATCAGGGGAGAGATGTGTTCAAGATGTCTTTTCTTCTAGGCCCGCAAAAAAAGTGCTGTTGTAGAGTCCTTCCTGGGAGTTAATAAGGGTTATTATTGTGTTCTTGGCTACAGTAAATGGAGCTCATCTAAACTCCATTAATTTTGCTTGCTTGTTTAAAGAAACACGTGTCAGGCCCTGCTGTTGTGTCTTAACATTTGTCTATCTTGGTCTTTTCTGTACGTTAAATTTTTCTTTTCCTCATATCTGTAAAACTAGGACTGATTATATTGACCTGCCAAGGGCAAGCAAAGTACAAGCCGTGCGCTGCATCGGCACGCCAAACTTGTTGGGCTTTTCCCAGGACCCAGTTACATTTTAGCCAGATCTGACTGAACTTCTGGAAGAACCTTCATATCAGGTAAGTATAGTAAGGAATCATGATTTATACTTGGTATTTTTCACTTCTCTGGTAAAACTGCCTAACCACTGGGTCCGGTAAGTGCATTTGGACCATCTGCACAGTGCCTTACTTGTTCTGTATTCTAGTCAAGATAATGCTTAGTCAGATCAATCCGTGACCAGCTGATTGACAGCCACGTTGGTAGCAACTCTGTCCGGTTTCTGAAGTGCTTCTCCTTGAGGGTCGCTGCAATACTGATGTTTGAGGTGTAGACACCTGCAGGATCACCTCAGAGCTTCATGACACCGTGCTCCTCACAATTCCACCCCAAGAATCAGCTTTTCCCCAGCAGACCCTGGCTGTGGTGTGAAGCAGCCCCGAGCGCAGCTGGTAAATAACATCGCCCATCTTCGCAGGCACCCCACGCTGTCCCGCGGATGCAGCAGCAGAGCTCGAAGCTGCGCTCCTAAGTGACTGTGTATTCTGCGGTGTTTGGCTGCCTGCATCCTTCCATCCTCCCCTCTGACGCGTGTCCTTTGGCACACAGAACCCCGAGAGCTGTAGCGCTGTCCAGAGCCTCGGCACCTACCCCAGCCCGGCTCCGAGGGGCCAGCGGCCCCCTCTGCTGGTGTCTGGAAACCAGAGAGGTAACAGGAACCCATCAGAAAACGGGGGCTGACCGACTGCGTGCCCCGATCCTGCGCTGCCCACCGCGCCCGGGTGTAACTCCAGGTGCCGGGCTAATCCAGGCGTTTTCCTGGGGTGTTCACTCTGGAGAGGAGAAATGCACCTCGGTATCTCGGGGAGCAACGAGGGAGAGACTTCTATGGGGCTGTGTTTTCCTCAGTGGGTTCACTAGCCAAACCTGCACGTGTCTGCTAGTCCTTAACCGCCTCCTGCTAGTCCTTACCCTCCTCTTTCTGCTAGTCCTTAACCGCCTCCTGCTAGTCCTTACCCTCCTCCTTCTGCTAGCCCTTAACCGCCTCCTGCTAGTCCTTACCCTCCTCCTTCTGCTAGTCCTTAACCACCTCCTTCTGCTAGTTCTTCAGCTCCTGCACTGGGTTTGAAATGACTCTGCAGCTATTTACTGTAGAAAAATATTGTTAAATTATCTTTTTTCTTGGTAGCTACTGTGAAAATCAATGACAACATAAACGGAAAGTCAGACCCCCGCTCTTAAAAAGCCACTTTCTCAGTGTAGGTTTTGTACCTGGAGGCTGAAGGAAAAACAAAAAATGAAAATATTGACCTCACCAATGAGCTTCTCTTCCTTCCCAGGCTCAAAAAACATGGACGTGCTCTTTGCTGGTGAAGAGAGAACTTGTAGAGAAATGTTCCGCATTAATGCCCAGCTAATTACAACCATACAGGCCAAGCAAGGTGAAAATCACCCCCAATGCTGTAGTGTTTCTGCAGAGGGGGGCTCTGGCGTGCAGGCGGGCTGGTGGGGGGCTGGAATTTCCCAGCGGGGCCGAGCCCCAGCCCTGCATCCAGGATGCTCAGCCGCTGGCTGCAGGACCGCGGTGGGACCGCTGCCAGTGTGCTCAGGCAGCCAGGCGACCAAGGAAGGCAGCAATGGCCCTGGGACAGTCCCCTCACCCTTCCCCACCAACGCTCCCCAGGCTGTTTTTACCCAGAGCAATTGCACGATGGTCTGGAGAGGAAAACAGGGAGCCACCTTTGATCTGCAGGAGTCCAGAGGCATCGCCGTTAAGCTGCCTACAGATTTTCCTGCCTTCCAAAGTAGAAAAGATTTTTCCCATTGTGTTTGACGTAAGCAATAATTGTAAGGGAGGAAAGAAGGGAAGTTGACTTAGAATGGAGAAAGAGCTTTACCTGTGCGAAGGTGCATGGCTGTGTTCAAAATCCCTCTGAATATCTGTCATTTTTTGGCTGCCTAACTTGATCCTTCTGTCTCGTTTGATTAAAATTCAGGAAACAACTCAGTTGCCTTAAAATAACATGACTTCCACCTTTTTTATTTTGATTGTATTAAGCAGATACTATTGAATAATTTGGTCACTGGCCATAGGAAATTGCCATTTAATTTAATATCGGAGTCAAATTTGGAGTCAGAAGAAAGCTCCAAATCGGCCTCTGTTGTGTAATAAGGAATGAGCAAAATCCTGATCCCGTGACAAAAACGGCAATGCTCCCATTTTGTTCCACAGAACAAAACTCTTGTTGTTCAACTCTACATCTGTACTTCTAAAATCTGCAGGTAGCTCCCATTCAGTGCCCCCCTGCCTCTGAGGGTGTGTGCTACAGGTGTTATTTGCATATTACAATTAGGAAACGTGTGCCTTCTTTCTTTTAATAACAACAACTTTTCTTCCACCTCAGGAATTTGTTTAACATTCGACATATCTGTCCCGAGCACTGGCAAAGGGCTCAGTCCTGCAAGGTGCTGAACACTCTGGCTCCCCTCCAGCAAGGCACTTGAGCGTGTCCTCTAATCTTAAACACGGGTCTCATCCCCAGGACTTCACCAAATAGAAGCTGAAGAGCTCGGTACCCTGCAGATGCGACCCTCAAACCTCCTCTCCATTGGCCTTCTGTGGAGCCCCCATAGTTTTGTTATAGTAATATGGTAAGAATTAAGCCAGTGGCATTTAAGGTATTGTTTTAAAAATAGAGCACAAAGATAATACAAGCTCCAGCGCGCGGCAGATCGGCTTTCAAAGTGGGAAAATGGAGTTTTCTGCAAGCTTCAGCTCCTTTGGGTTTTCGTACAACAGGGAACGCTCTTGTAGCATCTTACGTGGTTTTGAGTAGTGTTCGTAATTCTTTACATATTTATTCTTCAGCGGTTAAAAAGCTTGGTGAAGGGGAACCTTAGGAAGATTTAGGAAGAAGTTCTTTACTGTGAGGGTGGTGAGGCACTGGAAGGAGTTGGCCTGAGAAGCTGTGGATGCTCCAGCACTGGAAGTGTTTAAGCCCAGGCTGGATGGGGCTCTGAGCAACCTGGTCTGATGGGAGGTGTCCCTGCCCTTGGCAGGGGGGTGGAACTAGATGATCTTTAAGGTCCCTTCCAACCCAAACCACTCTATGATTCTATGATTTGTCATGGATCAAGTGCTCACGTGGAAAGGAAACAAGTCTCTTTTCCTGGTGGGAAGAAGTACTTTCTGTGGCCTCGATTTGGCAGAGCATCTTGAATCGGAACAATGGCTGAGCACACACCCAGCCTCATACACATGTCCACGGGCTGCGAAAGTTGACCAGACTCCCCCAAAAGACATAAATGCTGCCCTGAATTGGTGCCCATCCCACTCAGCTGCCCAGGGGCCACGTCAGCAGCAGCAGACGTGCCATCCCGTCCTCACAACACGCAGCTCTCCACGAGGCAGAGGGGCCAGCTCTCCCTTCACCACCTGAAAGGTCTGTTTGCTTTGTGGTGATTGGCAGTGGCATCCCGTGAAACGCCACCGGGCAAATTCCATTTGATTAAATAATTATCACATATGACCAAAAAATGTACTACTATGTGTGAAAACAAATTAAAACTCCCCAAATTCCCTCCGCTTCCTTCCTTGCTCTGTTAATAGCTCTTTCAAAGGCAAGCGACACAGTTATTGGCTTCAGACTAAAAAGGTTCGAGGGTAGATACTTGGAACTTAAAATACTCTGCACTGATGAAAATTTTTACTCGGCTTATTTAAAACAGCTTCCCCAAGAAGCAGTGGAAAGGGCATCACTTGATGGATCCCACGGGGCTGTAACTGAAAGGAGGCTCTTTCTGCCTCCTAATGCAAATAATTAGGGTCTTTTTTTTGTGGCCCAGTTTTTCCAGGCTTTATCTGGGCAGAATTCCCAGTGACTTTAGTGCAGTCAGGACTAAAAAGACTCACAGGATGGCTTTCAGTGCAAGGCAATGGAAATGGTGAGTGCCTCGTAAATAAACACATACGATTGACCGGGCACAGGCTGTGACTGAACTGGGTGCCGGGGTCAGGGCAGCACGGCCAGGCACCCCTGCTGTGGTGGCAGGGGATCCCACGGGAGCAGGGTGGGGAAAATCATAGAATCATGGAACCATAGACTGTCAGGGGTTGGAAGGGACCTAGAAAGATCATCTAGTCCAACCCCTGCCAGAGCAGGGCGGGTTACGGTACCACCGCTGCCTGCTGGTGTGAAGATGGATGCACGGAGCAATCCTGCGGTGGATGCACAGAGCAATCCTGTGGTGGATGCACAGAGGTGGAACAGCCACCACCTCTGCACTCTTCTGTGTGCACCTCTAGGAGGGTCTGCCTGGTGGGCTGAGGGTCTCCTGTGATGCTGCAGTGCCACCCTCAGCTGACAGCCGCAACGTCAGCTGCAGAGAGTGAACCAGGAGGACATTTGCAGGGAAAGGCTGGCTGGATTCCTTAGGTCTTTCTCTTAAATTTCCTTCCTTTTCTGTTTTGTTCTTCACCTTTTAGGCACTTGCTTCCAGGATGCAGGTCTGGCCAGCACCTTCTGTCCTCAGCGGGAGCCCTTCCTCTGACTTGCAGAAAGAGATGCTGTGTCTTCTTTTGTGCTTTTTTACTCTGGGTTTGTTTGGGTTTTATTTTCTGAAGTGCTTTGTCCAGCTCAGTCTTCAGATATCTTTGAAATAACACTTTGTCTGTAAAGGCTGCGCTGAAAGCGTTCCTTTCCTGATGCAAAAAAAAGAAAGGTGTTTAGTTCCTGATGCTACAAGTGTTTCTTGCCCGATGCCGTGAGCGCCTGCTTGCCTGGGCAGCACTGCTGAATTCCGGGCAGGTTTCCTCTGCCAGTGGCATCTCCACCTTGGGCAGTGCCTGCTGCCAGTGTTGCTCCAGAGGAGCCTGACCCGGTGCAGGGCGATGGTCCTCGCTCTGCTTTCCCAAACTAGCGGGGCTGTTGCTATTTCAGGTGGCTTAAAAATATGTGCACAGTTTGTACTCTGAATGTTTAATAAGCTTAAAACATGAGATATATAATGCAGCTTGAACTTTCTAGTGTTATTTCATCACCGAAAAAGCAAAGTCTGGAGGCTCAGCAATTGCCTTTGTCAGAATGTGAATTCCAGCGCGTAAGACCCGGGCTGGATGTTTCAGGAAATGGGTATTAGCCCATTAGCACGGCGTTTTCCTTGGAGAGGAGCCATCTTCACACTGAGCCTGTATTCCTGCCTCAAACCTTCCTGTCACTGTTCCGTGTCCACGACCCAGCCTAAGGCTGCCTTTGACGGTTCTCCAGCCATTTCCTGCACACTGCACTCGCACTAATTGAAAATTTGGGTGGCCTTGCTTATTTATTTTCCTGGAATGTAGCGGGTTATATTTTCATGGCACTTTCTCAGCAGTGCAACGTTTCAATTTCAAAACCGCTGCAATATGAGGAAAAGTACCCCCCCGAAATTAAAAAAATAACAATAAAAACCAGCATACCTTTGATTAATTTTTACAGTAGTTCTTTTGTAAAAATATATAATGGAAAAAGAATTCAGCGTTGCTTTTGTCTCTCGAGATCAGAGGCGAGAGCGGCGATTTAAATACACGTACAAGATGATCACACGCAGACACAATGAGGCATGAAGCTTTAAACGCGCAGATGCCGTGGAAATGAAAAGATAATGCAACGTGTGTTCTTTGCAAGCCGTGCCGAGTTCAATAGCCACATAACGTGAGTGGAGGGAAGAGAGGAGCAGCCCCCCTGCACTCTCTAGGAAAACTCCAGCTGCCTCTGGATGTGCCATTGGCACTAGAGCTGTGCTTTGCCTCCCCGGGTCTCCACAGGGATGTAATTCCACCGCAGCCAGGATTGGGCTGCGACTGTTACCTCTGTGCTTGCAGAGAAATGCCTGAGTTAGAGTTCAGGTTTTGATCAAATATTTTCACCAATCCATCCCCAAAATTTCAAACCTATGTTGGTTTTTTTTCCTCATGTTGCCTAATTACTTTGGTTTATTGCAATGTTTTTTGTTTGTGAAAAAACAGCAGTTTGGTGCAACCAGGTCAACATCAGCAAATACTGTCCTGCTTGGCTTCTTCCTAATACCCTCAGTGCAGCTAGCAAAGTCTCTTGAGAATCCTGTTTTGCTCCCAGAAATGCAGGCATACAGAAATGCTTCACAATAACTATGCCATTAAGATGCTGATTTGCACTTCAGGAATTATTTGGAGCCTGGTTTTACCTACAGGCACACGCCTTAAGGAGTACCCAGGCATTTGAATGTATAGATGGTTCAGAAGGGAGGCAAAACTGGATGAAGAAACATTACCTTGTAAATGAGTGAAACAACAAAACAAGCAGGGTTTATTTCGGGGGTTGTTTGTTTTGACTTGTTTGGTTTGGTTTGGTTTAGGTTTGGTTTGGTTTGGTTTGGGGCTTGTTGTTGTTGTTTATATATATATATATATAATATTTTTTTTTTTTTCAGAAACAGTCTCAAATGAAAACGTCAGCCCCAGAATTTGCCCGTTTCCATTTCCTTCTTGGAGCCATCCACACCTCCCCCCTGGGGAAGTGCACACTGGGAGGGGACCCCTCCAGCCGGTTCCAAATCCTATTTCCCAGCTCCCTCACTACACATTTCCCAGGGAGAAGGTTGATTTTGGCAGTTAAGAAGTTCCCCGAGCTAAGGGTGGTGTAGGAATTGATCAAAGGGTCTCACATGAGCGTTACCAGGGGATGCCTTGTTACCATCACCAGGGGATGCCTTGTTACGGTCACCGGGGGATGCCTTGTTACAGTCACCAGGGGATGCCTTGTTACCATCACCGGGGGATGCCAGCCCAGCTGGATGTTACGAATCCCCTGAAGTGCAGCACAAGTGATCAAACGAGTCCTTCCCTTCATATTTACAGCTGGTTAATCCTGCCTTGTAAGTGTGAGCAGTGACCAGTTAGGGCAAACGGGTGAAAATGGAAGAAGCTGGTGCTGCCCCGCAAACAGTCCTTTAAGGAAAAGAGCAGGACTGCTGATCGATACTGACTGAGGTCGTCTGTAACTGCAGCTGATCGCTTTGGGAAATGGAAAAGGGAATGATTCCAGCAGCCACTTTTTACGTGCCATCGTTTTTTTCTGTTGCTAGAAATACTTGTACATGCCAAAAAATTGCCTAATCCTGCCAGTTGCTCAGAGCTGCCTGGTGACACGGGTCCTAGAGCCAGGGCAGGGGTGGCACACGGCGAGCCCAGCACTGATCCTGGCAGTCACACGGGGCGATAAGGCACCTTTTGCACTTAGAATCATGGCACAGAATCATAGAATCAATCGTCTAGGCTGGAAAAGACCTTCAAGACCGTTCAGTCTTATACAACCCCACTCCACACGTCCGCTGCTAGCACATGTCCCCAGAGATGTACTTGCCAAGTACATCGCATCCCTTGGGGCTGGACTGACCATAGCACCACAAACAGCACCCTTCCTGCAGGTGCTTCACCCAGCCAGCTCTCCAAGGCTTCCAGTGAAGGAGGCTCAGTCCATTTCCTAAAGAACCTAATGTGTCTCTTAAAACGTGTCTCTCAAGGTGGGTTCTGTAGATGTGTCTGACGGGCACTGGGTCCTTCTGAAAAAAACCAGCCCTGAAATCTGAAACGTGCTTAAGTGTTCTTACTGGTCTGCCCAGTGCTTAAGTGTTCTTACTGGTCTGCCCAGTGCCACAACCGCGACGGGGAAAGTCACGCGAAGAAAGCGAGTCGGGCTCTCGGCTGGGATGAGCCCAACAGGCTCCTCCTTCCTGTGCACGCTTAACTGGAACTCACTGAGCTCAGTTCTCTTGGTAAAGTGAGCGATGGACCTGAACGCGTTTTAAAGTTAATGGGACCGCGTAAGTGCTTTCTTGGAACGCGGCCAGAGCGCTCGAGATGCTAACTCCAGATTTAACAGGCTAAATTTAGGCCCCTATGTTTTAAAACATTGACCAACATTCTTCTCGGAAATTTCTGTGGAAATTGCTGTAGATCTGGAGTCAAGGCCAGGCAGCTCTCTCGTGTAAATGTGCTTCTGAGTCTAAGAATAAACGTCAGTAAGAAACATTAAAGACTGGAACTGTAGTTCATTAAAATCAAATATTGTCACGTATTTAATGGGTTTCAGATTAAGCTTTCTGATCTGGTACCTTTGATTGTGCATCTAGGGCATAGGTCAGAACCCACATTTCAATGTTAATTGCTGCTCTGATATATTAAAATGGGGGGTTTTTGTCTCTAGAAGGAACATCATCATTATATCTAATTGGTGTAAAATGTAACCTCTTGCTAATAGCACACAGTTGTGATACTAATTTGAATGAAAATCATCTAAAAAGTTAATTTTTGAAGGAATGATTACACTTGGTGCAGATTGCATAGTTTAACTAACTGATTTTTGCCAGTTTTGTTCCCTTTTCCCTGGCCCTGTTCTGTAATCTTTCCCTTTTTCACTGTAGGAGAATTAGAGATCAGAAGGATGGGGAAGCAGAGAGGAAAGAAGAGAGAGGCAGATGGGGAAAATTAGAAAGGAAAAAAAAACTCCAGTCAAGAGGGGTTTAAAAGTAGATGGAGTCTTTATTTGTAAAATTAAACACAGAAAACATCCCCGTGTCATTGCCTTTAACATCAACGTGTGTTTGCAAGCGCGTGTGTACGTGATACGCTCACTGCGTTATCAGAACTGGTTATTTATTGTTATGTTTCTACCTGTTGTCAAAAATAAAAGCCCCTATTGTAGCACATATTGAACAGTTGTAACAGCAGAACGGATCTGTCCCTGGAATGCTGTGAAATACACCCCTGTGCCTGCATGGAGCTGCACCTACACCTGGAATTGCAAGCTGATGGGTGCCCACAGAATCCCAGTGGGGTAGGGGTCGGAAGGGACCTCCGGAGATCATCTCCTCCTGGCTACAAAGCAGACTCCGGAGAGCACATGCTGGCAGTGGCAAAGCCCAGCTGACCCTGGGCTGATGGTCATCTCTTCTCTCTACAGATGCATGTCAGCAGAGCCATGGAATGGGCCAAGCGAGGGAAACAACTTGGCTCCAGCAAAAGGAGCCTGGCTGGTCATTAAATCACCGTTTTTCACTAGGGAAGTGCAGCTATGGGCTGTCCCACAGGCACAGTTCAGCTCAGAACAGATCTGATCTGTCCTCCTGCAATGTGATCTCAGAAATCTTTGAAAAAGTTCTCTCAGGAACAGCTTTGCCCTCCTCTTTCCCAAAAGCATGGGAAGGAGAGCAGTTGTGCCACTGCTTGGTCTCGGGGAAAAGAGGGATGGAATTTCACTTGGAATTTGCGGGACAAAAGCTGTCAAATGGTCTTTGGAGTGTTTTTCTTCTTTTCCTTTGAAAAAGAAACGTGGCAAATTTTTAAGCTGGTTTAAGTTTCAGCTTCTGCCCAACCCCCTGTTATTTTAAATCCATGCAGTAGATGCAGGTTGGTTCCAGGGAGTGTTTAAACTGATGCAGCTTAGCGGTGACACTGCTGACAGAGCTGTTGCTTACAGCAGTCCGTATTTTTAGCTGCACAAAGTAATTTAATAATTTGTTTTGCTAGTGCTGTTTAGAGAAACAATGCCTCTGGGTCAGCAGTGCACGGATTCCTTGGGCAGGCCTTGAAAGGGAAGAACCAGGGTAGTGTTGGCCAAGAAAGTAAAGCAGTGAGAGAATGTTGTGTACTGTTGGGAATGGTTTAAAGTGCAAAAGACTGTATTTTTTGTTTGATGTGGAAAAAGTGACTCTTCGTGTTATGGAAGAAAACTCAAAATATTGTGTGCATTAATTTATATGTTGTTTCTCTTGAAGCATACCAGAAATCACCAGGGGGAGAACACTGATCAGTAGGTTGTTTCTTTCTCTCTCGCCTTCCAGCTAAGACAAATACATTTCACTTCATAATGAAGGTTTCTGGCTTTAGCTCCCGGATAACGGTCAAAATGTTGCCAAGGTCAGAGAACTTATTTCTGTGCCTATTTATTTAAGGAACAAATAGAAGTGTGAGATTTAAGTAGATCGCTTCCTGGATGTTGGTCTGACAGTGCAGATCCAGGTGATTTCAGCTTAGGCGGAAGCAGAAAGCGGCTGGTCTTGGGAGCACCATCCAGCACGGGAAAGCTGCTGGGGACCTGAAACACCTCTAGGGATTTTCCATGAAATGTACAGCCGCTGCTAGAAGCCAAGTTCTGCTGGAACATCCCACTGATGGATCGGGACAGCAGGGGGAAGCGGAACCAGTGATGTGAAGCGAGGAATTGTTAGAGCAGGCAAGGACAGGATGGGCTCCTTGGCTCCGCTCCTGGTCCTGCTGCCATGGCTTTGGTGGGTTATTGATCTCTGGTTCAGAAGACACCTCTCGCGGCCACGGAAGCAGCCCTCTTCGTTTCAGTCAGGCATAAAGTTAAGTACACAGAGAACAAACAGGAGCGGCTGGTGAGTTATGGATCGGGTAGCTTCAGCTTGGGGAAATTCTCGAGCAAACCGTCTGTAGGCATGAGAAGACAGCCAGACCAGCAACGACAAGAACAAATCCTGTTAAACCAATGGGATTTCCTTTTACAATAAGGTGTTGTGCAAAGGAGACCGGTGTTAAAAAGTCAGGTAGCTGCATTTTGGTAAAGCTTTGGGCACTGTTTCCCAAGAATAAGCGAAGACAACACGGTCCAGCCTCACAGGGTCAGAAAAAGCAGTTAGCAAAACAGAGAGATGTATGGAAAGGGCTTCCTCCAAGGTCAGGCCTGTACCTGATACTGCCCATAAAACACCCGAGGAACAGAACAGAGATGGAGCTTGTTACGTTGGGAGAGGACATGGAGAAGAGGGCAGCTAAAAGTGTGCTAGACAACAGAATTAGCACTCAGAGGGATCTGGTCACAGCGTAGATTTATTTTTGTTAAGAAAAGCACAAAAGATAGCATTCAATAGGTGCTACTCGACATAGCACCATCGGTTCCCCAGAGAGAGGAAGGGGAAAAGTAAACAGGATTCCAGTTGCAGGGAACAAACGCAGAGCGAACCGCCGGCTAAGCCGCGTCACCGCCGCCACGCTGCTGCTAAAGGCAAACACCGCACGAGGGGTAGGAACAGGAAGGCAGCCCCTGACAGAGGCAAGGCAGTTATGCTATTCTGCTAAGCCGTGGTACAACTTAAATTGTAGGTTTTGCTTTTGTAAAGAGATAAACCCAAAAGTTTTTCATCCGGAGGATGCTTGGCTTGGGGCATTGCGCTTCCAGAATCACACTGAGTGACTGGAGAAGAGCGCAGCAGAGATCCAGCTTGATCAGCAGTCCAGAAAAAAATACCAGGATGCTGATGGGACTGTTTGGGTTAATGAGGAAAAGAAAATACAGGGGACAGAGCCTTTAAATAGGTAGGACTGTTACAGGGAGGAAGCAAACGGCCCCTTCTCTGTGCCCAGCAAAGACAGACCTGCCCCTGACAGGCTGACATTGCACAGGGGATATATTCAGAGTATACATTAGAAAAAAAAATATAACCTTTAGCTATAGGGGCAGGGAAACACTGGGAAAGATTGCTTGAGGAGATGGCAAAAGAACCACCCAGGGAAGTCTCTAAGAAGAAGACTGAAAAAAGCAGTCAGAACAAAGGAGTAGTTGATCCTGTCTTGGGGAAGGGAAGGACTGGAAAGGGTGATTTCTTGAGGTCATTTTCAACCTCTTAGCTTTTTCTATTCCTTAGGTTTCCCTGGCTGTAATGTTCACACCACAAATTCAAGCAGAAGTAGAGAGGGGTCTGGTTTGCACGCCCACATGTCACAAAAGCCAGGCAATAGGTGTAAGCTTGAAGGCACTTGGGAAAGAGCACAGCCCTGGCAAGGCACTTGTGCCGTGCAGAACCCCAGCTAATCCAAACCGGTACCACGGGAAGGTGGGGGAGTAAACCCACTCTATTTGGCAAACACCTTCAAGGGGAAGATGCTTCTGTTAATGTGAAGCAGGCTTGCAACGGACAGATGCTGCAGCTGGATGAATCCACCTTTTCAAACAACATCTAGACGTCTATCAGTTATTTTTCACAAGTTAGGGCAGCATGGCATGTGTTGGGGTGACCACTGAGGAAGATTCAAATGCACAGCAATGGATTCGCCACTTCTCCAGCTCCCTAAACTAAAATGAAGATGTGTTTCTAAGAAACCACGACAGAAGGGTTCGGGTGTGGGAATGGCTGGAGGAAATTCTACAGCTTTCACTGTTCAGGTTAGACAAGATGACCGTCACAATCTCTCCTGGCTTTCAGGTCTGTTTACCCGACCCTGTAGAGAGACGTCATGTTTACAGATCACTGTCAGATCTGCATAAATGGATTAGAGAAAGGCACGAACGAGCAATTACTCTCGTGACCCCTGCGAGGTGTAATACCTACTATTTAACAGCTCATTACATTACAACTTGTAACTTCTTTCCTCGGTTCCAACAGCCTAGGTGAATCTCTTTAACAGCATCTGGTGTTCCATGGAGTAATATATTTATATTAGCAGCATTATATATGACAGCAAATATATACTATATGTTATGTCATATACATTAGGAACTCTCTCTGTAAGACATATATTAACAGCACTAGCTCTCCTCCTTTTGTTCCGAGGAGACGTGTGGGGCGGCGTTCCTTCTCCCCGGAGGGTCAGCCACCGACAGCGGTGGGTGATGGGTACCACATGGGAACCACCCAGGGGAGAGGAGACAAAGTGCAGCCCTCGGCAAGTCCTTCATCTCCCGCGGGGGTCCCCGGGCGCTGCTCGGGGCAGCGTTTGGTTTGTACGGGCATTTACAGCAGAGGTGAAAGCGCAGTCGTCTCCGCGGCAAAACCACTGCCCGGCACTGCAGTTTGTCACTTAAATAAATACACCTTACGAAGTCTTCAGCTCCCTTTATGGAGCCCCCGCTAAAGTCGAGGGGCTCCCTGGGCACCGGCGGCCACTGGCAGAGGGCAGGGGCAGGGCTGGCACCCAGGAGCGGACCGTGCCGGGCGGGTCCGGGTCCCCCCCGGGTCCCCCCCGCCAACCCAGCCCCCCCAGCGCAGGGCTTTGCCCGGCACGGCCGGTGTCGGGCCGGCAGCGGGCAAACCCAGCGAGCTGCCCCGCAGGGACAGGCTGGCACTGCTGTCCTCTGCCCCAGCGCGATGCCAGCGCGGCTTTCCTTAGCGGACTGACGCGCTCTCTGCCCGCCTCGGGTCTCAGCGGGAAACCGCAGCGGCAGCAGGAACGGCCTCGGGGATCCCCTGGGGTCCCGGGCACCCCGCGCATGGCCCGGGCACCGGCGGCTGTGCCGGTGTCTGTGCAGCCCGCACCCCGGGGCGCGAGCCAGGCTCCGTCCGCGGACGGGCTGTGCGGGAGCGGCTGTGCGGGAAGCGGGCTGTGCGGGAAGCGGGCTGTGCGGGAAGCGGCTGTGCGGGGAGAGGCTGTGCGGGGGGCGGCTGTGCGGGAAGCGGCTGTGCGGGGAGCGGCTGTGCGGGAGCGGCTGTGCGGGAAGCGGGCTGTGCGGGAAGCGGGCTGTGCGGGGAGAGGCTGTGCGGGGAGAGGCTGTGCGGGGGGCGGCTGTGCGGGAAGCGG
>JANVCC010000270.1:837758-961743 GCA_025345505.1 Todiramphus chloris collaris
GGCTGTGCGGGGAGCGGCTGTGCGGGAAGCGGCTGTGCGGGGAGCGGCTGTGAGGGGGCGGCTGTGCGGGGAGCGGCTGTGCGGGAAGCGGCTGTGCGGGGAGCGGGCTGTGCGGGGGCGGCTCGTCCTCCCGCCCTGCCGGGGGACCCCCGCTCGGCGATGGCTTGGTTATCGTGGGTCGATCTGTCCCGTGCTGCTGCCACCCTTACGATGGTTTTACTTTCCCGCCGCTCCCGCCCCGCCGGGGGCTCGGCTGCCGCTGCCCCCGCTCCTCCCGTCGCACGCTGCCGGGGAGACTGGCGCCTTTAAGGGGGCGGAGCTCGGCGGGCCCGCCCCGCCCCTCTGGCCTCGATCGCTCCGTGCTCCATCGATTTCTCGGGCAGCGGCTGCGCGTGCCTGCTCCCGCCGGAAGCGGAGGCGCTGCCGGGAGCGGAGCCGCCCCGGGTGCCGGATGCGAGCGCGGCGGCGGCGGCCGGTGAGTGACAGTCCCCGGCCCCCGGCTCCGCTCCTCCTCCGCCGGGCAGCTCCGGCTCCGTCCCCCTTCCCTTCGGCCTCCCCCCTTCTTCCTCCGCCGCTCCCCCGGGGGCCGTCGGGGCGAGGCCCTCGCCCGCTGGGCGGGTCCAGGTTGGCGTCGCAGGTCCCGCCCCTGCCCCGGGGAGCGGAGCCGCCGTTAACGCCGGTTGGGGCGCGGGGGGAACATCGCTGCTCTCCGGCCTCTCCCGAGGCGCCTGCCGGCCCCGCCCCGCTCGCCTCCCCGAGGCCGTGGGCTGGGGACGGGGCACCGCGGGGGGAGGGGTCCCGGCACCCGTGCCCCCCGTTCCCCCCCGGTCCCGCGGCGGGCGGGTGTTCGCTGGGCGCCGGGCATCGCGCTCGGGTGTCCCGGCCGCGGGTGCGCTGGTGAGGGAGCCCCGCGGGGCCGGCCCTGGCAGGGCAGGGGTTCGGTGGCTCCCGCCTTTGTTTCCGGTCGCGACAGCGGCCCTGTCGGGAGCTCCCGGCCCGCTGGGTTAAGCGGGGAGGCCGGGCTGCTCTGCAGCGGGCTCACTGCCGGGGTCGGGTCAGTGGGGAGGGGGGAGGTGAGCGAAGGGGAGCTGAGGTCTGGCCTCCGGAGAGCGGGTCTCCTGCAGGGTGATGCTGGGGTGTGTTTAACTGGGTGCTCAGCGGTGCTGTCCGTTTCGGAAAGAGCTCCCCTGGAAAAGTGCCTGCTCTTTACAGGCAGTCCGAAAGTCCCCTAGGAAGGAATGGGGAATACATCAGTATGACGTGTAGTGTGTGAGAGGTGACGGCTTTCGCTGGTGCCTGCTCGTCAGTGTTAGCGCTTCCTCCGTCCCCGCTGTTGCTTCTTACTCTTCCTCCCGTTTGTGTTTCTGCCTCAGCCGGAGGCCCTGGCAGAGCCGGGTGCCCAGCCGTCTCTCCCCCTCGCCTTTTCTGTGTGTTAGCTGGGAACCCGAAAAAGCTCCCTTATCAAAAAGGGAGCTGTCTGAAATTGGAGGTGATGCTGTCTCCGAAAGCGGGTTTCCCATTCTGTCCAGCTGTGCCGCTTTGCAGAGCAGCGTTCCCTCTGCGCTGTCAGCTCCCCCGCCCCTTTCTCCGTTTCCTGGGATTTGCTTGCTGATTTGGGGTTAGCTTCCAGCCGGACACGGGAAAGCTTGGAATTGGAAGCCCGTGAAATACTCAGCCACCTTAGCTCTGCCAGAATGTCAGGTTAAATCTGAAGTGCAACTGTTCTTTCTTTGGTTTGAAATTGTAACATCAGCTCAACTTCCCAGGCTTTCTGATCATTCTGAAAATCAGTAAAGTGTCTCTTTCCTCCTGGGCATTTCATTACTGTGTTTTGTTTCTTTTTCATAAAGTTGTCAAAACAGTTAAAGGAATTATGTTTATTTGTTTTTTCCTTAATGTAAACTGCAAATAAACAAACTCGTGGCTGTGGAAGGAAACCCGTCTGTTTCCTCGCTGTGCCTTTCGCTCACCTGAAGAAGGAAAGCTGTGATTCTTGGCTCGCTGTTCCGACAGCATCTCTCACAGCTTGCGCAGACCTGGCGAGGAGCAGCGGCAGGAGGCACGTCCTGCTGCTCTTTCCCAGGGATAGCTTAGTTTACAGCTTTGGGGATTTATGCCCTCCCTCGGACAGCGGTGGTTTTGCTTAGGTGGGATTTCTGTTGTCCTACACAGAACTTAGACCAGGATGCGATTATTTTCATTAGACTAGTATGACTTCTCTCTGTGAAAATCCCTTTAATTTACATCGTCCTGGTAAAGGGCGTTTCTGTATGGAAAGCATAACTCTCTTTAGAATGTGTCAGAGGTGAAAATATGTAATTAAAGGAATGTTGCAAATCAAACTTGTGACAGTTTTGGTTTTTAAACAAAATGTAAAATTCTTTTGTGCTTTCATGGCCTTCGGTCAGTGAATGACAGACTTGCTATGCTCTTCTAATGCTGTAATTCTCTATCAGATACTAGTGCCGAAGAGCAGCCTAAGTGAATGGGCATTTAAAATGAACTCTAAAAAACTCCATAAAGTTCTAAGTCATGAATTTAAAAGAAAAATTAAAAAAATAAGCCTATAAAGTAAACTGTTGAGTACCCTGCCCCTGGAGCAGTGGACATTGTGTGGAGAAACTGCCTTGTCCTCAGTTCCAAAGGTACTTCACTGAGTAGTTTTAAACCTGTAGTATTCAAATATTTTTTTTGAGTTGTAGGATTTCTTGGGAATATGAGCAGAGATTTTTTTTTTGCTAGCTGCTGAGAACATTTGAAACAAAAACAGATAATAAAGATGTTAAAATATGTAATCCAGCAGTTGCTTTCCCGAGGTCCTCTTACCCCCCCCCCTCCACTGCTGCAGTCTGTTCTTTATTACACTCCTCTGCAGTGAAGCTGGACTAGAGCAAATTAAGTGGGTTGCCTAGAGAAGCAGAGGCCACTGACCTCCTTTAGCGATGAAAACTTTTCAATATGTTATGGTAAACCGTAATTAATTTCTTTCGATGCATTGAGATGTTTAGCTCTAGAGCCAGTAAGTCTTGAGCACTCTACTTGAAACTAAACATCGGTTCTGAGTTGTTTTATTTCTGTTTATTCTGTGCTTCTCTGCTTTCCTGCCTCAGAAAAAAAACCCCCAAAATAACAAAAGTGAAAAGAAAAAAAAAGTAGTATCTCTGTAGGATGGTGACAGAATATAAAAGGTGTTCTCAAACACGTGGATTCTGACTCGAGGACGAAGCAGCCTGTGAAGCACAGACAGTACCTGCCGTGTATTTCCAGTGGCTGTCCATCCCTACCTTGTGCAGATGGGCACGGGAGAAATGTCCTGCTTCGTCTTACCCTGCAGGGCTAGGAAATAATCCCCCCCAAACTGCATGTGTTACAGGGGATTTATTTTCTACTGGGGTTTTTCCGTAAGAGCAGAATCTGCTCAAGAGCACGCTGAGGGCTCAGTCCAGAGCCAGCTAAATTCGTGTCTCCGAGGTTCAGGCGTTAGCTCTGCAGCCTAACTTTGACCTTCTGCCTCGGACCACCTACGTTCTGTGGAGCTGTGCCGTGCAGCGTTGTCTTTCAGATTCCTTTTCCCGGGGGAGAAATGCAGCCTTGGCAACGGGGAACTCTTGTTTGTAAAGGTGCTGGTGGGACGAGGGATGATTAGACAGCACATGCAGAGCGCGGTCACGCCAGGCCTGCGTTTCATCCTTTGCGCTGGAGATGAAAGCAAAGGTCTGTGGTTACAGCTTGCAGGGTGTGCATTTAAAAATAAAGCTTTTGTACCTTAACCTGAAAATTATTTTCTAGAGTTCCTGTCAGTATTTTGGTTCAAAAACTGATTGTTCTTCCAATGTCAAAAGTTAGAGGAGTAGGGAAGGGCAGGAGGGAGAACTCATTTTTGTCACCGTCCTGGGGGGTGGAAAAAGCCACCAACAACCTGAAGCAGTTTTCCTGGAAACAGAGAGAAATTCCTGAAAATCAGGGTCGCTTGTGTGATTGGTGTGTTGCGTGCTTTGCACAGGGAAAAGGAAGCTAGTTAATATTTTAAACGGCACTAAGGCAAACACCTCCCCTCCTTCCTATGGAGGCATTGTTTGTAATTGTACTTACAGTTACGGACTGACAAAACAATACGGATGGGTTTGGAAGCGTTTGGTGCTTTCTCCTCAAAAGGCAGTTGGTCCGTGGAGCCTTCTTTTGACAGCAGTGGCAGACAGCACATCAGCGTTCTCGGGAGGAAACACCGTGGCTGCCCTCGGAGGTGGCTGTGAGAGCCTGGCTTTTCCTGATAATTTTCTTCGGTTTCTTTTTACGGAAAACAAAATTCCCAACACACCAAGCCCTTAATGGGTCTGCTTTTCCCTTGACCTTAAGGGAACTACAGGTTCCCAGATTTTCAGTCCAGTTCTCAGAGGCAGCCCTCAGTCTGTATTGTGCGGAAGCCCATGGGGACCCTGGCAGTATAAAAGTGTCTGTGGAGCAGAGCGCAACATAAACTGGTGATCTTTGTGAGTGTTTAGAATTGTGTTTTTTCCTTCACTTTGTGGAGAACTCGAAAGCAACGCACCCTGTGTTTGGAACTTCAGCAAGAAGCTGGAGGTAGTGCTTAAAGATTTAAGGCTATGTTGAGCAGGAGTTCCTGTTTAAACTCCCACTTTTGTGTTAAGGACAAAGCAAACTCATTTTTTGAGATAAACTTCACGTGTCTCAATTAAAAAAGCAACGACTTTTAATTTTCTATTTAAGAATTCTGCAAGTCTCGTGGCGCTGGGAATTTCCCTGTGGTTGTAAGGTGTACCTTGCTTCTCGCGGGGAGCCCAGCATTAGTGTCTTGGAAGAAGATTAAGGAGCTACGTATGTAACTGATGGGTTTTTCTCCCGTTTCCTTTTCAGCAGCAGAGAAGGCAGAGGGGCTTCTGTTTCTCTCCCAAGGCAGCTTCTCTGCTCTGAAATGATGATAGTAACTCAGAGGCGGTGGGAAGAAGTGCCTGGGAGAGAATGTGAGAAATGCAGAGATCTCAGGAACACAGGAGCAGGTCTCATCCTTTAGATGTTTTTTGAAAAAAAAAAGGAACAGCCAAAAAAAGTCAGACGGCACGTGTTAAATTTAGTGTTGCAGACCTACCTGTGAGCACCCAAGGTAAAGCTGCAGCCATGTGAACTGTGTGATCACAGTGGTTATAGAGTGTTTTTGTAAAGAATATCATGTATAGTTCCAGGGCTTAAAAAAAACCCCTCTGTGGTGTCTTTTTTCTTTTCTCTAGGAAAAAAAAAATTCTCATCCCATTGGGATTGATTTGGTTTATTTTTCTGAACTTCTGGATCTTTCTGAGCGTATTTGCATAAACATATTTGGAAGTTTTTGGTGCTTGATGTATCATTTCCAAATTTCTGCCTGAGAATGACATAAAATAGCGGATTGATGAGGGTATTAATCACTACATTATTTTCCTAATAACTAAAATAACGCACAGAAAGCCGAGTACCTTTAGAACAGAAGCGGGATGAGTGGTTTAACTGGGTGACAGTTAGGGGAAGGACTTCTAGATGAAGCAAGCTGCTGGAGGTGGAAGCAGCCGTGGGGAAGCGTATGCTGTGTGAGAGTTTAGAAATTAGTGGGAGATTTATGGCCATCTGTGATACGGTTTTGTGGAAAGCCGAGTTGACTTTTTTCTCTCTATATGTTTATATATAGAAGTTTAAGGCTTTTCTTCACAGCGTTGCTAGATTATGGTGATGTGTCACGTAATAAATACAGAAGCTTTTAACCAAGTAGATGACTTAATTTCTGTGAGTTGTAATGCAATTTGTAATAAAAATAGTGGAAATTTTGGGGCGAAACATCTGTGTTCAGACTTTAAGTTACATTTTCTTCTGTGCTGTCGCCCTTTTCTAGCCGATTCGGTGCAACTGGAACAGATGTTCAGAAGACTCAAGATGGTTTGACTGGAGTCATGGTAGTGACTCGGTGCCGTAGTGTTGAACATACCAGTGGAAGTGTTCACCCCAGCTGGCACAAACCAGTGTGTACACCCAGTTAATAAACGGAGGGAATCGTGTATTTTCAGTGGGAAGTTAAGTACCTTCAAAGCTAACTTTTTCTGAACGTGTATTTTATAAATGGAAATACCTTAATTATTTTTTTCTTAAGGTTTTCCCCCAACAAAAATCCCCTAGCCCAAGTTTATTGAGCTAATATTGACATTTAGATTATTGAAGCATCAATAGGTTTGTTTAACAGCAGCACTTGGAGATTGTCATTGTCACTTTGGGAGTTGGATTCCGAGCTGAGGTGAAAGTGTGACGACGTGGTTCTGGGCCGGTCAGACCGCGTTTGTAGATTAACTTAACCTCGTCTGCTGGTGAGCTTGATGGAGGAGGTATGTGTGCACTCGGGGTAGCAGGGTTCAGGGGGTCTCTTTTTAAATGAGACCGAGTAAAATAGATTTTTAAATTCTTCAAAAGTTTTATTTAGCTTTTTCTGTTTGAACAGGTGATAAAATTGGCAGATAGAAATAATTGTTCTCAACTAAAAGAAACAAAGGATTTCCCCCCCCCACCTCCAATTTCAAAAGTCTCTGTTCATCTGTATTATAGATTAATATTCTTTTTAATCTCCTCTTAGAGATTTGCTGTTTTTACTGCTTGCTGATGGGTTACAAACTCAGTGTTATAGGTAGGCTCATTAATTCCCTTTGGGTTGTTTACCTGACGCTGCTAATGAACAAAACTTCATCTTACAATGGAATGTTTGTAGAACAATTCAATAGTTTGGTGTTGTCACGGCATTTGCACGGCTGATCGTTCTCTGTGGGTATCTCTCCCCTCCCCAGATAAATTCCTGCTGCAGAAAGACGTCAGTGTGTAGGTATGCTGGACACAGGACTGATAAGATGTACGAGGAAACGGATTGATACTAGTCTGGGGTTTTTTTGTTGGGATGTGATAGATAGAAGGTTAATTGATGTTAAATGGCTGCTTTGTTAGCCCTTCATCAGCCACTGAACTAATATGGGAGTGTAAATCATTACTACAAAAGGCCAAGACCAGCGTGTTGTCTTAGTGAGGTTTTCGAGGTCTTTTTTCATCCCTCCTCGCCCAGCGCCCGGCCTCTCCCCAGCTGTAGGCTGGGAGGGGAGAGCCCCCCGCACCTCCGGAGTGACAGCTCCGAGATGTTGCGTGCGAGCGAGTTCAGCTGGTGCTGTGTGGTCCGGGTGTGTGGTCTCCAGCTCAACCCAGAGGCTGCGAGCGGGGTGGAGGAGAGAGAGCAACAGTGTTTACTTTCATTTATTTCGGATGCCGGAACTGTGCCCGGAGTTTCTCCGGAGCTGGGTTTCCACGTTAGCGGCGTGGGTCTGAGCTCTGCCGAGGGCTCCCGCAGCATCTGCCGCGGGTCCAGCCTTCTCCCTGGGGACCCAGAGATGTTAATGGCATTGCTGAGTGCTCTGCTTATTTAGCTTTCGCTCGGGCGAGATCTCTAGCCATGAAGATGTGCAGCGCTGGGTTCGGAAAGCGGGACCTCCGAGATAGGGAGGAAACGGGAGAGCCCAACTGCAGCGCGTGTGCCTTGGCCACCCCCGACTCCGCTCCCTGCTGCGCCCTTCACGACTCAGGGGGATGGTCAGGAGCCCTTTCTAAAAGAGAAGGGTGTCATCTTATGGTATCTTCTCCTTTTTGTCGCCTGCCCCTCCGTCGTGAAGCTTGCCCCTCTTCCCAGGGGCAGTGGTGCCGGGCTGCAGCGCTGTCCTGTCGGGTGCTGTGTCCCTCGGTGTTAATATTGGCTGGAACCGGCGTGCCGGATATGACAGGGCAAGACAAGCCAGGCTTTGTTTTTGCTGTGCGATGGTGAAATTGCCCCCTTTTTTGTGTTTGTTCATCTTTTCATTATAAGTAGCTTAGCAGTGTTTTGAAGAGGTTTTTCTTCCCCCCCCGCCCCCAAACGTAAGATTCGTGAGCACTCCTTGTTTAAATTGACAAGTCTTCTTTTATTATTTAAATAAACATGCATAGATTCTTAATATCACTTGGAATTTCAGCATTGTTTAGCTTATTCACTTCCCAGTCCTTTCTGGCAAGCTCGCAGGAATGGACTTTGTATTATTAATGCAGTGTTGAAGGCTGTGAACGTTCTCGGGCACCGAAGATCTCCAGAGGGTTAATAAATGTCAGTTATGTTCACAGTGCTGCTTTTTGGATGCTTTTAAATCTCAGTTTATGTAGATTGTCCGCCTGAATTTATATGGTTGGGAAGATAAAGCACGGCAAAGGCTGCAATAGTGTTTCTCATCATTTTGCCATGGTTTTGAGTGCAAACACGTAGGGAGCTTTTTGCTTTGTCATCCTTCTTGGGGTCACTTGCTGTGTCCCTTCACTGGCTGTCGTAGCGCGTTGTGCTCGGGGGACTCTTTGGGGTTTCTACTGAAAACAAATCACTAGTTTTAGTTAGTAGAAGCACAGATTTGTGTAGTTTAGGGTGAAAAGGCCATCACCTACGTTCTGGCATCTGAGTATTTATTGCTTGTTTCACAAAGGGCATTTCAGGAGTCTGTTCGTTTGGGAAGGCGAGCGTCTCGCCTGCTGCTCCGAAAGTGGCCACTGCCACCAGAGCTTTGCTCCTTCCTCCTGCTCCTGCCTCGACTTTTTAAAGTTGTCTTCTGTCACATCTGTAGGAGTGAGAAAAAATAAACATTTGATACCTGAAGGCTTGCGTGCTCGCTTGCAGCTTAGGCCCTTCAGCGATGACAAATAGGCTTTTTCTTTCCTCCCTTCTTGACAGCTCGGATTCCCTTTGCTAGATGACCATGGCACTTGCATTGACCTTGGGTCTGTCTTCCTTCAAGAGAGTCTTTTAAGTTCAGTGTCTGTGACAAAGTACCGCTGAAAACTGAACTGATTTTTTTTTCAGTCACTTGCTACCTTGCTTTAGAAGTCAAACTCCTTTTTAAAACATTTCAACCACTAATTTTCCCACTGCTGAAATTTGTGAGGTGGCACCTGATCGCTCCTCACCTTCCCAAATTCTGTGCCTTCATCGTGTTTGTAGTTTTCCTTTGGGATTTGAACTTCCTAGGCTATTTAATATCTTTAAACCCTGAGCTTCTGTAGGTAAGTGATTGCTTATTCTGGTTCCTCTCCCAGGGTGGTCAGCAGAGCTCTGCTCTGCAGAGCAGACGTGGCACCTATTGCTGTTCTGCTTGGTGATTCTTTGCTTGCCGTTGAAAGTCGAGTGGGAAAACCTACTGAAGGATTCTCGTTTTGAACCAGCTGAAGGCTTGCAGAAGTCAAAGGAGCAGCTGGACTTGTGTTTTCCCTTATGCTGGGCCATGTTTCGTTTCTTCAGTATTTGTTTTTAAAGTGGCTTTTCTCAGGTTGGAGAGCGAAGGTGACCCCTCTTTAGCAAGCTTGTCATGCTCAGAATTGCCTGGATTTTCTTTTTTAACCAAACCTTTGTGAGAGGACCGTTTATTTGAGAAGCTCATGTAAAGACAAAGATGATGTTTACGAAAGGCATTTTTCATGATGGCTTTGTAGTAGGTGGTCTTTGCAGAGGCTTTTTAACTCCTTGCGCTTTCCTAACAAGAATTATGACAGGATAATAGAATAATACGGGCAAGATCATGGGAGCAGTCAAACAGATGTCATCCCTGCTAAACTTTTGGGGAGATATTGTGAGGAAATGAAGTTAAAAAAAAAGTGTGGGGTAAAGAGGGAAAGAGACCTCTGAGTGCAGGAGAGGATCATCCACACCCAAAGTCATAGTCCCATTAACACTTCTTCGGTGAGCCTGGCTCCTCCGAGGAAATGGGCTGAGTGGGAAACTGTCTTTATGCAGTCTCACTGAATCTGTACAAGCAGCAGCCTTTCAGTAGCAGGGCTGCTTTAAAAATATTATCGTTGTTATTATTTTATACGTAATACATATTTGTAAATACTAGAATTTCTCTTCAGGGCAGTGCACAAAATTGCAATGGAAGCTTTCAATTAGCTTATTGTATCTTTTCATGAATTGAAAAAGTAATTAGTTTTTTTTTTTTAGCTTTGCCTGAAATATTATTTTTTAAAAACCTACCAACTTGCTTTCATCCCCCAGTAGCCCACTGGTTGGGCTTCCCAGTAAGCACTCCAGTAATTCTGACTACTGACATGCTTGTCCGAGGAGGAGGAGAGGAAATGGTATAAATGAATTGAAGGCTCCCAAGTGTTTTGCTTTTTTAGGTTGGGGTCTTTTTATATTTGCAGTAAGGACAGTTCCCATAGAGCTCCTCCACGTCTTCTTTGGAACAAATGAAAGCAATTGCTGTTTAAAAAGAACACTGATACTAGAGCGTCTGAGTGCTGGGGTGCTTTTGTGATGTGTTGAGATTTCCTGTGGTATTCTCATTCCAGGGAGGTATTTTAAAGCAATTCTGCAGTAAGTATGGAAATACTTTAGAAGAAATACTAGACCTGAGGAGGCTCAGTGTTTTTATTACATTTATTTAGCTCAACATGAAGGGGGATCTAATGCCAATTTCTGAAATCCAGAAAAATATGTTGTAATATTACTTTTGAGTTTTGGTATTGATTCAGCCAATGACCTGTGTGCCTGCAGCACAAGGGAACCGTAGCGTTTTTTGTGGAGGAGAAAATCAACCAATTAATACCAAAGCAGCTTCTGTTTCACTTGTTTTCCTCGAGATTTTTTTCCTTTCCGCGTAACACTGAATTCCGGAAGGTGCCTTTTTTTACACCTGTGTTGCTGATTAGCATTGTCTATAAACCTCTGAATTTAGAGATGTGGTTTATGTTGCCAGCATGGTCTGTAGACACATGCTGCATCCTGGGGGCGACTGCCCGTGGAGACAGAACCCCCCTGGTTCTCTGCTGCTGTCCTGGATCTCTGGGGGCTGTTGAGGATCGGCTAGAAAAGCCCAGAGACTATATAGAGAAGAGAAACCTTGAAAAACAGCTCTTGCATCAGCACACTGCTCAGAACAGAGGCCGTTACCGGCAAAGATGAGACTTCTTTTTCACCAGGAGTCCTGCGGGCTGCATGAGGGGTGATGGGTACAGGTTTCTCCTGGGGAGATTCTCATTAGACACGAGGAAAACTTTTCACAAGGAGGACAATCAGCCGTGGGAATAATCTCCCCAGGGAAGTGCTGGGGTTCCCGGTGTGGGGCATTTTGAAGATTCAGCTGGACAGGGTCCTGGTCCAGCTTGTCTAGACAGGTCTTCTATCAAGAAAGGCTGGACCAGATGATCCATGAGGTCACTTCCAACCTGGGATCCTGTGATTCTATGAGGAATAGTTGCAGTTTGTCCTCTTTGCTTTAGGTAAACCGAGGCATCTGATTCTTCTCCAACGTCCTCTTTGCACAGGACTCCAGAGGGAACTTCAGGTTCTGAAAGGTCTGACCATCTGTTCATATGCATCCTGTGATTGTATAGTAATAAGCCAGACTTGCCCTGCAGTTCTCAGTTCTGATCACTCCAGGTAGCACTAGGTTCCTCAGGTTCTACCCATCTGCTTCTCCTAGCTGCAGAGCTGTGCGAAGGAAACTGCTCGTAAGCCGCAGGAGTTTGTGATCTGTTGTGTAGTAAACTAAACGTAGCGACGTGCGCAGCCTGTTGGTGTTTGCATCTCAGAGCTCATTAACCTGGCTCGGGTTGGCTCCAGATTTCAACCCAAGGGAATAGTCTTCTGGAAATGCTTCTTCTGTAATGTTATGTGTTTCTGTTGATCTGTTTGGATATGGTTTGCTTTGTTGATGTTTTCTGATAGTGTTGTGTCTGTAAGTTATGGTTTAATTTTCTCTGTTTGTGTAAATATTGGTGCTTTACATAAATACGTGCTGGGGGCTTCTTCCCATGGGACTGTCTGTGGCACTAAGTCCACCTTTGGTGGGGATGTTATCCAAATTTATAACCATGGTCTAGTATTTAGTTTAGCTCTAAGCTTTATAAGGAATCTAATAATTTTCCAATAAAGGTTTGAATAGGCTTGTTTGAAAGTGATTTGGAGTGTGTGTATATAGTTCCATTAAGCATTCTGAGGGTTTAATAGTTTTCTGAGAATACTTTTTTGTTACAGCTCATTACTAGAGCTCTACTTAATTAAAAACAAGTGCAGAGGTGGTGCAGGTGTTCTTCATTCTTTAATGACTGTGGCATAAAGGCTTTGAGTGGTGTACCATATTTACATTCATGTTTCTCTACCGCTGCAGAACAGCTTAAAAGGTTTTTAATAATTTTTACATTATGTAATTATTATTTTTAAATTATTTCTTTCTTGCAGAACAGATAAAAGCAACTCAGCTCCCAGTAACTAAACAGACACCATGTCTCGAGCACGGCAGCCCCCACTGGTCACGGGCATCTCTCCCAATGAAGGCATCTCATGGACAAAAGTGACAATTCGAGGAGAAAATCTGGGGACCGGGCCTACAGACCTCATAGGTAAGTTGGTGAAAAAACCTCCCTTTGAAACTGCAGAATGTCACGTTCAGGATATGATCAGAGATAACTCGTTTGCACGCTAAACTCTCTGTTGCAGAGTTTGAGGGATGCTCCTCTCACAGCTCCGCACTGGAATCCCTAGGCTGAGGGCTGCTGCCCTGTCTGTGCCTCTCAGAATGGCCCTTCTCTGCTGCACGAGCCCGTCCTTAGCCTGACTCCACAGCCTCTGTGGAACACTAGGAATGAAAAGCTGAAAAGTCCCCCGTGGATTCAGATTTTCTGCATCCATCTTTGTCCCTTCTTGTTGCTCTTCACTGAATCTCTTGGTTTGGCTGCCAGTGATGGGTGAACATCCCCTTGGCTACATGCATTGCTGAGGGTGTGGAGGCACTGCGGTGTAATGCCCTACTCTGTTTTGGGTTGTGTTTCTTCCATAGAATTCTGTTTCCCATATGATGCCCACAAAGCATTGAGCCAATGCTTGTTGTTGTTCTGCCCTGCTTTAATGCTGGAGGGTTAGGCAGCCTGAGCCTGTCATCTGTGGATTTCAGGTTTTGTCTTTGTTCACTGAATTCCAGCTGCTGTTTGACAGCACCCACATTATAATCATCCCCTCAGTCTCATCAGAACTGTTCTACATTTTTTCTAGATTTTATTGTCTTTCCATTCTGAATAAATTAATATAATCAGCAAGCTTTGTAACCTCTTTACCTTGTCCTTTATGAATATATTGAATATACGTGATCCCAGCACCTACCGTGTGGAAACTTTCCTCAGTGAAAACACACCATTTACTGTAACCCTGTTTCTGCCTTAAGCTCTCTAGCTGTTTGAGGATCCTATCCTACAGCTGCTTAATTTTCTTAAGCCTTTCAAGGAGGACTTAGTAAAAATCTTCTGGAAATCCAAGTGGACTGTAACTACTGGAATTTCCCTTCTTTTGTAAGTTAAGCACATGTGTACGTCAGCGTTCATGGTAGAGACCATTTATCTCGGTTGTTGTGGAATCGTGACTCCTCTGAAGTCCATTGGAATCTTGTTTGGCTTTGCTAGAAACGATTTTTCACTTCATGGCTGTAAACCAAGATTCCCGAATTCCGTCCTTGGCCACCACAATGAACTTTATGGCCAAGCATAAGCTACTACAGTTTTCCCCTTCGCTTCAGTTTGCTGTCTCTGGAGCACGAGGGAGCGTCGTGTTTGTGTGTGCCGCCAGACGAGGTTGTGGTGAGCTAAAGAGCCTTGGGTGAGACATGATCAAATAACTGGTGGTGGTAGAGGTGAGTGTATTTGTGTGCTTGTGGGCTTGATGTGCTTTGATAACCTCGTTAGTTCATTGGTGTGATGCTCTTAGAAGGGATCGGTGCTAGGTTCTTGGAAGGAGGACATCTCCTGGACTGTGCCTCAGTATCACAGCTGACTAACTGCTGAGATTTGGTTTTTTCTCCCATTTTTTTTTCTGGAGTCAGTCTTGTACATCACTGCTAATAATCTCATCCTTGAAGGTAAAAATAAAAAAAAAAAGAAATAATGAATTGCCTTACTTTTTTACCTTCACTCAGCTCTTGGCTTTCTCAGTGACTAAGGCCCCAGACACGTAAAGATTTCTTCTCCTGGTTAAATTAAGCATGTAAATATTCCCTGTGACTTGAATGGAAATACTTGCTTTGTAGGCATGAGATTTAAGCAAGTCTGAGCGAGGCTTTTTATGAAGTTTATAATCTGCTATTTGAGATGCATTCGAGCAAAGTGAAAAGCAAGAAACTTTTTTTGTGTATGTTTATATAACTAGAATATCACATAATAGGAGGACATGCCTTTTTGTTTCATAAGAGAGACCCCTTTAGTGATCTCTGTGTATCTTTAAAACCAAATCGACTTTTTGTTTGTAACTCGATAGCTCATGGTGCAAAAAGTCAAATCCAGGAGATACCTTTAACAGTTATGCTCTCAAGGTTTAGACATTTAAGACATTTGCAGCTGTATTTTATAGGCATTGTAAAATTGTCAACATAGAAGCTTAACCAAAATTGGAAAGTCTGAATAAGAGAATTACTTGTGCCTATTTATTGAAAGACACATAAAAGCTAGAACCTGAGTGTGATGTTCTCAAAGATCTGTGTGCCATGCAACAGATTAAAATGAAATTTCATTTAAAGGGAAGTTTTCTCCTTTTAGAGGAAAAAAAATCTCTGCTAACATGCCTTTATCTGTTTTAGAAGTTCTCAGTCTTGTGATCTTGTTCTCTTGAACTTCAGGAACCTCTGAGTAGAATATAATTGACATGAGGATCTTTAAAGCAGTTGTTTAAAAATCTTCACCCTACTAAATTGTTAGATCTCAGATCTTGGTTTTAAAGTATTACTTTAAGCATGAATTCAGACCCTTGAAATTCTAGGGTGAAAACCAATTTATGAATGGTTCAGACACATTCTTGCAGCGAGTCTTAGTTCCTGCCACAATCTTTCTTCTCTGAAAGAAGTTGCTAGTGTAAAACCAGAAGAGCTGTAATAGTCTAACCTAAGGTTAAAACACACATGTCATAAATGTATGCATCTTTTTCTTCTCCTCTGAAAAATACAAACTGGCCTGGTTAAAACGGTACAAGAAAATAGCAGGCAGAATATTTTTACATTTGTAAGGCTTTTCCTGTGTGTGTTTATCCTATTTCTCCCGTCCTTCTCCCCTGTATTCAGGCATCTTGTAAGAAACAAATCTACTGTCCTTGCTGGAGTAAAATGAGTCTCCTTTGTAGTAAGATTCAGTGCCTTTCTGGTTTTTAGTTTTTGGTCGTTCTCATTTTCAAAATAGTTTTTTGGCAAGGAGTGAGGCATTTTTACATCTGACAAGCACAAAACCTGCCAAATTTGTCTGCTGTGTAATGTCAGAAGCCTACATTGTGAGAAAAAGTAAGTGTGAAGCTTTGGTACTGAGCCACATACGCTGACCCTTTTCTGTCTCTAAGTATTTTTAAAATTGGTCAGAGCTTTCTAGAAATTAAAAACACAAGCCAAGCCAACAGGGGAGGAACTGCTGTTCCTGAGTAGTTTATAACAACTCCAGGGCAGCCAACGCGCTAGTGTGGCTGTGTCCTTTTGGACAAAAGGCAGAATGTTTCCAGGGAAGGGTGTTATTTAAGGAGAACTTAATGATGTTGTTCTCCAAAACAGTTCTATAGAAATTAGGGTCTTGCCAATTCTTCAGGATAACAGAAGTCCCATTAGGCATATGGCAATTGTTGTAGATCTGAGAAGACAATCCATCTGTTCCAGCATCCAGAGTCCTGAGCTCACCAGAATCAATCAGATTGATAACTGGGCAGATTTGTGTGGTTGGGAAGCCCCAGGAAGCCCTGGACCCTATATTAAGGTGTACTTGACTCATAAGTGGTGTTCTTAAATACATATTTAACATATGACATATTTTAATAGGCCACTCTTTTTCCTGTGAGAGAACTTCATGGCTAAAATATGTTATGTTTTTATTTCATAGTTTGTATTTTGATATAAGAAAGTTTAGAGGAGGTAATAGATGAACATCCTGTGACTGTTCTTTTGTACAACAAGGGCAGTTTATTCAGTAGAATCAGTCTTGAATCATGGGTTTTGTACAAAAGAAGCTGGAACAGAGTATTTGTCAATTAATACTTTTTTATTTTCACCAAGAACCATTTCTCTGTCAGAAAAAGTACTGCTAAACAAATAAGGTTGAAGAAACATTGTTCATTGTGAATATTCTGCACAGTTTAATTTCTTCTTTTGCTATGCACAGTCATACAGGTTGGCAGTAAGGGACTGGAGAAGGGTCATGTATGTATGTGAAATACATGAAGCATCATAAATTCTTTTGCATGATGGGATTTCAAAAGCTACTTCTGTTCGCAGCAGGGTGTTTTGTTTTTGCCTTTTCCTAGGTTTAACAATCTGTGGGCACAACTGTCTGCTGACTGCAGAGTGGATGTCTGCCAGCAAAATCGTGTGTCGAGTCGGACAGGCGAAAAACGACAAGGGAGACATTATTGTCACTACAAAGTCTGGTGGCAAAGGGACTTCAACAGTTTCCTTCAAACTGCTTAAGCCTGAAAAAATAGGTATGGGTTTTTATTGTTGTTCAAATTCATACCTGTTTTCTTTGCTGAAGAAACATATGATTGAGTGCCTCTTTAAATAAAATGTATGTTTAAAATGGGTCCACCTCAGGACAATCTGCGGATGTCTAGAAGAAGCAGAGTATATCAATAAAATGTACATGTATATAGAGGTAAACTCATGGTATATATGAAATTAATCCTTCCATCTCAATATCCTGATAAAACCCCCAGTGACTAATGAAAAGTAGCCCTTTAGTGCTGCTCCTTACAGAAAAAGAAACTTCTAAAATCTAAAAAAAATTAATAATGGGTCCAGTAATTACTCTTTAAGTGTCAGATAAATACAAAATATAAACCAGCTCATGAGCTTTACACCCAAATCCTGAGCTGCCAGTTAATCCTTTAAAGAAAGTTGAGTCCTTACCCCCATTCTTTATTTGTAATTCAAACCATCCTGCAAGATGGGAAGTCTTAAGCATTTCGCATGAGATGCTTAGCCATTGAAATGATGTTGCCAAGCAGTCTGAGACCTCTGCTTCATCTAGAATCCAGTCTAAATACCCTCGGGATTGAAAATGTTTTTCGGAACACCCCCTTGATGAAGCTGGGTAGCTACCTTTTCCAGCACAGGGCTTCTCACAAGAACTGATGGAGGCTTTTGTTCTCTGTGGTTTGGTGACAGTTAACACAATTTCTCCTGAGCTGTGCTAAGATGTTAATTGTAGAAAGGTGAATCGAGGGAGGCTCCTGCTGATGGGAGGGGAGAGTCGGTATTTTAAAAGATGGGTAAGTGTGGGGATGGTCTGATGTCTGGTGTTGAGTCTCTGATGGGTATGTTGAACTGGCATGGCCAGGAGTACATCTGGCTGCATTTTTGGGTGAGAACCAAGACCTGTTGTACCTCAGCTTTGTGCATTGTCAATGCTAAGGCCTCAGAAACAAAGTCAGTCCCGTGTCCTTTCAGCCATCCATCATGGCACGTGGCTGAAGTTCACTTGCTTTTTGGTTAGTGAGTGTCTCAGAAAAGAGGTCTGCCCTAAAATTAGGCAGAGAAGACCACCTCCTGGTAATGGCTCATTTTGAAAGTAGTAGATGACATTATTTGGACAGACACCAATATAATTGTGGGAATGAGAAATGCTAATACTCTGATCAGGAGAATGCTTTTAATGCAGCTGAAGCCGTGCCCTCTGTCAGAGGGTGGTGTTTGATGCCCGGCCACGAATACCTTTTCAGCAGCTATAATAAAATCATTTAGCATAATTGCATCCAGGTTGTTTTGCCGTGTATCCTCCCGTACCTTACCTAGGCATGCATTTTATATTTATCGGGATTTTTCAAATGAATTCAGCATGTTAGAAGTTGCTGGTGCTGGACCGCCCGTGTTGTTTTAAGGATCTGTGCTGTTTTCTCTAGGTATCTTGGATCAGTCTGCTGTCTGGGTGGATGAAATGAACTATTACGACATGCGCACTGACAGGAACAAAGGGATTCCCCCCTTGTCCCTACGTCCAGCTAATCCGCTTGGTATTGAGATAGACAAGTGAGTACCAAATGCCTTTAATCCACTTTTTTAGTGGTTTTCTCTAGATGTGCCTTTGTGAATTCCAGAAAAGTTTAATGGTTTCCAGGGCAGGGAGAGATTGAAAAGTACACATGTCTATTAGCTGGTGGCACTCGAGTTGTCGGTGCACGTTCCATCCTGCTTCGTAATCCTCGTTTTTGGGTCATCAATTAGAACAATAGATAATCTTAGAGCACGATATACTGAACCCCAGCGGTGTTTAGATATTGAGGACTGGTAAATAACCTAAGGCTTTGGATTTATACATTGTACTTCTGGAATACGTCCTGTTACATTTGAGTTTCACGGGGCTTTTAAGGATCTTTAGATTACTATCTGTTGCTAAAACTGCACTGCAAAATGTGATTTACTATACCCCATCAACTAATCTGTTATTGAAATATTAATACTGTTTTCCAACCCACAGATTTCTTTACTTTTGTTCCTAAGAATAGTGGAATGTATTCTTTTTTTTTTAAATAGACTATAATGAGTGATAAATTGAATTAGAGAGCTTAAAATGGGACACTCTTAGGGCTCCAAACCTGCCCGATTCCTAGAAATAGCATCAGGAGTAATATTTCTCTTGATCAGGAACAAGCTGTACCAAACCCAAAGGCTATTCAAATTTACACTATCACTAGGAGGGGTCCTCATCTGCTGAGTGCTCCTGTTTGTGGGGGGGTGGGCGTGTTGGAGAAACTCAGCCGTGCCCGTTGTTGCCTTGTGATGGGGGAAACTCTTTGTTCCCAAAACCCATGTGGGATTTCCAGTAGATCCAGCACCACCTTCCAGTCTCTGGCTGTGCATTTCTTTACTAGTTTGAATATGTATTTTTCTTTATTTTTGAAGCACTAACACAATTTTTTGTAATAAGATGAGATTTTGTCAGTATTGCTCTCCAGTCAGGTTCAAGGTGTTGCAACGGGACATTGAAATACCAGAAAAAAGATCCTGGAAGTAATGAACAGAAGGGCTTCAGAGCAGTATTTTAACTAGGAGATGAGCACGGGGACAAAAAAAAATTAGATTTATTCTGGCTCAGTAGACTTAAAATTGGAGTTTAACTCCAACGGGAGTGGCTGGGCTGTAAGTGAACGGAAGGCTTGAGCTGTGAAATGGGGGGACTGGGTAGCAGTGGGTCCAGCACATTCTGCTCATAGTGAGAAAACTGCCTGTAGCTATGGTGTAGGAACAACACATACATTCAACATACCCACTGGAGTTCTGTTTTCAGATTCAGATGCTGCAAGGATGCAAAGATCGATCGCTGGGTATAGAGCCACCCCTCTCTTTTTTTATATTTGTGTCACATGGGTACAGAGTGCGCAAGCCATCGGCTTTCAGCCCGAGTTTAACAAGTAGTAAACAGACATCGTTTCTGGCTGGTAGATTTCTCACACTTTCCAAGAATGAATTGCTGCTCTTGTGCTGTACAGCTCACTGGAGCTCAGTTGCTAGAGAATAAAACCATTTATACTGTAGTGAGACTTGAACTTGCTGGTCATTATGTTTTAGTGATGATGCTTAAAGTCACAACTGTGTTTGTAGAAGAGCATTTGCATGTGTTTGTTCTCCTGCCTTGCTGACAGTTGTTTGTCATCTTTTAAAACACGGCACTGATGCGATTAGATGAGGTTTTTTGACATTGCTATTGGTGCATACTGTGTATGTGCTCTGAAGTATTTTGTTCCCACCTGAAAAGAGGTTTTTAAAATATTTAATCTCAGATTTCTTATTTCTCAGTTTTCAGAACTGGGTAAAGACTGATAGAAAGTTTTAGTTTTCTGTTGCTGGCTGTTATGCTGGCTTGAAGTGCAAAGCAGGTGCCTTCCTTCACAGGGAATATTCCTGGCAGTGGGGTTACACAGATGTTGCCAGAAATCCTTACAGAAGGCTTAAATAGCTTGCAGAAAGAGAAGAGTATGCAGAGTAGTCGCCTGGGTCTGAGAAATGTGGGGACTTAGTATGAAATGCTAGAGCGAAGAGTGATGATGCAGTACTTGGGTTGGTTTCCACAGTTAGAGCTGTTCCAAGAGCAGGTTGGTGGGTTGTGTCCTACCAACACAGGATTGTTCAGTGCTTTGAACAGTTCCAGGAGAGAAGATGTGATCCTTGCTTCATAAAGGCACTGGTTGAAATCTCTTGATGGGAAATTTAGATCCGTGTAATGTTTGTGAGTGAATTGCTTGTGCAGATGTACCGTGGAGCTTCCTTCTCCTGCACAGCAAGTCAGAACCTTTAGCCAGAGGTTCCTGGCCTGCTGTGTCAGAGCACGAGAGCCCCTTCCCTGCAAGGCAGGGGCAGCGCTCGGGCAGCTTTTGAACATTGCTGGTTTGCATGTAGCAGAGGTCACGGTGGTGGATCCGTCTCGTACATGAAAGCAAACGCTGAAATGTTAAGTACATTCCAGATGCTTCTGCATCCACCCACTGAAGACAGATGCTTCCTTCCCCCTTCCCACGCCTGCTGCTCTGGAAGAGCTGGTCTTGCGCTGCCACCCGACGGTAGCTGGCTGCTGCTGCTGGGAGGTGGGGAAAGGCTTGCTGGAGCCTCTGGTGTGTCAATAAAAGAGTGTCGAGGACAGCAAACTTCTCACCTGTTGCTGAGGTTTTCTGGATTCAGTTTGTGGTTCCCAGTTTCTTTTGCAGTGATTGCTTTTAAATCAATGATCAAGTATTCAGAGCTGCTCCCCGAAGCGATTCCTGTATAACGAGCGAACCAACAGAGCAATGATCAACTGTTTCACTGCAGCTTTTGCTGCTCCTTCACGTCCACCCCAAAATGGTGAAATGACTGAACCAGAAATACTTTCTCAAGACACATATGTGCTCGCTTGTAAGTAAACATAAGGAAGTTTTCATGAGAACAACTTCCAAGGACTGACTTATTTAATTTGCTAATGGAAGTTAATGAAACAAGCTTGTGTGCATGTGGAGTCAGTCTCCTTTTAGATGCGTCTGGCCAGACGTTTTGGAAATGCAATTGCTTTCACTTTGAGCTTCTTAGCGAGCAGCTTGTTGCGGAGACAGCTGCTGCAAGTTGTTCCAAGCTCCCGTTGGTGGAAAAACTACTGGTAAAATTTATGATAAAAATAAGGATACTACACTGCAGAGTATAACATATTGTTAACATACTGCACACATTCACATTCGTGTTTCTGCTCTGTTGTGACTACGTCTAAAATACGTCTGCCCTGATAAAAGCACCCAGAAATGCATTGCTAATTTATGGTTCTGCACAAATATATCTGCTGGAGAAAAGCTCTGAAGACCTTTTCAATGCAGTCAAACATCAAACTGAAAGAAAACAAACCAAACAAGCCAACAAACAAACAAACCACCAAAACACAAACTTTCATTTCTGTCCCACAGTCCGTGGACAAAACTCGTTTGCAGGAATTTATTACATTCCTAGAGAAATCATTGCTCTCTGTGTATGTTTATATATATGCAGCAGGGTCTGTCCCCCCCAAACTGTATAGATCATGCGTAAGGTTAAACTGTTATGCACACATCTTATAACCTTGCAATGGTAAGTGGCATTTGATCACGGTGTGTTTGAGTTTGTGGGCTTTCCCAGTGGAAAAGGCCCTGGGGGGGTTGGTCGGTGGGTGGCTGAAGATGAGCCAGCACGTGCCCAGTAGCCAAGAAGGCCACCAGCATCCTGGCTTCTGTCAGCCCTAATCTGTTCACTCTGCTTGGCACGCTGACTTTTGTGTTTGAAAGGTATGGCTGACCTGGAGCACGTTTGGCGTTAGCGGTCCTGCACTGGAGTACGGGGAGCATCGTGGCACATCTGTCTAGTCTCATTTTCTGAAGGCAGCAGCTCTTTTCTTTCCAAGCATTTTGTGCAGGCAGCACTACTGTTGTACATGTGAAACCAAAAGGGGAAAATTAGTTTTACTTAGATTAGATTTCAATCTCGTATTTCCCAGTCACGCTACATCTTGTTGGAACATGGTTTGGTTTTGGGTTGGGTTTTTTGTGGCTTTTTTGGGGGTTTTCTTTTGATTTTTTTTTTTACCTGACACTTTTAATTGTATGCTGTTTGCAAGAATATGTCTCACAGAAGAAATGAATATTCATTTTTCAGAGGCAGATTTCCTCAGAAAGATTTAGAGGCATTGTTTCCTGGGATGAGTGCTGATTTCACTAGTGAAAACTTCTCTGCTGCCTGGTACCTGATTGAGAATCATTCGACCACAAGGTTTGTTGCTCTCGGGAATCATTGTTTTAAACACAGGTCACTTGATGTTACTTCATTCTACAAGAGATGTGCCGTTGGTGGTTGACATGCACAATAATAGACCTGTAGTCTCTGCTGCCTGAGGTGTTTCTGCTTGGCAAGGAACTTGAATCAACCACTTTGCTCCATGTGGTTATAAGGAAAACTGCACTTTTAACCAGACCTGACTGAGAGCCTCTGTTGGTTTATAAAATCTAAATCTGGGTGCTGGAGGTGCAAAAGCTGTGTAAAACCCAGCAGGAAGAGTGTCTCCAAGGGTAGGGTGAATCTATTCATGTTTTCAATCTAGCTATAAATATCCTTTTAAATAAAGAAGAAAAACTGTTTGGATTTTTTTCTTCCTACTTCCAAATGTGTAGTTTTGGGAATATTTTGGAAGTGCATAATTATCTGTCCTGTATCATTTGTGCTGTTTTTCTGGAAACACGAAGCAATGCTGTAGTTCTTGTCCTCTACATAACCTCAGGTATTGGGAGTGCTAAATGCACGGTGCACTGATGTTTTACTTAGCTTATATCTTTTTTTTTTCCTTGAAGGAAATTCTTTTTAAGCAATCAAAATAACATATCTCTTTTTTTTTTTAATGCTGGCAATATCCTGACAAATATAAACAAACTATTTAGGCATACTATTAGATCATCAGATAACATGAAATGGTGCCTAAAAAGAGAACTGGACAGATTTTTGGTATTTGAAAAAGCTGCTGGGAATTGCTGCTTGTATGCCCAAGTAGACCAGTCCAGCTATTGAGTAGTGTGATTTCTGTCCAGCAGATGGAAACAGGAAATAAAGCAAAGGGTTGTGACATCATCAGTGTAAAAAGGCCAGTGCCTGTACGTGCAGCAGTGTGTTTTTGTCTCTCAGCTACAGTTTAGGTTATGCTCTTAATATGCCTTTTTCTACCACCTTTTTAAAATGAGCAGAGAGTATTAGTGGCATTGCCTTAGGTCTTAACCTCCTTACTTCACTGTTTCCCTCTCCTTGCCGAGGTACAGTGCAGGTTTTTGTTCGATTCGTTTGTGCTGGGGAGGTGGGTTTGGCCTGCACAAGGAAGAGACTGTAAGGATGAACATCATCTGTTGTATTTGTATTTCCGAGCTTATTCATGATGGTGCTTTTGTAAAGAATCCAGTTGCATGTCTGCTGAGGTCATGCTCATCATCATCAAAAAAACCCAATTAGCAAGTACTGAAGGATTAGTCATGACATAAGACTTTAGAATAATTGCAGCTGCTTGCAAAAAAAAGGTGAAATCAAATGCAAACTGTCAATAATCTAGAAATATAAGGAAACTAAGCTAAAAGGAAACCCACCGTGCTAACAGTAGTGATGAGTCAGTGATTAATATTCCCCTATGAAGTGTCGTTCCAAAACAATCCAGTAGACCACATGTGAAAAACCAGACTTTCATAAAGCAGGAATCTGCTCAGCTTTGCTTTTATTTTTCAGTAATACTGTATTCAATTCTGAGGTGTATCTCCAAACCAGCATAAAAATACTGAAGAGTCCAGAAAGTTGAGTGAAACAGGGTTGTGAATTGAGCTGCAGAGTCAAACCAGTGTGATTAGAGTCTTAACATCCCAGTACCTAATGTAGCATACAAAGTATAGTGAATTCTATCATCACCTATGTAACATAGTACTGACAGTTAACAGAGTAGTATTGTGTGTTCAGAAGAAATTCTTGACTAATTAGTATTATGAAGAAGTCTGTTCCATCATAAGTGATAGGAGCCCTCCATTTAGAATTAAAACTAAAAAGCAAAACTTTTTTGGACTAAGAGTAAATTGTCACTATAGAGAAGCACACTCAATAGCAATTACTCAGTTGTTGATAGTTGTTGCAGAAGTAGCTGGCTTTGTTTTCCAAGTAGTCTGTGCTGTTTATTCAGCAGCTGACCTTACTCACTGCTTGAAATTCTGGGGGTTTTCTTGTTTGTTTTCAGTTTTGATCAGCTCAAAACGGCTGTTGTGAATTTGAAGAAACAAGCCAATAAGAAAAACGAGGGGAGCCTGGCTTATGTCAAAGGAGGTCTCAGCACGTTTTTTGAAGCACAAGATGCTCTGTCAGGTAAAGATGCTTCCTGCTTACTAAATACAGTATAAAAGACAGGACAATAGCCATATGTATGGTTCAGTTTAAGATTAAATCCAATGATTTTCTTCACAGTCTCTTCTGAAAGTGTATAATGAGCCCCAAATCTGTGGTGTGTTGGTCACGAGGTGGGCTGGCTGTGATTGTTGTGGTATATTTGCAGAAGATGGAACCAAATAAGTAATAAATACAGAAATTAGAGGCAGTTGATGAAACTGCTTAGACCACAAATACAGAAAAGAAATGTTGAGCTGGAGATAATTCTAAGATGACTTACAAACTGTAGCTACATAGAAGCTTGATTTTCATGATGCCTTATTCCATAATCAGACTGTAATACTTACATGAACTACCTTTTAAGAGGAAAACTCTTTCCATGAGTGCGAACGTACGTGCTTTGGTAGCCTTTTCTTGAGACATCTGAAGGTTCTTCCTGCGGAGAATCTTAACTCCTAACCTTTGCTGCAGAGGAGATGCTCCACAGGAAGCTTATTTGGCCTGCTCAGGGGAGCTGCGAGCTGAGCTGGGAGGAGCTGGGCTCACTGAACTTGCCTCGCTTGTCAGCAACAGGGAGTTGAGCTGGTTTCCCATAATTCTGATTGCAGCCTGGAAAGCAGCATTCCAAAAAGGGCTGCTCTTCATAAGCTTCTAAGCAACCCGTGTTTTACTGTCACAAGCAAGTCATGTCCCCCACAGAAGTCTTTGGAAAGCTAGCAAGTTAACTCACTGTGAGTATACTTTTCCAGAAGTGCTCTTTACAGAGAGCCTTAAGCTGCAGAGGCTTTTTCTTTAAGTGAAAGGGAAAAAAAAAAAAAAAAATTGAGGAAACAACCACTTCAGGCACTCAACTATGCAAAAACATGCAAGTATGACATCTCTGCTGGCAAGTAAAGAAGATGCTGTTGTCTTTGAAACATGGATATTTTGAACTAGATTCTCCTTATGTTAACTGAGTAAAAATTTGGTAAAAAAAAAAAATCAAAAATTTTAAATGTTTTATATATGCTGTATGTATATGATGGAATACTACCTTAAAAAACGGGGGAGAAAGAAACCTTGATCTGTGCCAATGCAGAAGAGGAGGGAAGGGAGGCTGTGGCAGAGAGGGAGGGTGAGGAGCAGAAAGGAGTATCCACGTTCCGTGCCCTGCTCGCCGTTCTAGAGCAGGACAGTGCAGGCAGCCTGTGCTGCTGAATTCACTCTTCCTGGGAAAGAAATTGTAATAAACCAGCAATTAATGCTGATATTACACACTTCCACAGCCATCTGTAGTGGAAACAAGAATTAGGGCTTTGGGCTTTTTAGGATAGGAAAAAACAATAGCATCTTAAAAAAAAAAAATCATGCTTTGAGCAAAAGCATCGCAGTGCTTCTGTGGCACCGTTACTGCTGCAGGAGACTCTGACATGGTGGCTTTGAGAGGGTGTTTTTCTAGCTGAAAACAACTGGTGGGGAAGTGTCCTAGCACTTAATGTTGGGGTCGTCCAAATTCGCCGTGGGATTATCTCTGCCCTTTCAGTACTGATAATTCCTTACTGGTGAGGCCGGTGTAAAAGCTTTGCCTTACAAAGCAGAAGTATTTTGTGCATAAATGATACTTACTTTTCAAAGTACTCAACTGAATTAACATCTGTACTATGAGACAGGTAATTGGGATTATTCTCTCCACAATTTTTGTTCTCCTTGAGTGCTGCCATCCTGTTCAAGAAGATACAGGAAGCCTGTGTCAAAGTAATGGTTCAAATTCTGCAGTGTCTGGCTCTGAGCCCTGTCCTCCACTAGATTCTGCTGCCGTGAGGCATGTTTGTGTTTTTTTTAATGTCTAACAAGAAAAATAACACTTTATTTTTAATTTTTTAAATGTTTAAGAGTGTCACTTTGTAATGTATTCCCACCTATTAAAATGTTCTGCATTTTAACTAGAGGCTTTATTCCAGCAATCCATCAAAAACTGGAAGCGGATGGAACGGAAAAAGTAGAAGGATCCATGACGCAAAAACTGGAGAATGTACTGAACAGTAAGTTTTGTCCTCCCAGCAGCAACTATTTATGGGCTTTGGACTTTCTAACAAGCTTTAATATATTCCTAGGAGTATGGTAGACAGTGGGAAACAGTGCAGCCTCTCGTGCCTGGCAGTCTGATTTTAGGGTGCGATACGCACCTCCTGAAACAAGGGGTCTTTCACAGCAGTGTTTGTGATAACAGAGAGGATAAATATCAAAATAAAGATGTTGTAAAGAGTTTACTCTAAATGGATTTTGGCAGCAATTTTGAGTGGACAAAGAAAACAGAGGAGCAACATGGATAGGCAGAAGTGTAGAAGGATGAGCAAAACTAAGTACCAGGAGTGTAAGAAGTTTGAGCAGAAGAGGAAAAAACCCAGCTGCAAGCTGTTTGCAACACCAGGGTCTCTTCACAGCATCTCTTTCTCTCGGGGTGCAGCCCTTTAGACTACTTGGAATTAGCATGGTCTTTGGAAACTTGAAAAAGCTGCCAGTGCTTTCCTTTCTGTTTCTCTGTCTTAGCTGTAAGGCTGCTCTGAGAGGTGGCTTGAACTTGCTGCAGTTCGGGATGTGTTTCATCAGATCAAAAAGTGACTCTCTTTTTTTTTTTTTCCCGATTCTGGGACTCCTGCCAAGATAATTTTACTTTGTTTCATTGTGATTTTTTTCACAGAGGAAGGGATGTTTCCCTTAGTGCTGTATCAATAAGCAGGAGTGACATGCAGATAGCTGACTCAGTGCTGGAAAGGCTGAGTGTGTTTTATGAAATCAAGACAGTGAGATGGAAGTTCACTGTTTTTCTTCTCTGGCATGAAGAGAGCAGGGACTGTAAGTGTGTTTGTGTGGGGACCACAGAGAAAGCGGGGAGAGCTGCTTGCAAGCCCACTCTTTTCAGTAGAGACTTGTTAGTGCCCACGATGGAGGGGTAGGTTAATTAGTTGATAGAGCATAAAAGGTAAAAGCATTGGCTGAAGTTTGCCGGTGTAGTCGCCAGTGCTCTGTGCTCTATTTATGCCTCATCATGCCCCGAGCTTTCCCTTCCACTAAATGCCATGACAGAGTTTTAAAGCAAAATGCAAAAATTTCTGTCTCTGACATTTTCCTGCGCGCTCTGATAGGAGACAACTGGCCCCGTGCTGGCTAATTGCAGTTTCGTGTGACACGCTGCGGCTTTCTCATCTGCATCTGTCGAGGAACTTGTGCCAGGCACTTCAGAGTGGTATTAAGCTTGGCTCTGCCGTGAGAAGCATTGGCTGCCTTTCCTCCCGATGCTCTGCAAGCCCTGATGGGTGGGAGGCAGGGAAGTAGGAACACAGGGATTTAAAAAGAGTAAATAATATTATGCAAAGTAGTTTAGGATCAAAGCTTTGTTTCTTGTCTGACCATTGAAAAGCCTCCCTAATCCCTTGGTAACAGGCCCTGCTTTCAGAAATTACTTCAAATCTCTAGTCAAATTTTTACATTTAATGAACTGTAGGTGCATGTTTTGGGAGTCAGTTGGTGTTGTGAGCCTGACTGCAGACTCCTAAGAATAAAGATGTTTTCCATAGCATCTGAGCGTGCCTTAAGAGTGTGCCGAATTTTGGACTGAAGTGGCTTGGCATAGTAGAAGCACAATCTGGTGTTAGCGGTGGAATTGCAGATGTTTGGAGTTTTTCCTAAATTGCTAATTTAATTGCTAAACAAACTATTAAATATAAATTTATAAACCTCTGATGTGCTATAATGAATCTGGCAAATAATTGTATCTTAAGGGAGTTTGATTGACCTCCTTTATGTGGTGTTTTTGTCAGGCTTCTTGAAAGACAACTGCTGCATAACTTGAGCCGTAGTTAGGAGGAAACCCACTTGCATGCAGTAGATGAATCATCTGTTTTGAAGAAATAGTTTGTTGACATGGACCTGAATCTTTATCCGTGGATTATTTTAGGTTTAGATTATTCATCAGTAATTAAGAGATGAAGATTGTTAATGTAGAAAGAATTTGGAGGAGTAGGGAAGAAATTGTACAGTATTTTTAAGTCTAAACTTTTAACTAACTTAACTCATTAAGACACTAATAAATAATTTGATATATTTCAATCTCTATGCAACAGAAAAAGTGCCCAAAAAGAAAAGAAGCAAACAACTGAAATAATTTACTTGAACTAAGGATTTCTAGGGCAAGTTAATGCATAAAGAGATGAAAGAGTGTAGCTTTAAACTAGAGATGGAAATGACTGTGCTTTTCCTGCAGTTGTCAGTTACCTTCTAAAAACATTTGCACTGAATTAAAATATGCCTTGTGAATATGACTTTTAATTCCCAGATCTAGTACGTTGCTTCCTGGCTGGTAAATAAATGGACACGAAACGTACGCATTCTAATGAAACAAATGTTACTTACTAGAAGGCTTTCTGAAATGAGAATTTATTAAAGCCTCAAAAGAAAACTCTTCCTTTGTCAGCGGTCTGGATTGAAATGTCCACTAGCTGTTTTCGTTCTGCATTTCTCCTTAATGGATTAAAGTGTTCTATGCTAAATAGCGCGCAGCAGAAATAGCTACCCCGACAAAACTTTTTTTACATCAAGGCTTCAAAATTTCAACAAAGTTTAAACATTATTTAGATATAACAATTATTTTACAAAGACTACTTTTAACATGAGCAGGCCACCCACCGTGTTGACTGGGGAAAATGGCATGCGAGCCACCCAGCGAGACTGGGGCAGCTTTTTTCATCTTTGCTTAAAGTATAGTCACTAGACCAGATAATGTAGAAACTTCTACACGCAACGATCAAAAAAGCTAAAACAGTTCCACTTTTTTTTTTTGGTTAATTAAAAATAAGTCACGAGTTGAAAAAATGCAAATATTGGCACGCGATGTAAATCTTCCCTGCTACAAATGAAATTCTGTTATTCTGTGTTAGGAAAGAAGCCTTATTACAAAATGGAATGTTTTTTAGTCTGGACAGAAAAGGTTTTAAGGCTCTATTTAATGTATTTGTTGAAGGGTATTCACAGATAGTATAGAAAATTAACTTCATGCGATTGTTGACCAAGGCTTGATCCTTTGTGTGACAAGGGGTTTTAACGCGATGTGAAGCCGCGTTGCAGTCACAGCCAGCTAGGCTATTTTCAGTCATCCCGTTGTCTCTGACTTAATCATTGATACTTTTAAGTAACTCATATGTCAAATATTGTTAATAATTTTTAATACTTAATTTGAAAACGCAAAAAAATTGTTTGCAAAGCCTGGTGATAACTCTTAAAGCTACGACATTAACATAACGAAATTATACTTTTCTAAAGAGAAAACTTCCAATGACTTTTTCCATATCCTGAGATGCATAATTTAGTTGTAAAATGTAGATCTGGAGCCAAAGCAAACTATAAAGTATCTGCAGCAAAGCTAAGCGTTTGAAACAGGGGAGAGTGATTGTTTTTAATTGCACAGGGGTCTTACCACATTAAAATGCTAAGTGGTTTGCTTTGAAATCGTATTTCATCAGTTGTAAAACGCTAACACAGTTCAGCAAAAAAGGATCAAAATTTAGCACTAATTGCTCGTTTGCTCTAAAAAACCCCCGAATGACTCATTAAAATGAGGAAAATGTGTATATCCTTTGAAGTGTTTACACTTTTTTTGTTTTTATTTTTGCCCCTTTTCCAATAGGAGCCAGTAACACAGCAGATACCTTATTCCAGGAAGTGCTGGGTCGCAAGGACAAAGCTGATTCAACGAGAAATGCACTTAATGTTCTTCAGAGGTTTAAATTTCTTTTCAACCTTCCCTTGAATATTGAAAGAAACATCCAGAAGGTATAATCCTAGCAAAATTCTTTCCCATTTGCTGAGTTTAGCCTGTTGCCTATTTCTTGGCAAATATAAATGTTTGTCGTTTGTGTGTTGTGTTTTCTTTTTAAGGGCGATTATGATGTGGTTATCAATGACTATGAAAAAGCCAAGTCACTCTTTGGGAAGACAGAGGTTCAAGTATTCAAAAAATGTAAGATGAGAGTTCTCTTATTTGCTTCTTTTGTCATGGTTCGGTTTGGTTTTTTGGTTAATTTAAAGTACATAGTAGTTTAAAGAGCTTTATGTGGGTTTTATGTGGATTTTAATCCTTAGAAATTAGGGATTTGTAGGAACCAGTTACTCTAAAGCAGTATTTCTGGCAAGTCTTCCCAGTGAGGTATGTAGTACAAAATGTGAAATTTCATCCTATTTCATTTATTGATTAAGGCATAGTATTAATGGACATAAAAAAAAGGTTACAGCAATTAAAATGTGACTTTGGGTATTTCTCACTGGCACATTGCTGAGAAGACTTCACAGTCCAATTTTCTGTTTTCATTGAACTGTCATATACAAAATTTTCAGATGTGGCTTATTATAAAATGAGTTACATTAATTTCCACATTAACTCCAAAAGCATCTGGTGTCCTAGAAAAATAACATAATTTTCAGTTCTTCCCCCTGAAGGCACACATTGGATTTATTTCTTCTCCCTACTCCTAGATTATGCTGAAGTTGAAACCAGAATCGAAGCTTTAAGAGAACTTCTGTTGGACAAGCTGCTTGAAACTCCATCGACGTTGCATGATCAGAAACGTTACATAAGGTAATCACTTGATTAGTGTCCTCATCAGACAAATACATGTCAGATGTATATTTGACTCCATTTCCTAAGCAGGGTAGTGCTGTTGGGTGATGGTTTACATGCTAGTTAAAAAGCTGTGAGTAGAGTATTTTCAGATTTTATGATTGTATAAACAATGGCAATAGATTGGTACTTGATTGTTTACAGAACGCTTGAAAAACAGTTCTTGAGTGAGAACAATTTAATGAAGGATAATGGAGATGGAATTTTATTTTATTTTTTTAAAACCTTTAAGGCATGTTTAGATTCTGTTGCTTCCTCTAAACCATCATATTGCAATCTATGTCTGAAATGGTCACTCACAGTTTGGAAATGGATTCCTGGTTAATCCTCTGCTTCAGCTTTTGAAATGGCTTCATCCTCAGTCAGATAACAGGGAGGTTTCAACCCAGACTGCCGTTTAAGTTTGGGTTTGGCTCTCTTGCAACTCAGTCTGAATAATGTAGTTCCTGTATTTCATGAACATGAACCGGTTGCCCAGTTTTCCCTGGAATCACCAGACCTTCTCTCGTTCCCAAAGCTGCTGTCGAAGCCTGCCGTAGGCACACTGGCAGGACTCGGTGGACCTACGTCTACAGGTAGACCTTAACCTGCTTCACAGCCCCTGGAGCCAAACTTTAGAGTGCTCTGGAATATTTGATGGCTTTACTTAGAAAGCTTTTGAGTTTTGGATGTTACTGGGGCTCCTAGTGTGGCTTGACATCCTCAGTCCTTTTTTCAGTTCTCTTGCAAGATGAGAGTGCTGTGAGAAGCATTCTCAGCGCCTGGCACCTGCGTGAGGCACGCTTGGCACGCTCGCCAGGCCCAGTCGTGCGGGACAAAGTGCAGTGCCAGTGTTTTCAGTGCCCTTGCACCATTAACTTAGTTCAAGGACAGTGACCAGTGCACATTGCAGTAGAACGCTTCTCATTCTTCTGGGGGCCATGAAAATGTCACCTGTCCATTGGGACTGCATTTTAAGCTGCATGGTGAAGTGTTTTGTGTCTCTGAAGAAGGCCCTGCCGTTTCCTTTGTGTCACTCTCGAAAACCTTAAATAGCAGGTTCTTTATCTAAGCCAAGTCTTATGACCCCTTCAAAGGATTCTTTGGAAGAATCAGAGTTGTCTATGGGTTCAGGGTTGGTTTGTCTTTCTCTAGGCCCTTACTTTGAAGTATTGAATCTTTAAGAATATCCCAGCCTATGTTAAAGCGGACGGTGTTAACGCAGCTCCCAAACGCACTGTGTGGAGCAGAGCAGGGAGTGGACGAATCTGGAATAACATAGCTCTAATGAACGAACAGAATCCCGGTGTACACAGTGATGTAATTAGTTTCACTAGTGTGGATTTGCTGATGTGGATATACTAGTGTACATTTTCTGGGGGCCAGGTGTGAGGAAAGCTCTCTTCAGAGCACCTCGGCCAAAAGGCAGCTAACAAAATCCAAACTGTCAAATTATTTGCATAAAACCTCCTCTTTTCATGAGGTTTTTACTACTTTGATACATTTGGTTTGTATGTCTCCAATGTCTAAGTCTGAGCAAGACCTGAAATACTGTGGTTTTCCCTCTCTCATATTCAATGTTTATAATTAGCCTTCAATTCGCATTTTTCCTCTCTTTTTATTATGGTATTTACACTGATAACTGTTTCTGAACAGTATGAAATAATTTACCATATCACTTAACAGCCAGGGAGATGTATTTTTTACAAGAGCAGTGTTTTGGGGTCTTTGTGTTTAAGCAAAGACCAAGTCCCCCTTAACACTGAGGAGAGACTTGAGTTTGTAATTTATAACCGTCAGCCTGTCAGAATGGTTGGTTGTGTAATATTCTCATCCAGCCAATCCTACTTTGATAGTTTATTTTTTGTTCAAGTATTGTAGACAGCTCTCAGACGACATGAACATGAGGTATTTTTGTAGTAATGCAGCTTTTGTGAAGGAGTTAAACGATCCCTGCACTGCTTAAGCTAATAAATCAGTGTACTTCACCTTGAGCATCTTGAACTTTGTAATCTGTCCCAAGTCTCATTAACACAGAATGTAAACGGAGCCCGTTAAATAACAGAGCAGCTACTGCTTTAGAAAAGGCTCTTTTGAAAGTGCTGTTGTCAGGTAGTCTTGAATGCCACCAGTCAGACGATGGTACTTCTGTGCTCTCCTCCAAGTCTGGCTTCTGATACTTCACTCTTCCTAAAGACAGAAGGTGTTTTGCTTCCACCTATTAGAAACCCCAATCCTTTTCATCTTCTCTCCACTCCCATTTTCTTTCAGACCATGTGCACATCCTAATGCAAAAAAAAACCCCAAACCAACCAGCCAAACACACACAAAAAAGCCCCAAACAAAAAAACCCTTGAGGAGCCTGGTTTACATTTGCTTATGTGTGCGCGGAAATTACTGAGCCCCCAAAAATTAATTCCTTCTGTACTTACTTGTTACTGGTACCTGATGGTACATTCAGGACATAGAAGGGGAAAAGACAAATACCACATTTTATGAGCTTGAGATGCCCTCCCTGATTGCAAGTGAAACGTGAGGTCCTGCACTGCAGCCTTGGCAGATGCAGAGCTTGGTTTCCCAAGTACTTCACTCGAGGCAGAACTGAAAATACGTATTAATGTGATATTAAATATATATGTCTGTGTTTTGATGGAACGTCACCTCAAAAAACGAGGAAGGGAGAATGCAAAGCTTGTGTTTGCCTTGGGTATGAGTGTATCTTAACAACAATTCTTGAGTTTTTTTTAATTATGTTAAAAGTATTTCTTGGTACATCTTCGGGCTGTTCTGCTGAGGCCTCCGGCGTGTCAAATCAGAGCTGTGATTTTTGGCCTGGTTTTTGCAGATATCTTTCTGATCTTCATGCGCCTGGGGACCCCGCTTGGCAGTGCATCGGTGCTCAGCATCAGTGGATTCTGCAGCTCATGCACAACTGTAAGGAGACCTATGTTAAAGAACAAAAAGGCAAGGATATATTTTTGTTTTATGAATATTTGACATTTAGGAATTTGGCATTGCCTTTTATTTGACAGGTTTTAGTGGATGAATGATGTTTGGGGTTTTTTCCCCATAAATTTTGATAGCTTTTTACAAAGTCAAATACTGACTTGTATTTTTTTTTTCTTTATGCTAATATGAAAACAAAACAGCAGTTGGAGTTTTCCTTTTGTTTAACTTTTGACTTTTAAGCTCTTTGCATGGGAAAAGCATTAAGTTTCAATCATTTATCTGAAGCTTACTGTCCTCTCAAAACACTTGCTTGAGGTCACATGAAGTTTGGATTGCTGTCTGGATCTGCCGGTTGATTTCTCTGTCCCAGGATATGCCAGTAGGATGTGGAGATGCGCACGGGGGGATAAGGGGTAATTCTGTGCTATCTACTGAATGATAATCTGCTTTTCTCTTGTTTGTGGGCAGTTTCAAAATTCAGATTGCACTTTTTGGGCACAGACTTGTGAGCTGGACTGTTCCCCACTTACTGCAGCGGGGTTGGACTAGATGACCTTTGGAGATCCCTTCCGAGCCGGGTGACTCTGTGATTCTATGGTATTTAAACAATACCCTGTCGGGATCAATAGCAGTATGTGTATTCTGTCTCTGCCAGGGCTGCTCCTTGAAGAAATGGTAGGTCTTGCTTTGAAGTGTGGCAGCAGCTTTGCCACAGGTTAACATGATCCATCCCATCAGCCTGTTTGCAAAAGGGAATAGGGGGGAGGCTCTTGGCCTGGCATTGCTGGTAGTGAAGTCTGAAAACAGGGTTTTCAGATGAGAAACCAACGAGTAGTGCCTTGCTTCTCAAGAAGTATTACTGAGTTTGCTGCCGTTTCTGAAATGAGTGGGTGAACTGGAACCTGGCCACTCCGGGCTTACAGCTAAGCCCCTGCTGGTGTCAGTGCCTGTGCATCCCGAACCACATCGGCTGTTCTGTTCTGAGTGGGAGCTGCTGCAGAAATGTGCTGGAAAATTGCTACAGGAAGCTTAGAAGTGTCTTCAGCAGAGGTTGTGACATCACACGTAGAGTTCACAGGGTGCATCACATGAGCCAGAGATGTTGGTAAGTTGTAGCTCAAAGCATCTTTATCCCACAGCGTGAAGTGCTGGGGAACCAGCAAAATGTTTTATAGCCATCTCTAAGCTTCTTAGCAGGGAAAATAGGGATATTAAGAAACCAAGTGCTACAGGCTTTTTTACTTCAGTCTGTACAATTTTGATGTGCAGACTCCAGCAAATGAATGGAAAATGTGTCTGAATTCCTCAGCTTGTCTTGAAAATCTCAACCTCTTAGGTGTTTTTCCTGCAACAACTCTGCCTACCTCAGCCTTAATATCAAAGGGGCTGCCATCTGTCAGCTTTATTTGGCTCAAAGAAGAAGGGATTTAAATAACTGAAATGCCCAGTAAGTGCATGTAGGAAACAAATGCTAATATATTATCACTTTAATAAAAGAGTTCATTGGATTTTGGTAATTTTCTTCCATCCTTTTACGTGGTCCTTACTGATGTGCTTTTTTTGTACAGATTGTAAAATACTGAGCAATTGATCCTAGTTGGTGGAGTTTCTCACTTAGTATCTAGCAGGACAAAGGGAGGTTGCAAAATGTGATTTTTAAATTTTTTTTCCCTTTCCATATATTTTTAGTTTTGGCATACATCAAATGGGAGAAGGGAAAAAAAACTGAGAAGAATAGGTTTTAACTGCCAAGTAGAACAATGCTGATTGTGATCAGAGACATGGAATGTATTTCAATCTACTTTAATAGATGTATGCTTTTCAAACAGGAAGAATGTGGGTTTTTACTCCTAGATATTGAATTGGTTATGCAGGGCTTTCAGGAATCTAATCAACTCAAACAAGTTAGAACTGTGGTTTGTATGTTCATAAATTCACAGGCTGGCTTTAAGATAGTCGTGATACGTTTCCAACCATTAAAGGCCTCCACTCTAAAACATGCTTCCAAAAAAAGATTACTTTGTGTATCAAGCATTTTGGAGGAAGAGGTGAGTCCACAAGGCTGATACTTGAATGAAAAGGACGTTAAAACTTTTTCTAGGTTTCCCTTGTCAACAGGGCTGATCGACACTGCTCTAGCAGATGTTTTCTGGCAGTGTCTTTGTACTGCGTACGCTGGAATAAGCAAACTTTACAGTTCCACCTTCAACATACCAACCATTTCTGGCTATTCTTAGCTTAGTTCTGCTGCTGACTGTAGATCTGTGGGTTCAAACTGACTGAGTCAAAACTTTCCTGCATAGTAAACTTAAACCTCAGTAGCAGATTGTGTCTGGTTTTGCATTTGTGCGCAATTTAACCTTCAGCTGAGTTTGTGCCAAAGCATTTTGCTGCCCTTTTATTAGCTTTCAAAGCAGAGCACAGCTCTGAGTCATTACATGTGAATTTTACTACCTGAAATGGACTTGGAGTTACACAGAAGCTTTTGCTTTTTACTTGGAAAAGTCTCTTTTGAAAACTGCTAAGACATTCTGGTCGGGATTTTTTGTAGCCAATTGTCAACAGTAAATATTCTCAAAGAATTTACTTGCTGGCCATGATGTGTTCAGGAAGGGAACATTAACATTGCAGTAATTTGCTAAACAAGCTAAAAAACAAACCTCTGAATTGTCATGAGCACTTGCTCCAAATTCAGTCACCGATGACAAGCCAGCAGTGTGCTCCGTGCAACAAAATTGTTCCAGTTCTCTCCACACAACCGGGAGGCTGACCCTTTAATCATTACAACCTCAATAATGCCATTTCTATATAAGAAAATGAAATCTGCTCCGATTTTGTATCATCTCATCCAGGCCACTAGTAATGACAGTCAGGACAAATCCCCAGTGCTGACAAGAAGTAAGTAGAGTTTTCTACATCCACCATAGGGTCTTTGTCCGACATCTCCATTTTTGTTAGTAACTGAACTTTCCAAGCTCTCCTAAGCACAGTTGCAGAGTGGAGTGAGCCAGCACGTGAGCTAGTATCTCTGGTGCAGCCTCAGAGAAGAAACTGTGGCAGGTTCACAGGGCTGTCATGGTCTGGAGTTCTCTCCTGGAGTTTGTTTCAGGGGTTATCATTTACATGGAGGTATGTCACTGTGGGACCCACGTGGAACTGCCTGGAGCTCTGGCTCAGTAGTGCTTGTAAGTAGGTGGATCTGTGTTTTCTACAGGGTGTATCTGCCTTGCTAATGGAATAGGCAGTTACTCTTCCAGGGGTTTCAAGGGTTTTCTATGCTTTGCATTGTCTAAAATCTGAGCTGCTGCTTCTGAACTTCGAGCTGATGACTTGTAGAAGTCTGTGGACTTTCAAACCTGTACCTGAGTACTAAATGTTTTCCTTCAACTAAGGTTTCATGTATTTGTAACTTTTAACTTTACTGGGCAATTCCCCCATTATTAGGGTGTAATTGTAGTTTTTCACTGGTTTATGCTTCTCAGCCTCGTTGGAGTACAGGAAACACGGGGGATAGAATGACGTAAAATGACATGAAAATAAATGTAAATAAATGAGGCTTAGTTTGAAATTTGCCTGGGGCACTGGGCAGATGGCCAGAATGAGTTAAGCGGTGGGATCCTTAACATTGAGTGTCAGGGGAAGAAGCTATGGAGGTTAAGACTGTTTTCTGTGTGGCCAATCATTATTTGCTCAGACTTTAGCAGTGGCTTAGAAGATTTCATGATCCTTTGAGCTAAAAGGTAGGAGCTGTGACCTCGTTATCGTCACACTGACTTAAAAAGTTGTCATTTCTTACCAGGCCCTTCTGAGGTAGAATGGAATGTTATCACAGAGCTGTTCGTACCCGTCAGGTGTGGGGTCAGCTTTCCACTGCCCTTGGGGTTCCAGAATGGGTGCTATACAACCTGTGAAAGCGCTCGGCACGGAGCTGAGGGGCGTGCGAGGGCAGAGCTGGGTGCTCGGGTCCCTGGTGCTCCCCTGTGCCGCCCCGAGCTGCTGCTCGCCTCGCACCGGCGGACCCGTCTGCTGGAGCAGCCTGCCCGGCGACGCTGGTGTCAAAAGGGCCTTTTCAGTTTGTTATCCCAGCAGCTGGTTCTCTTCCATGGCCTCTGCTTACTGTACATCTGGAAGAAGACTTCTTGCAGCTGGGAGCCATTTCATGTCTAAACCACATCCCCTGGCCAGAGCAGAAATACCCTTTTGACAGCAGATGTCAAGCAAGCTCTTAATAGGTTATTAATTAAAAAAAAAAAGATCAGTGAATACAAAATGTTACAGTGCATTTGTTGTCCTCTTACCACCTGTAGCAGCAACTTTGCTGTTACTCAGTTTTTAGTAAAATCTGACATGTTCAGAAATGCATTCTTATTTTGCATAATAACTTCAATATCATTTAAAGCATTATAATGAGTACATACTGTGTCTAAAAAGCAGACTGTAAATATCAGGAGTGAAAAGCAGCACAGGTAGTTTAATTTCAAAATGGAACAGGTTAATAGAACTGAAGATAAAGGGAAACTTCTGTGCCCAGAGTTTTACCTGCTCTAATCTTTAAAGTCCTTACTCGGGCAATGATGGAAAGGCAAATTGTTTTCAAAGTTGCTGAAGATAGTAACATCCACTGGTGCATTTTACTAGTGCTAGGGAAGTGACATCACTTTCATTTATGTGCTGAACTTGAGGTGTTTGGTTCTTGCTTCCAGTATTTTTTTGGCTGGCAGGACTGACAATGAGACCTGCCCGTGGGCTCTGAAATCCTTAGAACACCACTAGAAGTAGTTGGCCCGGCTGCCCTTTTTGTGGGAAGCTGAAAAACAGTCTCAGTATAAATAGATGTAGCATAAGGAGGACTAGGCTTCAGGTTTAAAAATCCCTCATTTTTAAATGTATTCCCAAAATGTTTTTCCGTGAAGTGCAGCAGTTTTAATCTTCCCCTGCCATCTCCTGGCTAGAAATGCAACCTGTTTTCTTCTTGATCAGTTAAAAATGTCCAATTCCTAATAAATGTAAGGTTAGAAAGAAGTGCTCCAGAAAGACTAAAACACAGTCATTTGTCTGTAGAGCAGGTTAATTTTTCAGCAGTTTCTTGCCCAGACAAACTGGAGTTCCCAGCGCGGTGTCCTGGGAAGGAATCCTGCCCGGCTGTGCCGGCGCGGGCTGCAGGCACCGTCTGTTTGGTCAGCAAGCAGCAGTGGGTGGCCAGGCTGTAGCAAAGGACAAGGGCCCGCTGTGCGTAGGGAAAACTGTTCAAAGGTGTTCAAGGGTGGTAAGGAAGCTGGCTGCCCTTCGGAGAGCCCGGGGGCCCGAGAGCAGCCTCCCCTTGCCATTGTAGCCCGGGAGGAAAGCCGCTGCGAGGTCCGGAACGGAGGAGAGAACACAGTGGCTGCATTCACCTGGCTGCACATCTGTAGGGTCTGCTGGCTTCTTTTTGTTGTTTTTTTCTTACTTAATCTTCCTCATGTGCGCGAGCAAGTCTGTGTAATGACTGCTGTTTGGCTGGCTGTGGAAAATCACACTGAGAAACTTTTGAGGCTGAATTTTGAAGGAGAATTTTCTCTGCCAGTGCAAAACGTGCTGGCACCTTCTGGCTCTCGACAGCTCCTGACAGCAGGATGAACTGGCTGGGCTTGGGCTCTGCTCCCAAGGAGCAAGTGGCAGGAGAAGAGGAACCTCAAGTTGCCCCAGGGGAGGTTGAGGTTGGAGCTGAGGAAGAATTTCTTCCCCTCCAGGGTTGTCTAGGGCAGGGGGGGAGTCCCCGTGATCCCTGGAGGGGTTTCCAAGCCCCCCGTGGAGCTGTGGTGCTGAGGGACAGGGGTCAGTGGTGCTCTGGCAGTGCTGGGGGGACAGTTGGGCTCAATGATCTCCAAGGTCTTTCCAACCAAAGCAATTGTATTTATTTATACTCTGTCCTGAGCAACCAGTAGCTTCTGCAGAAAGCTTTAGGTAAATGTCCTGCACGTGCAGTCCCCGGGGGCTGGTGGGGTGGCCAAGACTGGGTCGCTGCAGGGAGTGAGAGATGATGCACAGCTCCCCGAGGAGCCTCCTCCTGTCAGCCTGCCGGGGAAGAGCGGAGCTGCGGAGCGATGGGTATTGCAGAACAGTTTTACACTGAGCTTGGAAATAGTTCTGAAATTAAGTAAAGCTGCTTTTAAGGATTTAAATCATTGACGTGTTTACAGCTCACGGATAAATCTATTATAGGCAAGCTTCCTGTTAGCTGTGTTTCTCACTGAGGCTGCAGTGCCGTGTGCTGGTAAGGGCTGAAAACACTGGCTCGGGGCGTATGCCTGAGCCATAGGTGCTGCTGAGACCCTGCCCGTAGAGACCCTGTAGCAGCTCCAGTGCTGATCAGCCTGGGGTCAGCACAGAGGACTTGTCATTTACAGAAAGTGAAAGCCCAAATTAAATAAATGATCTCCAAGAAGGATTGCTTTTTTTCCTCCTTTCCCCCTTTTTTTTTGATTCTTGTTTTGGTGAGATGTTGCTGCACTAGAGCAGAAGAGGTTTGCACAACACCCTCGAGCTGTTTATATATCACACAGTGTCTGAGTGTTTGTATCTCATTCTACATACCTCACAGTATCTGAGTGTTTGTATCTCATTCTACATTCCTCTGAAATACCTGTGCACAAAAATTTGAAGCCCAGGGAAATCTTAAAAAAACAAAAAAATAATTAAGGCAGAGTTAAGGTCCTTAAAACTTCTTATTTGATCCTGTCATGATTTTTACAGTTGTAATAAGGCTTTAATTAGACTTCTGGTTTGCTGTGACTCTTTGGTGGAAGAGGAGAATGTTGCACATTTATTTTCCCGTGTTTCCTTGGTTAAAGATACACTTGGCCCTGGAGTCACTGACAGATATGCTCCATGTAGGTGCTGCATTTGAAGTTACTTCTGTAACTTCAAAGACGTAGTATGTTTAACATCCCTCCCACCCCCTTCATACAACACCTTAAAACCAGTCAGCACAAACAGATATTAACTTCTTGAAACTTTAGATCCTTGCTGTCATCTTCAGGATCCAGGGATGGAGAAACAGTGCACGAAGCAAATAAGGAATAGGCAGTGAATTATTATTTGGGTAGCTTATTTAGGCCTGTGAATATCACTGTCTACAGCTCACACTGATACTCTCACTGTATTGCATTATGCTGCTAAATTTAAACTGCTGGCTCCAGAGTGGGAATGAGGTGGGATGGGAGAAAAACTCCAGGCGAGCAAACTCTCACGTTTTCGGGAGGATTCTGCCTTGGTGTGCAGTCCTCAAGCGCTATCTTCTGGCCGGGTGGGAGCAGACTCAGCCTCGCTAATGCAGCCCAGATGTTTTTTAGTCCGGAGGGTGCAGTGCTGGTGTCGTTCCCCGCCGCCTGCTTGGAACGCTAGACAACCAATTAAGAAATTAGTTCATGTTAAACTTTCTTTTCCTGGTGCGGCTGCAGACTGATGATGTGAGCTTTTTGGTGGAACAAGAGAGTATTCTTTACGTGTTTGCTGTCACTGGTGAATATATAAACCATGGGGGTGCCGTGGGGTTGGTGGGTCGGCAGCGTACGGGGTTCTCAGGTTTTCGGCTACCTCGGGCAAATGGCTTTAATTGAAGAGCTTCACAGGCAGATGTGGTGGTAAGTGTGTCTGTCGGTCTCAGTTCTGAGGTTTAATTGGCACTGTCATTTTTAGAAACATCTGTTTATGAGACATTCCTCGTATTAACAAGGTGTTCAAGGGGTGAGAGCCTAAATTCTATGCAAAGACATCAAAAAGGGAGGTTTTGGTGTCTTGCGGCTTTTTCTGGTTGTAGTTTTTGTGGCGGTAGCGTTGCTGCGCTTCGGGGTGCTTTTTGCTTTGCTTATTTTTGATATAGCCAGTTTAACTAGCAACGCCTCGGACAGTTCTGATTTGTCCTTGCCGTATTTTGTTTTTTCTTCACTTAAATAAAATGCAGACATGTAGAATCTCGGAGTCAAATTCCAATGGAAGCCCAAGTGAGACACTTGAAATTTCTCAGGGTCTTCTATACAATTATCTTTTTATTCTGGGTAGACTCTCTAAGATCTCAAACGTGTGCTCTTTGTAATCTGGAGAGGAAGAATTTTTGTGCAGGCTTACTGAAAGGCTTTTGCAGAAGTTGCTGTTGTAGATTTGTGATAATTAAGAGATGGTTTAGCAGTCCTAGGTGTTTCAGTCTCAGCTGCAGGAGATGTGTGAACTATCACAAATCTCAGCTACGTGTGCACAGTGTGTCTGTAGTTAACTCTCTGCCCTTGCAGCATAACTATTTTGTACCTACTTTAAAAGCTTCTGGTGGCTTCAGGGTTTTCTTTTCCATATTATAGTGTATTTTTCGTTTGTTCAGATGGAAAACCCTTTCCCCAAATTCTTGTTCTCCGTGGTGCTTGTGGACAGTGCACTTAAATCTCTGTTGCAGAGTCCGTATTGCTGAAAACTCGTCAGCTTTGCAGGTGTCCTGAAGATCAGTTGTTTTTAATCAATGGTGTAGGATTTAAATAGTCAATGGAATAGCCAAAAGATGAATGGAACTGTTGGTCAGCTCGACAGTGGCATTGCCACGGTGAGGCCAGAGGAAGCCTCCTTAAAATCCATTAAAGAGTAATGAGAGAAAGAACTCCTCTCCAAGGAACTAAAGCCCAACACCATCACCTATCTGAAGCTTGCACTTTCACAGTACTCAGTATGGTTCTTTAAGCCTCAGCTGCAGTAAAGGGACTGGGTGCATCTTTACAGGCATTCTGGTCTGACAGCAGCATCAATTCAGAATAAATATGCTTCAAATCCTTTTTACTTTGTGTTACTCTTGAATTTGAGTATTGTGATGTTGCAGCTGGTGCTCTTACTGTGTGGCCTTCCTGTTATTGTGAGCGAGCGTAGGTATTGACGGAAAAGACCAAGCCATGTGAACTCCAGTGCTGAGATCCTCGCTGCAGAGTTCAGCATGAATTACCAGCAGAGGTTTCACCTCGATGCAAGAGACCTTTTTTCTTTCTCCCTGTAAGCACAATCCATCGCTGGAACAACCTCCCCAGGGATGTGGCAGAGTCACCATCGCTGGAGGTTTTCAGGACACTGCTGGACAGGGTGCGAGGTCATAGAATCACAGAATCATTTTGGTTGGTAGAGACCTTTAAGCTCAGGGAGTCCAACTGTTCCCCCAGTGCTGCCAGGGCACCACTAACCCACATCCCTCAGCACCACAGCTCCACGGGGGGCTTGGAAACCTCTCCAGGGGTAATCTTACCTAGGCTGCCTTGCCCACAAAAGGACTGGAGGATCCCTCGAGGTCCCTTCCAAACTGGGCTGGTTTATAATTCTGAGAGTTGTGATTAAGTTTAGCTGCTCAGTTTAGCAGCTGAGTTGGCCAATGCTGAAATAATATTTGATAGCTACTTTCAGAAATGTGTCTGTGTGGTGAAGCATATAAAGCAGGAATTTAGGCTTTGAGAAATATTGTCAGTACGTTAAAAAAATCATCATGGTCTGCCCCTTACGATACCTTTTTTTTCCAAATTGTACATTAGACTGCAGGTACCCACCTCCTTCAGAAGAGCTTGTTACTTAGGGCTTGCTGAGAATGACCTACATCTGGACAGGCACCCAAAGAAAAAAATAATTATTTGATACCATGTCACTAAGGGCATCAATACATATTTTTCCACGGCTTTCAAGCAATTAATTGTAAGACATTAATTGAAGTGAAAACAGAGAAACATCCAGACCAGAGAATGGTATTTCCCACGTGGTACCTGTGGGTTTGGCTCTGCTGCAGGAGTCAGTGGTGCCAGTACTGAGTTGTGTGGATGGAGATGAGCCAGCAGCCTAAAGAAGCAAGATTAAGAACTGGTTTTGCTAGCTAACTTTTGTATCACTTCAGGATTACATTAGAGTTCCCCAGGCTGCATGCAGTCTGTCAGTGGATATGCAGAATTGTTATAATTTTATCTTTTTTTTCCCTAGGCAACCCCTTGCTCCACAGCCCGATGTTAGACCTGGACGGTGACGTGCGTCCGTCGCCACTCGGCCACCTCAGTCAAACGGCTTCTCTGAAAAGGGGCAGCAGCTTTCAGTCCGGCCGCGACGATGGTAGGCAGTGGTTTTATCTGGAAGGACAGAGCTGCAGCTCCCCGTGTCCAGTGTGTGGTGTGGTCAAAGAACCCGAACGGAAACCCACAATCTCTGTGTCTGGTTTTGTCGGTTACCAAATCAAATCCTCTCTTCTCGTGCGTTGCCATTGCTTACTAAAGGGATCCTCTGTGGGTTTTGCCAGCCACGAGCAGGCCAGAACTGAAATATGCCAAAGTAATAAAAGTTGGGTTGGAGTTTTTTCTACAAAATCAGAATTTTTTTATTATTACATTACTGCCTACCCCCATTTGCTGTTTTCACCCCTCTCGTGTGTGTTTGCTAAGAGATCTCTCCCTGCTTTGGCTCTTGCTGTGACTTCACATATCTGGTCCTTGTTCCCTAAATCTGTAAGTGCAGAAAGAGAAACAAGAGTGAGTGACTGAGCTCAAGCAGTGTGTCCCCAACCAGCTGAGCCCTTGGGTGGCGTAAGTGTCTTCAACACCCTTGTCCAAACAACTTCATCCCGGGAGTCTTTCAATAGTGACATCACAGGAGATGGAAATGTTTTTCACAGGAGAGGTTATTTTTCACCAGGGTACTTTTTTGCAGGAAGTGAGTTCTTATGAAGAACTTTCTGGCTTTGGTTGGCTTTGATGTTGCTCTTCTCCCAGTTCTGGGGACTTCCTTCAAAAAACATCTGTAAATATCTGATTTCTAATTTATTTTTTGTTTTAGCGAGAGGAGGAATGAAAGGAATCTTTCAAGAGCACAGAATGAAGAATGAGAGTTGTACATTCTTGTGCTGCCACAGTGTATCTTCATATGCAAGACAATTGAATTCTGCCCCAGTTTGTTGAATGTTTGCATTTCAAAATACAAGTTGCACACACTCTTCCAAAGTATACACATACACCAAGTGATTACTGCATTGCTGCTACCCTGTGTTCTTTCTCAGCCCAAAGCCTTGCATGAAGTTGATTGTCAAGTGTTACAGAGCAAAACAGTAACACAAAGCAGCTGCAAGCTAGTGGTACTTTTTAATTGTTATTATTTCAAAGGTTTTTAATTTTGCTTTTTCTTTCCCCTCTCCCTTTCTAGCCTGGCGATACAAAGCTCCTCAGCAAGTTGTGTTTGTTGAAAAATTGACGAAACTTGTTGTGAGTCAGCTGCCCAACTTCTGGAAGCTCTGGATTTCTTATGTGAATGGGAGTTTATTCAGCGAGGTATGGGTTCTGCGGAATAAATGGCTTTTAAATAACAAAGCTCCATAATGACTATGTTTGCAGTATTATATTTCACTGGAAGAAGTGATGACTTATTTTAAACAGAGGTTTTCAAACCCATATGTAGACTCTTACACATTTGAGAGATGCTGCCTTGACTAGTAAGGTGTCTTGCAATACTAACCTGTGGAGGTGAGGTGTTTCTCACTATCTTTAAAAGAATAAAAGCATACAGTGAGATTACTTAGAATTCTGCCAGTGGTGTGTCTGTGTGTCTTCCAGATGCTGGAGTCGGTCTCAGTATAGTTTTACTTCTTACTCTCAGCTGGCCAGCTGCCCTTCACCAGTGAGCTGAAGAAATAGCAACCTGTGTGAAAGACAGAGATATGTAAGAGACAGTCATACAGAAAAAAACCCAAAACCAAACATTTCCTTTCTTTGGAAGAAGAGTACTCATTTCTCAAGCTTTTAGTGTTTGGAAGTGAGGACGGGTTCAAGACCGGAGTCCCACGTGTCCAAGGCTCAGGAATCTAAGCAGACACACTACAGCGAGTCTGGTCTGGGAGTGCAGCCAGCTGCTGTCACCTCTGCTTGTAGTCCTTCCTCAGATAGTCTGGATTGTACAAATTACATACATATAATCTCAATAATCCAGGAAGCAGGGGAAAAAAGTATTGAACCAAAAAGTCTGTGCATCTAAAACTTCTTGGTTTAACTGTTGCTATATAATTTCTTCTGTTGAGATTGGGTTTTATCCTTAGTGTCCTGCTGTGCTTAAATCCTTAACGTAGCTACAGCATTCCACTACATTATCCCTAAAGCAGCCATAGGTATCTACTCTTCTTTGCAGCTTTAGCAGAAAAACAAAACCCTTGGGAAAAGAGCATTTGGAAGCTTATTTTGTCATTTTCTCTAAGTAAGAGTTAATTTATCAATTTATCATTCTGCTTATTGCCACTGTCTGTAATTCAATACAGTGTTTTCATATGCTGATGCTTGTAGATACTATAGCCCTTTATATGTTGAAGACAATATGCAGAGTGTTAGAGCTTCTATTTGTGATCCTCATCTTGCATGATAAAATCAAAAGAAAGATAGGATGCTTACTCATAATGTTCAGTGAAGAAGTAGAATCAAGAGTAAACCTTAATGCTGTTGACTTTCACAAAAATAATTAATTTCATAAGGGAAATGAGAACCTTTATATTTGACAACAGTACCATTGGAAATTAGACTCTACAAATTCACCTGTGAAGTTATTGTGATTCTTTTCTGGTTTCCGAGTACAATGAAAAGAAAGCGTTTTCTAGAGAAACTGAGACTTGAACTGTAAATAAAGTTGAGAAACTCTGCTTATGAAAATGAATGCAAGTGGAAAATGCAGTGATGTCATGTCTGGACAAAACACTGTTTCCATGTATTTAAAAAAAAAAGAGGAGGAGGTGGCAGTTTTCCTGTTAGACTTGAAGGTGTATCTGCTCTTCTTCTGTTGGGCCAGATTCTGAGCTTATGAAAAAGGAATCCCTGTAAACTTCAATTCTTCTGCTCCTTTGGTCCTTATGGAAGTCCACCGTGTTGCTGGGGAGAGAGGAGGGATGATGGCCTCAGTCCTTTTCTGTGTCTGTGTGACACAAATCAACTGAAGACGAGTGGAGGAGAGGGTGGCATGACCTAGGAGATGACTTCTAGAGTACCTAAGACTTTGTCACCACATCCCAGTCAGGACTTAAGGTTTATATGGTCTTCCATCAGAAACCATGCAGATTTTAATTGTCCATGAAGAAATTTCTCTTACCATGTTGCTTGCTAATTATTTTCCTGTAGAAAACAAGGTGATTGCTGCAGAGCTTTAGGAAGAGTCCTGTGACAATGGTGGAGAGGGTGATTTCAGTTAGTGCCTTCGAGGCATTTTGAAAACGTGGGGAACAAAAATTCCATATCTGAATTTCAAGCTTTATTTTCTCTTGTTCAGTTTGTAGCTTTTTGGGGCAGTTGGGGAGTGTTCTTTGTAGTCCTGAAGTGTTAGCTGCGTACCTTAAAATTCTGTCAGTTGAAGATTTACGTGGTATTTTCAACAGTTTAAAGAGTTGAGTTCTTTGAATCACTCTAGGTGAAGTCACGTATCTGAGGAGTAACCGTTGGTCTTACCACAAGATAGTTTTGGTCTGTCTGTGCAGGAAAGGTTTAAGATCGGTCTTCAGCAAAACCACAAAGAAAAAAAAAAAGCTATCAAAGATCAGTGAATTTTTTGGTGGTTCTTTAATCCAGCTGTAAAACAGTATGAATTTGAGGTTTCTACTTGAGGTTTGAAGGAATACAGCGTTTCTTCTGAAGACATGAGAAGAGAGGTGGGTATTGCAAGCAGCAGTGACTTGAGCATTGTTCTCCTTGCCTGAAACTGTAATTCAGAGCTTCACACAAAAGTTTCAGAGCCATATATCTTCCAAAACTGCCAAGCAGTTTTATTTTTCTTTAATTTCTGCTCACTTCCAAGTATTTCTTTTGCTTTAGATAAAGCATTTCAGATTTTCAAAGAGGGAATTTGAAAAACAGGGCATTTCAAATGAGTGACTTGAAAGTAAATTGCTTGTCTTAGAGATGACTCGAAGTGTTATTGCAGGCGTTGTCCAGTAGATGTTGCTGCGCCTACAGAAAACAGGGGCTTGGCTAACTATAAAATTCTGCATCTGCACTTAACCCGGTATTGGAAATCTCTTTTTTTGGTATAATTTACTGTGTTCTCAGTAGACTCCACAGAAGGCTAGACCTGCAAACAGGAAGGCTATTAGTCAAACCATGTTTTTCTTCAACTGTAACTGTCTCATGCAAAGCGTGCTCAAGTTCCTCAGTTTTCAAAGAAGCAAACGGTCCATGAAGCTTCTGATTACATTGCAGAGTCTTTTTTAGAGTTAGCTGAATTGTTTAAAGAGCATTGTCAAACAAATGCTGGTTTTGAAAACAAAAACCCCTCGACCCTCCCTCGCACACGTTACAATTCCAAATTGCCCGTGTTCCAAGAAGTATCTCCCACTTCATGCCCGTGCTGTCCTCCAGGCAGCTTCCATGCTAAGAAGAGCGTTTCTTCATGTAAACGTGGTGCACAAGTGGACTGTGGATGGTTTAGCTCTTGCTAACATTGCAGTGAGGAGACTTTGACCTCATGAAGCTCTTATGCTTGGCTATGAGTTTTCTTAAGTACACATTGTTCCTCGTGATTAAACATTAGCACACCAACCTAGCAGAGTTTATTGACGTGTGTAGTCTGCTTATTGAGATGCTATGAGTTAGTTCTTATAACTGCATCACAAACTCCTGTTTTCACTTCTTCACTTTGAAACCCCCTTTTTCAGAATTATTTTAAGAGTGGTTATGAGATACTTACACTTTTCAATTTTCTCGTTTTCACAAGACTGCTGAAAAATCTGGCCAGATGGAAAGATCAAAGAAGAATGCTAGGCAAAGACAAAATGATTTCAAGGTAAGTTATGGGGGGAGAGTCTTGCTTTCTTTCAGTTTTCCACCAATAGCAAGATACTTTAGTGTCATCACCTTGAAAATCAGATTTCTTAAATCATCTGTGTGCCCTTACACCACCTCCTCTGCTCTCTACCCTGTGGAGCCACCTGTAAATGATCCATTCCAAGCTATTCCGTGGAGCAAGTATGTGGCTGCTTGAGCATATTGACTGAGCTTTTTGCTTGATTTTTGTTTCCCTTCTGATGCAGAAAATGATTCAGGAAGTGATGCACTCTCTGGTAAAACTTATCCGTGGAGCTTTGCTTCCATTCAGCCTGAGAGAAGGAGAATCAAGGCAGTATGGTGGCTGGGAGATGAAATCTGAGCTTTCTGGCCAGTGGTTAACACATGTTATCCAGACTGTAAGGTAAATGGAACTGCAGACCTACAAAACAATGCTATTCCTGGGATGTGTGTGCTTTAAGACAAATAGATTTGGGTACTGCAGTAAATGGCCCTGAGTTGTGAGACTGTAACACTTTTCAAAAATAGAATTACAAAAAAAATTACTTATGACATATTTGAGATTTTATGTGCAAGTGTAATTAATAATGTCTCATGTTACAGCCTGATTACATAACATATTTAATATATTCTTTTTTTTTCATAGCATCTTCTGAAAAAGTTTGAATAAAACACTTACCTTGTACCACACAGACACTCCATGATTCTTTAGGGCAGAAAATATTATCTGCATCATTTGCTACATGTCTTCCTATTCCTGCCAAAATGGGTGCAAATAGCTTACTTCTCACTATAGAAGCATTCTTAAATCTTCATTTGGTTTTACAGTTGTTCTATGGAAGGTGATATTCCTGTATATGTTTGTTGATAAGCTTAGTGATGTGCACGTCGCTTATTACAAAGCGTCTCATCAATATACAGAACTTGCTTCTGTTTGTCTGTGGAGGATAAAAGAATTGCTGTTATGTTTTGGGAACTGCAGTAATATCCAGATATGATACCGTACTTTTTAATCTGCAGTTTTCAAAGTAGGCAGCGAGCAAAGCACAGCAGCAGCAAAGGGCTGTGGTCTTGGCAATCCGAGGCACAGCCACGGCACCCCGTACAGCAGCGTGAGGGCTGCTGCTGTCGTAACGTGGGTAACAGTTATCTCGGACACCCTGTCCTGGAGGGGGGATTTCATCCATGCATTCCCGTGAAAACCGCAAAAAAAGCTACTTCTGCTCCAAAAGGATTACTCTTGGATCGTAAGACAAGAGATGGATGCAGACAGGCAGGCAGGGAAGTGCAAGAGGACAGTGGGAAGAGTTGGCCTGTTGATGTGATGACCTGATTGTCACGTTGCAGAAAAAGAAATCAGTATTTGCAAGATTCTGAATTAAGTAAATAATGAATCTTCTCTGAATGGGATAAACAGTTCTCAAGGCTACACTGCGGATGGAGAGGCTGTGTTCACATACACAGAGAATGTCTAAAAAAACCAGTGAAGATTATCAACTTGAACCCTGCAGATCTTCCCTCTTTGCTTTCCAGGCTTAGTTCTGAGTCTCTTACTGCACTTGAGATACCCAATGATATGCTTCAGATCATCCAGGATCTGATTTTGGACCTTCGTGTGCGTTGCATCATCGTGACCTTACAACACACGGATGAAGGTAAGAGAAGGCTGCAGGTCTCTTTGCTTACTGGCATTCCCCCCCCTCCCCCAAAAGACCAATTGCTCTCAATGTTGGGAAGGAAAAAAAACCAAAAGGTTTTTCTAATCGTTAACACATTATTCATCATTCTGTTGCTGGCTGATGTAAAGCTCAGTGTTCTTTACTCAAGCCTTAAGTGTGTTATATCAAACAAAACAGAGGCCATACAATTTGTTGTCACTGAAAGTTTGTTTGCTTGATACAACGTTGATATGAATTATATTCTTAGCTCTTAATTATTTTATTAAATCCCTTTCTGGCATTAACATTGTTTTTTCTGTGTTAATACCAAGCTAGATGGCCATACAAGTGCACAGATTGTCTCATGTCTTTTAAACTATAAACAGAAAGTATTGCAACAATTTCAGATTTCACTTAAAGTACGAGGAAGTCTTTTTAGCTTTCTTCACTTGGCAGAATTGAGATCAGTTTTCTGGTGATGAAGCTCTTGGCCAGAAAGCCAGCTGCCTGTCTTATCTTGCATACTTGTTGCATCATAACAATAGCCTGCTTCTTCGTTCAGATGCTGAGCTTTTGCTGCTTACCTGCTGACTGCTGGCCATGTAGGCTCTGTGGAGGAATAACTCCTGTGGTAACCTGTACATTAGATTTTGATAAAAGCAGGTTTACCAGTCTGTGTAAGACTGATTCTCTATTTGGTCTGAATTCTGCTCATACTTTTCTTTCTTGATTCAAGAGACCAGATCCCCAAAGGTGCCAGTGTGGCACCTTGGCTGGATAATGTCTCCACCTAGCCAGTAACCACCACCTCCCTCCACTGCTGCTTCCACCCCTCTGTGAAGCTGTCCTAGGTATTGGCTGTAGCGCAGAATCATTTAGGGTGGAAAGGACCTTTAAGATAATGATCTTAAAGCATCCAACCATTAACCCAGCACTGCCAGGGCACTGCTAACCCATGTCCCTCAGCACCACATCTCCACGTGGGGCTTGGAAACCCCTCCAGGGATCACGGGGACTGCCCCCTGCCCTGGGCAGCCTGGGCCAGGCCTTTTGGGTAAGAAATTGTTCCGAAAGTCCATCAGGAAAAGATGCCTGCCTGCATGATAATACTCCTCCCATATTGTTGCACTGCATGCCTTATCTATAGGGCAGGTTTTTTGGGGTTTTTTGTTCTTTATCAGATAAAGCCAAATTGCATATGTTGAATGTGTTTTGGTATGTTTTCTGGGCAGAGACAGATTAAGTGCGCCCTTGAAGAAACTGTTACTTCTAGAGAACCAGTGAAAGAATATTTTCATGGAACTCAGATGTAGTTATTACTGTAACATATAAGTCAAAAAGGCTCCTCCTGGGCTTTAATCTCACCTCTGTGATGTCTGAAATGAGAGCTGTGTAGACTGCTAATGGAAAGGTCAGTCTCATCTCTTGCTGTGTGTTGCAAGTCAGTAAAGATGTTCAGACCAGTTAAAATTGTTAATGGAGCCCTCTAGCATTAGCTGCTTAAAGAGGACAGATCTGCCCACGCACAGGGTTTCCTTGTCTTCTGATAAACACCATCTCCTCGTTGGCCCTGAGCAGCACTCTGTGGTGTTCCCCTCTCGTACGTGATCGGTGGTCATAAAGGTCATGAAAGCCAAATGAAGTGAACGCCAGACTAGACAGAATGTGTTTGACTGGAACTGGGTGAGTAGTGAAGTACAAGAAAAATTTCTTTGTGTCTGTGTGAGCTCAGAACAGAAGGCAGAACTGAGCAGCCACAAAGACACGTAAGGGCTGACCAGTGCGATCTACAGCAATTAAGAGGTTTGCTAAATAGGGAAATGAACAGAGTAGTTATTCTGCACGACCCCTTAATAGTTTTTATCCTCACTAAGCCTGTACTTCCAGGAGATGTAGAGTTGCAGGTTATGACAGCATAACCAGGGTTCCTAATTTAGCTGACTGAAGAACCAAGATAGGGAGGCCACCTTGCAGCGTGCATTAGTATCCTCCTGGATTCAGGGCAGAGATGGTAATTTGCTTATTTAGAAGGGGGTTTCATGATGTACAGACAGTTCTGATGGGCCATTTATGTGTGAAAACCCCTATGTCAGAGCCCCCCTGAACTGCACATCGTTCATCTTTGATCTATTTACAAGTTGATTAAGCCCCCAGAAAGCGATGATGCAGGATGCCTGTGTCCACAGGGGGATTTTGTTCACAGCACACGAGCTTTGGATTCCTGTCTTGACTTAGCTCCACTTGGCATCAGTCAGCCTATAAAAGTTGGCACCTTCTGGGTAGCAGACGAGTGCATTTTGCATTTGCCTTCCTGTATTTTTGAAGCCACTCTAGCACTGTGGACCCTTGACCCTGAGTGGGGACTGTGCCTCTTATATAGTTACTAAATATGAATTGTATGCTGTCCTTTCTGTCTTTGCTAAAATGCTAGGCAGTTGTGCTTTCATTTTTAATTAAGAGCTGGAGTATAATAGACTAGAGACCGGGGTTCTTAAATGCAGGATTTTATTTTGCAATTAAAAATTTACAAGGCAAAAAAACAAACCCAAAGCCTTCACAATATTCCTTCCAGCTTTCCAGTAAAAGGTGTGCTTCGTGCAAGCCTCGCCACGTCTCGCAGACCTGCTGCTCTGCGTGGTGTCACCAGCACGCCATGGCTGAGTTCCACTCTTAGTCATTTGAGAATGCTGAAAGCTTTGAAGCTCTCGGTGCTCTTTGCTGTGTGCCTAGTCATTGCAGTCCCAGCCTCTGTGGCTGATCTTTTCAAGTTCAAGGAGTTTTTAATAATGAAAATGAATGCCTTTCCCTCCCCCCTTCCCTCTCCCGCTCTCTCTTACAGATATAAAGAGGCTAGCTGAGAAGGAAGACTGGGTTGTTGACAATGAAGGTTTGACATCATTGGTGGGTATAATTCTGTGTCTTGTAGGCACTTCTCCTTGGATTTTTTTGTTTTCTCCAGTGTAATGAAACTGGTTTCTCTGTTCTCCAAAAATGGAATTATTTGGGACTTGGAGTGTATACTGGTGTCTATAGTTTTATGAAAATACACAAATATAGGCAGATGACAAATACAATAATTTTTGTTTGAGTGGTTACTTATTTACAGATCTCTTAACAGATCCCATCACCAAACACAAAGTTGTTTGGGTTTTTTCTTACTTTTCCAAAATGTTTATTTTTGCTACTGAAATTATGTTTGCAGTTACTTCAGACATAACGTGAGGTGATGATGTTACTGCTGGACAGAAGTATTTTCAAAGGTGCAAACCAGGAAAAAAAGCATAAACAAAAGCTTTGCAGATTTGTGCTGTGCATCAAGAGACAAAAATAAGTAAGAATTGGCTATCAAGATACGTAGCATGACTCTCTGCCTTGTGTAGGGTTATTTAACTTTATCAGTGTAGTTACTGCCGACCTCTAGCATGACTTTGCTGTGATAAAACAATAATAACTTTCATTGTTAAGCATCTTATTTTAGGGATGGTTTACTGAAGTTAAAAAAAAAACCCTCGTTTTTCAGGTCACAAGAAGTTCACATGGAAATGGTTCATAGCTTAGTAGGCTCTCTACCATGGAATGGGCCTGTAGCTAAATAAATAGGTCACATAGATCTTATAATGAGAAACTGAACTGAAAAGCAACTAATTCAGGAGGTTGCCCACACACAAACAACACATGGCTTGAAACCAATTTCAGATAAATTAGTGAGATGCTTTCTGGAAATAAACAGTCATGAGTAATGCCTAAAACACGGCGAGCACGTTGTAGGTGTCGCTTAAAAACAATCTGCGAAAGCAGAAAGGGCCTGTGGGAGGGAGGGCTGCTCTGTGTGTATTACCTAAGAGAACGCTCCACGGGCTTTCTGAGCTTTTCTTATTTGCTTCTATAAATACCTGCTTGAAGTTGAGTAGGAGGGAATGAAGCAATCACAATACACACGTTGTAGGAAGGAGTGTTTTTGGACTAGTAGTATTATAACCAGGCATAAGGCTTCTGGTCTTGGTTTCAGTTGCCACAGACTTGGGCAAGTCCCTTAACTTTTCTGTTCTTCACTTGCTTCATCTGTAAAACGGAGGGAGGAGGAAGGATCTTCCACCAAAGCTTGGTTTCTCTAGGGTTTTGCTGTATATTAACCCATCGTTGTTTAAAAGCTGCTGAAGTCCTTCTTGTATTTAGAAATCGCCCACAAATTCCTTGTATGCAGCTCTTCCCCAGGTACCTTTGGAGGCCATGGTTGAGGCGTGACAAGTTTTACTGGTGGCAGTTGGCTATGCTTTGTCATAGCAGGGTTATTTATCTACTAGGGTACAACGTGGTAATGTTAAAGGGAAAACTGTAGCAAAAATAAAGAGCATCAACAAACCACACAGTTTCTTTGGGGTCTCTTTAGGCTTAAGATAGAAACTGTATTTGAAGTTTGTAGGAAATACTGTTTGATAACCCCCTTAGCATTTATATTCCAGGTGAAAGATGCAGAAAGACACAAAAGCAGCTTTCCTCAGTTGTCTCCAAAGGTTCACATACCTGAACAGCTTTCTTCTCCTGCGGTGTGACAGTCTGTTATATGGAAACAGAGAAACAAGAGCAGTGCTTCACTGCTGTTTTCCTTTCGAGTGGGTCTGAAAACGATCAATACAGATTGTCTTGGTTGCTGCTTGTCATGATTTGCAGCTTGCCACTCGGGCATCACTTTGTGATCCACCTCCACTCCAGCATTTACAGAAATAAAAGTTACTCCTAAGCCTAATGTTGGTGATGAGCCACAAACTGGACAAAAAGCACATTTACATGGCTTAGAAGATAGGTTTTTTCGTCCACCTCTTTGTCCCAACTGCAAATGGCTGATGTCCCTCTTTTCCAGAGCAGTGCCACCTCTCTTCAGCACGTTGCCCTGTACAGCAGCTTCCTGCCCTGTACCAGCAGCAGCCTCACTAATAAAAAACAAAAAAGGTGTGACTTAACAGGGAAGAGAGAAAGACAAGGAAAATCTGACTAGTGACTCCGATGCTGTGAACTTGCTTGCACTTTCAGGGTGAAATTGATATGTGCATCAAGGCATTTGTGCTTCAGGTTTGGAAACCTGAAGGTTAAAAAAGCCCCCCAAAGCAGTGGGGTGTTTCTCCTCATTGTTAAAAGCTATTTCATTGTGGGTTACTTATAAACTTTTTGCTGAAATAAGATGCAGAAATTTCAGATATCCCAGGTGAAATTCTATCCCCATTTAGATGGAGGAGGGAGGGCATCACTGGCATCTGTCACGTAACTGTCAATATCCGCTGCCACAAACGAGCTATAGGAATCTTCCATGCCCCTTCTGGAGGAGGCTGTTTGCCATAGCAGTCTCTCGTTCAGATAAAAATGTACACTGATCTGTGGTAATAATTCTGTCGGGAAGTACAAGAGCACATCACTGCCAAAGGGTCCTCTGGTATCTCGTGAATTGTTTGCTTTTCCTTTAGGGCTAATATGAAATTAGGAGCTTACCCTCCGGCATGGCAGTTTCTATCCATTTGTGTAGTGTGTACATTCCACGTGTTTACCTAAAACTAACAAACCATTTGCCTTTCAGCCCTCCCAGTTTGAACAGTGCATTATCCACTCCTTGCAATCCCTCAAACCTGTGCTGGACTGCAAACCCGGAGAGGCCAGCGTAAGTTGGACTGGTGCTCTTCTTTTCCTTCTTTTTATGTAAATGACAGCAGCTTTCAGAACACAGGGTTTCAGAGAATGAGACAGGGCTATGGCTTTCCTCTTCAGTTTTTCCATGCACAGCCTGTTCCCTGCTGCTGCCTGTTAGGATTCTGTTTCCTTTGCTGGGGTTATTGTGTGTGCATGGGGCAGAGTGAAATCTTTAAAGCTATTTTCAGATAGCAGCAGATGTGACTTCATTTACATTTAAAAAAAAAGAGGGGAACATTCCCAGGAGTGACTCTTCACTCAGTGTTGCACCAAACTACTTGCAGTACTCAAATTCAGCTTTATACTCCTGTAAATTTTATTCTAAATGAGGAGTTCTGATTGTCCCCATTTACTTAGTACCTTGAGGCCCTGACTGATGGGGATGCTGATGTTTTCTTTCAGGTTTGTGATATGGGGAAGTTTAATGCTTCTCCAAAGCCCCTTGGGCCTCTCAGTATGGGTGTTGTTTCTCTCTCTCCTCCCTTATTTTAATTTTTGTGTCTAGCTTGTCTAGTTTCTTAATGAACATTATTCAAAAGCATCTGCAGTGCATGGTGAGCCTTTCTGGTAGGGTGCAAAGATCTCTCAATGTCCTGGGAGCTTTTGCCACAATTCCATTAGCCAGCAATGATGTACGTCACACGTCACCAGGGCTTCTTTCCTTTTAGTGTGGCATCTCCTTGTGCCTGTTAGACTGTGTACTGGGACTTTATTGCCTGTCACCACTTTTAGGGTGAGGAAAAACCAAGATTGATCCCTGAGAATACAGTGTGTCCCAGCAGCCATCCTGATAACTGTGTCACCTCTTTAGGGATAGGTTACTCAGTCCTTCCTTGAGAATAAGGTCACGTGAAGCTGTTTTGCTCAAGTAATGTGCTTGCACCTCCAGGTTTTCCAGCAGCAGAGAACCCAGGAGGATGTGTGCCAGCTGAGCATTGGGATCATGCAGGTAACTCAAACCTTTTAAAGTATGAGATTGGGAACACCAGCCGTCAACAAAACCACGGGCTTTGTGCCCTGCCCGAGGGTACCGTCGGTTGGTGACTCTGTAATTCCTCTGATACACTCTGGGATACTGAGAACTGTTTGACTTTGCAAGTCTGTAGAGCTCGCTGGCTGAATCTGATGATATCAGATCCTTAGAGAGCGAGTAAGTGGCATATTTTAGTATCTTACTGATGACTGAGAGGCACTTGCTGAGCTGATGTCACCTACCACCGATACATTGCAGGAAAAGGAGCAGTGCTGATTTTCATTAGCTGAAGATCTAGCTTTTCATTTTTCCATCAGAAACCAACATTCTTTATAGCAAAGCCAGGTTTAAAAACAAACCCAAACTGTTGAGATTGGACACCTGAGAGCTGTGAGCAGCGCCTGCTTCGTGCTGCAGCAGGTTATTGCTGCACAGCTTTAGACGTGCTCGATGCAATTCACTCAGCAGGATTAAAAACTCCCCTTGCTCTGCTACGCGTGAAGGGTGATGCATCTGTCACTGCAAATAGGCATTCAGAAGGTGTATCTGTTACTGTAGGTACGTAAGGTTTAAGGCCAGAGGTGGTGGTGGTGATTGTTCTGCTCCTATGGACTGTAGTAAAAGGGAATTTGAGAACGTTGTTAGTTTTGACAGAAAATGTCGATCCTGCTGTATTGTTTCCTAGGTCTTCATAGACTGTTTGAAACAACTGAGCACCAAACCCGATGGTGACATCGATACTGCACAGTAAGTAAAAGGAACAGGAGCTACGTGTGGTATCCTGGAATTGTGGGTGCAGGTCTCAGGTTTCAGTGGTGGCATGGTCCCCCCCTCCACTGCTTTATTTCTTGTGACTACTTTTGCCTCTGGTTAGTGATGCTTTGAAATAAGGGCAAATATTAATGCCAAACAATTGAGTGACAACGTGTAATAAATGTTGTCCAAGGTAACGGATGTGGCATGGCTTGCACCATTGTATTCCGTGACAGGAGTTGGGTGCTGTAGAAGCAGGTATGTTGGGTTTGATAAGACCATACATGGTATGAGTTATCCCTGTCACTTAAGTAATGTCTGCTGGTGGAGAAACAGCCCCTGCCTTTCTTTTCTTCTTTCCTATTTTGACTGATTCTATTGGTGTTTCTGCTAAATTCGTGGAAGTTTGTTCAATACTTGCTCATAAGGCATTTTCCAAGAGTACCAGTCATTTCCTTGTGAGAAGCCAAGGACTGGCAAATATGGGTACCTGCAATATGCATGAGAAAAAGGAACATTCAAAAAGGCTCCTAACTCCACTTTCTTTTGCTATTTGCATGATTCTTTCTGGATGGGTGTGAAAACTAAATGCAATCTGTAGCAAAGCAGACAAGTTATAGAAAATAAAAATGCTTTAAGAAAGATAGATCTGTAAGGTGTGTGGCTACAATAGTGCTGTCTGTCCACAGAGCTCCTGCAGGCTTGTGAACATCCTAGAACAATGGGGCATCATGGCCTGCTTTGTTGTGCTTATTATTGCTTGATACAAGATTCTAGTTCTGTTCCAACTGTTCGTTTGCATCCACCATGTATAAGATAATCCAAAGCACTATACTACTCACTTCCTAAACAATATTCCTAGTCTTTCAGTTGATGTTTCATCTCCAGACTTGTTTGGAAGCCTTCATGAAGACTCGAGCCTTTCTTCAGTAAGTTTGGCTTCTGTTTCTAAAAGCTGATGTGCAGCTTAGTGTTTCTCCAAGTTACAGGAATGTGGTCCCTTTTTAAATTAAGTGCTTCGTGTTTTTTATTTTCCTTTTATTTTTAGAGAACAATTCTGTATTCTAGATTAATATGTGTATTTTTTTAATATTCTTGACACTTTGATTAATGTACTTTTGTATAGTCAGCCAGCAGCTGATGCAAAACAGTGTTTGCTACCTGCAAGAAACCTAATGACAACCTCTTGTGCAATTCATATTCCTTAGTGGAGGTTTTAAGTGGTGTCCAGAAGCCCAGCTTGCCTCATTTACAGGAGCAGCGAGCGTTGCTGCTACCACAGAGAATCACCAATTGCCAAATCTGGACAAGTTTCTGAATTGCAGACTATAATAATTAGTTATTTTTATCATATTATTAATGCAACACATTGATTTTTATACTGATTATTGACAAAGGAACTTTTTCTGGCTATGACTTCCTCCCATATGTCATAGGTATGAATGTTTAAATAAAAAAGAAATCAACAATTTTAGACAATGTTTGGTTTCCATGGTATGATTATTTTTTTCTGTAACTCCCAAAAGTATCTTCTCTTTCCTAGTTGAGTAATGAGAACAGAGAAAGGGAGTAACCAGCGTAAGACTTGTCACTGTATTGATTAAATTCTCCTTTTCTGAATAGTCTGTATACCAACTGATACTGCTTTAAAGTAGCAGGCGACTGCACATCTCTGTGCTAGTCAGCACTGGAGTACAAAACTGTCTGGAGCTTTTCTGAGTCTGGAAACCAACAGCATTTCTAATCAGATCTGCACTACTCTGATGATTTTGTTGCCAAATAATTTCATTTTCAAAATATTTGCTAGAGTTGATTTTGAACTTTTTACCTGAGGTAGAAAAATGTTCTCCTGGTGGGAGAAGGAGAGGGGAAGAGGGCAGAGCAAATCTATTTAAATAGTAGTTCTGTCTGGTTTGGTTCTTTGTCTCTTTGGAAAGTACACCTTGTCACATCAAGGGCAGGGAAGAGCAATCCTGGTGTCTCAGCTCCAGAATGTATTTGACTGATTTGTGATGGAAAAAACCAGTTTAAGAACAGAGATAAGTTAGAACCACCTAGTTTTTTTTTTTGTCAGATTAACTGCTGAAATTATGCATTTGTGAGCCTTCTGGTATTTTCGATTGGGCGAGTGCACTGGTTCAGGACCTGGTCTACCTCCCCTGTGAAAGTGAAGATGATCTTCAGTTCATTTTATGATGGCCATATTTCTTGAAACAAAGTAAAAGCCAGAAAGAGCTTCCTGGAAAACTGTCCAAACCTAGTTTTTGTGAAGAAGTCCTACCCACGGATCTGTATTAGTCACAGCGATTCCAGCGAACGCTCCAGATCCTATAAGAAGCAGCACAAATGTGCAATTGTCGTATCTCAAATCAACATATTCACTCCCTTCTTGGTGTTTTACTGACAAAACCAGTATTTGTAAACTGGGCATTATTTATCAGTGTGTTTATCACACACAGAGTCCATGAAATGTTACACGTTTACAGTTTTGGTCATGCAGGGTTTTTTTTCCCTAACTAATATACTACTTGTTCTCTTCAACAAATTTTTAGGAGCAGAGGCTTTTAATTGCCCTCAGTAACTGCCGCTACCTGGAACGTCACACCTTCCTAAACATAGCTGAACACTTTGAGAAACATGGCTTTCAGGGCATTGAAAAGATAACCCAAGTAAGTGAGAGCACTGGGGTGAAGCATCATTGCTTGAAGGGAGGCAGGTTGGTTTGGTTTGTGTCCTGTGGAAATTGTGTTCCGATGGCCAGGAGGACTCTTGGTGAGCCTTCTACCAAGGAGTGGGACTCCCAGCATCCCTTGGACACAGCAGCCACAGAGACATGGTCGTCTGTGTTCCTATAAAGCTGAATATCTGGTAGAGAAAATGTGATGTAAGTTGTGTGCTAAAATGGCAAAGCTTATCAGATTTCTTAGTAAAGCTGTTTAATGTCACTGTGTTTTCTTAACACACCGAATAAAAGATGGTTATCTCAGAAATATACTTGATAAATAATTTCTTTTGGCAGTCTGCATTACTGATAGCTGTTGTTCATAAACTAGTTCAGGGTTTTTTTGTTGTGTTTTGGTTTGGGGTTTTTTGTTGTGTTTGGTTTGTTGGGTTTTGTTTTGTTTTTTTTCAAAGAACGAAAATGTCAAAGTGGGCGGCAGTAGCTGTCTCATTTTCCTGCCTTTTTGTAAAGATTAATCATTTTTTATGAGAAATGCTATGACTTAATCCTTAGGACCATAAAGCTAGTTTGTTTCCAGAAACATTTATCGGTTGGAAGTAAAGTGTTATCTTTTCCAGTACAGAGTGTGAGACTTCCCTCGAACTGATGTAGTACATCCTTAGTCCCATTCTGCCTGAACGCTGGTTGAAGTTGTTGTGCCTGGAGTAGTTTTGAACAGTGTTTAAATGGGGCTGATGGGAGTTGTGTAGTCAGTCCAGCCTACAAAATTATTCCAGGCAGTGCTGCTCTTTGCCGCTGAGACAACTGCGAGTTGAGCTGGGTATGGTTGGTGATGTCTGCCTAAGCAAATGAGGCGTTCGTGCTGCCTGTATTCAGCTCTCTATCTAGTACAGCCATGAAAAGTTAATAAGTGACAAGACTCCAGTGCTGATGTCTTAGATTGATTTCAGACCCGTGTTAACGCTTCGCAAGCGCTGCCTGGTGCGGGACCGCGTGCATGGGACGCACCGACCGGCGCTGCTGCCTGCGGGGGTTTGGATCATTGGATCCTCATCTTCAGAGGGCACTTTTTGAACCCTCCATTAGTTTTGAGAGGCTAGAAGCTCACAGAGGTTTAAAGGGGTTGGTCATCATTTCAGTTTTTTGTTCTTTCACCTAAACTTCTCTAAGTTTCTTATTTATCTAAATAAAAAAAATTGCAAATAATTTTATTTGCCCTTAGCATCTTGGGATGGTAATGGATGCTGACTTCCCCCTTTAACACTTTATGCTAAACATTGTGTTCCAGAATCGTTTTAGAAGCTATGATTAGAGCAGGTACCTATGTTTGATAAAGTCTTGTATAAAAGTGGAAGTTGTTCAGATACAGTGAACAAACTGTGCATATATCCCCGTTGCTTTCCGTGTGGCCAGCTTGTCTGATTGCTAACAACTGCAGAGAGAGCTGTTGGAGAGAGAGATTCCGCAGGCGTTGGTGAGCTGCAGCTTTTGCATCTGTTGTACAGAGATGCCTTGGAGCAGGGCAGTTCACATGTACAGTTTCAGAAGGCAGGGACTCCTAAATAAATCTATAAGTCTAAATATCATCAAAATCTCTAAATAATTAATTTTATTATCTAAATAATCCAATACGGAGCAGATAGTGAGAAATTGTAATGTTACAATCCGTAGATCTAAAGTATAATACGAAAATATTAATGTTTCAGGATGATAATTATTATGGGCATATCTTAAAGCATTGACAAAATGAAATTGTTTACTTGGTGCACGATCAAGACCTCCTGATAGGCAGGAATTAATCATGCCATTAGCCAGTTACAGAGTGATCTACCTGCTTTGGCATTCCTTGGACTTTTCCCAGAAATACCTGAGTAAAATCAGGAAAAGAAAAAAAATATTTAGTGAGTAGGATGGACAGGTAATAGGGAAGTTGCTAGGGTTTTATATATGTAATTATGAATTGAAATGTAAGTAATTGCTGCTTTTTACTGAAAATTATAGAAGACATGAGGTAAATCTTGACTTTTTATTATGTTCTTTCTTTTTTTGGTTTTGTTTTTTAGGTTAGTATGGAATCCTTGAAAGAACTGGATCAAAGACTGTTTGAAATGTACATCGAATTCAAGGCAGATCCGATAGTCGGGTCATTAGAACCTGGCATTTATGCAGGATATTTTGATTGGAAAGATTGTCTTGTTCCTGCAGGTAAATATCTGCTTATTAAACTCTGAAATTATTTTAACAGTGATTGATAGGAGCTAAAATATACTGTGCAATTAAAAACTTTTTTCTAGTCTGTGTTTTTAACTTTTGACAAGTTCTTATAATAAGTTCTTTCTCACAGGCTTTACTTAATTCTTAAATCATTTGGGGGCATTTGAAAAATGATTAAAGCAGCTTTTATCATGGATAATCTCTTTAATACTTGTTTTTTATGATTATTTTGCTTCATTGCTTGTATATAATAGAAAGCATTATAAAAGACATCGTTGGTATTTTCTTGTGAGGTTCATTGAGATTGCTCGGGATTTTTTTTTTTCCACCAGAGAATCTGGGTACTTTTGTATCAGATGTAATTACAGTTCTGGAATGGTGAAATTATGAGCAAATGCAAACTATAGCAGGAGTTAAACCATCGCAGAGGGGCAGGGAGAAGGTATTTAGAGGGACTGAGATGTTAGTCATTGTCGAGGTGCTTTAAGAGCCTCTCTTCTCAGGAAGCATAATATAAGTGTGGCTTTTCAGCAGCGACTATCGGGCACATCTTAACCTTTAGGTCCTTTAAGCATCTAATTTGTTTTAAAGCTACCAGATCTAAATCACTTGTATCACCTGAATGCCTGGCTCGTGCCAAGTAGAAGGGAGTGCAGTAGATGGCATTTTGAAGGGGATCTTGTCTTAATTTTCAGTGAATCCATGGTTGACGTGGCATCTTGGCTTGATTGTTTCATGGAGTTGTATATGGCAAGATTTTATATAATCCATGGGGAAATAGACGGGAAAATAGAAGAATGAGAAGAACTGTAATAAATGAACAGTTCTGAAGAAGAAATTACAGTGAAATTCAGCAGCCTGCCTTTTGAGCAGGCTTTGAAAAATATGTAACACCCCAGCACTTGCCTTGCTCACTTGGGCAACTGTCCTGTAACTATCAGACACTCATACATGTGGTACTGGTTACAGCTTAAATATAAGGAAGGGCAAATCGTTAGCATGGGGCAAATTTTAATTTAGCCTATGAGCTAAAACTTTTTTATTGTTTAGCTTTTTCAATGTACATGCTCTTTTCAACATAAAACTTCTGAATGTCAGAAAGAACTCATGCACAATGTCATTATACATTTGCCCCTTTATTTTGATCTAAGTTGTGACTGCTGGTGTTAGGCAGGATTATTAACTTAATTAGATTTATTGTTAATAAATAACTTTCATTTCAATTTTCATTTAAATTTCAATGTCGACTTCTGAGTCTTTACAACAAAGACTTGAAGTTTAATGTGCAGCAACAATGCAGTCTAGTTTGGTTCTTTTTCTTGCTTGAAACTTTGTTCTGATTTAATATACAGTATTAACAGAATTACGAGATGAAAGGGAAAAGGGGAAGCATAATGGCAATCAGTGGCCAAGTGTGTTTTTAGATGGTTTTGTGTATAGTGCTCATTCTGCTAGTTCAGGGTGCAAGTATTTTTTTGTGTTCATTCTTCTCTCTTTTGGTAATAGGCTGTGTTTTGTTATTTTATTTTTAAATTGTCTTTTAAAAGCTTACATTTTGTCTTGGTCACTTGACAAAATTAGGCTCTGATCTCTTCTGGGTTTCAAGCCTAAAGTCTTTTGGAGGGCAAACAGGGTGGTTGTGTTACTCTGAATTGGGGTAGGAAAGATTTCTGTGTATTGAATTTTGTGCAGTATAAGCAAAAGTACTTGTGGTATGTGGGCATTCAATCTTTTAGATGATTAATGTGAGCTTTAGCTTGCAAACATCAAATTATTTTTAATAATGTGGCAGATTTCATTATATTTTTATGTAGTTGTTATATATAAGCAAATAATTTGAGACTATAGTATGTGTGGATTTCTTTACCACACAAAAAGTGGGTGTTCGTTTATTTTTCTGAGGAATCCAGGTTTAGTGATCTCTCTCCATAAATTAGGTTTTTTTAGTACTTGCTGCTCTGCAGTCCAGCCAGCATTCCCTCAGAGCACGCAGAGCTGCAGAGGCTAGTCGAAAATCTTCTTTAAAAATCTGTATTTTCTGTGTTTTGATGGTGTTGTCAGATATTGGGCGGGATTTCTTTTTTCCCCCTTTTTTTTGGTAGTATTTACAATTTCACACGTGTTGAAAGTTTCGGGTGATTTCACACTTTGAGCTGAAAGTTGATTGTTTCTGGTTTTCAGATGTTCATTCTGTACTTGCCATAAATTGAATATAGTAGAGTTAAATCTGAATTTCTTGTTTGGCGTGTTAAGAGAGCATTGTTTGAAACATTTCAAATACATCAAATGCCACTCTTGCAGTAAAAGACTTAAGTGCGTCAGATCTGCTAAACCAGATTTGATATACTTGTCACATCTCTTATCTGTTACTTGTCTAATTTAAAAATCTAATAGAAAACTCCTAATGGCAATAGCCTGATGAAAAGGGACTCAGCAGTTAAAAATGAAATATCAAAAGGTATATTTAATTTGTAGTTACACAGCGACACACTTGTCAGCCCAAACTTTTCTTCTTTTGTTTAATTTGGGGCACCAGCACCCTGCTTACATGCGAGATGACAAGTGCATTTACATCTTAAAAACATTTGGATATAGTAGAAATCTTTTCTTTTCTGAGATACAGGCAATTACTTTTAGAGTGAAATGTGCAAAATAGTTTGGTTTGAAATCTCTGTAACCCTTTAGATTTCTTCTGAAACTTCCAAGGGATGGCTTCAGAATTATCCTGCTAGACATAGATGGTTTTGAACTCCAACCGATCCAAGATGTTGATGTCCCACGTTTAGGAATTGTCTGGCTTTTTTATGCTTTAGGAAGGCTAAATTCTGCTAATTTGGTGCAGGGACATACTGTGCAAGTTACTCTGTGTGTGAACAGGAGGAAAACAACGATGCTTTTGCAGTGCTATTGTGGATTAGAAATAACTGCCATAATATTAAGGAGAAAAGTACTATTCAGTATTGGCAAATAGCTACAAGTCCTTTAGCAACTTTAAGTCATAGTTTTCTAGCTTCAATTATGAAGGATCAGAGGCTTGTGTGAGATATTTCAGTGGGAAGTCAGTGGGCGTGGGAGAGTGTGAGGGTGTGGGAGGCTGTGCTAGGCTGCCCAGAGAGGCTGTGGAGTCTCCTTCTCTGGAGAGATTCCCACCCCGGCTGGACCCTGCGCTGATGGGCCCCTGCTCTGGGTGCCCCTGCTGGATGGAGCAGGGGGTATCTCCAGAGGACTCTTCCAGTCCCCACCGTGCTGGGTTCTCTGATCTTAAAATCCCCAGGGTCTGCCCCGGACAGCTCAGCAGGGCAGGTCCCAGAGCCTCGATGCCCCTGGTAAATGCACCAGTCGGTTCTTGGGTATGGTTTGGAATGGTGCCTGAGGGGTCTGTGGTCCAGCCTGACACCATCCTGAACTCGAGATGCTAGAAGAGTTGTTTCCTAATCCCCAACTGTGTGCTGTAGTTAGGGATGCTGTGGCTGCCAACACTTTAAAGTCACTGATGAAGATAGAACCTGGGATGTAGACTGGCACTGGAGCCCTGGACCAGCAGAGCCAGCAGAGAGCTGCCTGCTCTGCTCCGTGCCTCACCAGCACTTTCTGCCCAGGCAGCTGTGCCTGGTTTTAAGTTGAAAATTTTAGTGTAACAAAAAGTCTCAGCCTTCTATACAAAATTTCTATACAAAATTCAGCCTGGAGCATATTCTTTCTGTAGCCAAGTTATCAAGCCCTTGAACTCTTACTTTTTAAGTGGGAAAATATGATAGACTCCTATGAGTACAGCAGATCCATTGTCATAAAGAGCATTTCATTAGCTTAAAATTTCTTTACACGATGAATAGCAATTTAAATTTAATGAAACACTTAAACTTTATTGATGTGTGGATGAAATTATAGTGTTGGGCTTGTTCAGTGGTTGAAGTAATTCAGAATTATTAAAAGCCTTTACTTTGAACTGTGAAAAATCTTAAGCTTTCCAGTTATTGTGGGTCACTCCTGAGTCCAGATAGCTTCCAAATGTTAATTTTGGACTTGAACAATTTTTAAGGATCTATTGTTCAGGTCATGCAAAGACATTCTTCTCAAATCCATGCCCTTTTCAAAATGCTATAGGGATTCAGTGAGACTTGGAAGTTAAAAACTATGCAATAGTAACACTGGAAGCCAGTGCCAGTTCTCACCTTCGGTCTAAAGACGTGGTCTTGCTGAATACCCTGTGTGTCTCAACAGTTTTCATCTCAGCTTTGGTGTTTTCCCAGCAGAGCAGTGGGCAGAAAGGGTTGGATTTGCTTTGGTTGGTTGGGCTTTTTTGTTTGTTTTACTGCGGTTACATCCCTAAAAGCTGCTGTGGTCTGGTTCCAGCTCACTGCTTATTTAAAGAGACATAAATAAAATTCTTCATCAAGTTCACTCTATGGTGGTTTTTCCTCGTTAATTTAAGGTATTTGTGAGTAATTGCTGTGGGTTTGCTGATCTACAACCCTTGAGCACGGAGCGCGGTGCAGTTTTGAGTACGGACGTTGGTAGAAGCAAGGCCTGGCTGCAGGTCAGGGTGCTGCCTGTCCCTCCAAGGTCATCCCAGGTTTCCAACCCTGTGGTAACCTCCTTCCTCATCTTCCACAGCACCAGCCCTGGCTGTAACCAGGGTCCCTTCTCAGCCGGGGCTCTCCCGTGACTCCCTAGCTCCCCTGTGCCTGGCAGCATCCGTCTGTACGCTGATGCCCGGGCTTTGTCTTGCTTGCCAGTTTGCTCACTTTAATTACTGAGGACAAATAAAAATTCCATGTATCCACCAGGGGTACACAAAGCAGTTTGGAAGGAAGTGTGTAAAAAAAAAAAAAAAAAAAAAGTAAGAAAAGCTTACCAGGCATTGCTGGGGTTGGTTTGTGTGGTGGCTGCTGGCATTTCTGGAGCTCAGAGCATTCACAGGCTTTTGCAGAACGGGGTTCCAAAAGTACTGGGTTTCGTATACCTGTGACACCTGCCTGGTACTGCTGTACTTCTGATGCAGTCCAATACACACAGCAACTTAAAACACAAACAAAAAACCCAGCAAATATTAACTGCACGAACAAAACTATACTGTAAAAGACAGGAAAAGTGTGTATCTCCCTGCTGCTAGCGATCTTTCTGTGCTCAAAGCACCGCTTTTAAAGTTTCATGCTTTAAAAATCCCTCTTTTAAGAAGTCCATGTTTTGCCACATTTGCCTTTTCTTTCACTTAGCAAAACACCTCTGCCCGAAGGGACTGTAATAAAGGCAGCCCGCGTTTCGCTGGTGACTAAGGGGTTTTGTCCTGCAGCTTGAAGGCTGGACAGGCAGAGGACATAGCTGGACACTGCAGTCATTAGTGTCTGTGCTGTTCCACAGACTTTCTTCATGAAACTGGTCTCGTTTGGATCAGTTGGCTTCAGTTTTTTCATCTCTTACAATATTTGAGTGACAACCGAAGTAAATTCATAAACATAGTATATCTGCAAGTACATTCTTCGTTTGTGAAATTGCTGTCATTTTGCACATGACAGGCTGTTATTACAGTACCAGTGGCTTCAGGAATTAGGAGAAGAACATGCAGCTTCCCGAGTGTGAGTCTGTGTTTTGAAAGGTTTTCATAATTTTAGGTTTTATAAAATCATGAAAGGACACCTTCAGGGTGCCTTAAAAATGATGTGTTTGAAAGGAAAAAAAAAAGAAGAATATTCTTGCAGACTATGCTTGGTTTGTGTTAATGAAAGGAAATATTGCTTGAGCTTTTTGGAGTCAACTGTTCTCAGTTTTGATAGAGATGTTGATTTTTTTTTATTTGATTGCTTTACAATTAAAGCAGTGACTTGCTTTTCCCATTGAATTGGTCATTCTGCATCTTTCTGGTAAATATATAGCTCCCCTCTCTAGCTGTGAAGCACATCTGTGTAAGGTGATGCTTCTTGCCATTACATAAACGGCTTGTGTCAGCACTGCTGGGGCCAGGCAGGGATCATCCCCCTGGACTCGGCACGGGGCAGGCTGCCCCTTGAGTCCTGGGGTCAGTGCTGGGCCCCTCACTCCCAGCAGGACACTGAGGGGCTGGAGCGTGGCCAGGGAAGGGCAACGGAGCTGGGGAAGGGGCTGGAGCACAAGGGTGCTGAAGAGCGGCTGAGGGACCTGGGAAACCAGACCAAGGAACAAGGGACAGCACAAGAGGAACTGCCCTCAAGTTGCCCCAGGGGAGGTTTAGGTTGGAGCTGAGGAACAATTTCTTCCAGCCCCTCCAGGGTTGCCCAGGGCTGTGCCAGGCTGCCCAGGGCAGGGGGGGGGTCCCATGATCCCTGGAGGGGTTTCCAAGCCATGGAGCTGTGGTGCTGAGGGACAGGGGTCAGTGGTGCCCTGGCAGTGCTGGGGGAACAGTTGGACTCAATGTTCTTAAAGGTCTCTTCCAAGACAAATGATTCTGTGATTCTGTTCTAAATACATATATTCTAAGCAGTGGCTTTTTTGGAAAATAGGTCCAATGTATATCAAATATATATGTGTGTGTGTATACATACACACACAGCAAGCAGTCTGTCCCTTCTCGTGTGCAGCAGTGTGTCCCGTCTCCGTGTTTCTCTTGCTCACATACACTGGAAACGTCATGCTGTGCAGCCAGAAAACAGCCAGTGAGTTCATCCTCTGCCGGATTTCCTGGACAGACAGAGGGATCCCAGTCCTGCTTTAAACCTCTCAAATCAGTGGGAACCTCACTGTACCAGGGACGGGTGCCCTGGTGATTTTTCAGCACCTTACATGTTGGTTATTAACATTCTGTTTTATCGAATGAAAATCCTTCAGCATTAAAATTACTCTTACAGTGGAATTGTAGTGACTGTTACATGCTGAAAACTGGGAAACTGGTGGGGGGGCACGCAGAAGGAGGGAATTAGTTGGAGTTTTTCCCTGGGGAGACTGAAGCAGTATTGGCTTAGGAAGCCATCCTCGAGCTGATGGATTGACAGGAGAAAAGGTTGAGGTAGCTCTGAGGCATCCTGAGGTGTATTCATTTCCACGTCGAGGAGGAGGCTTGATTAGATCTAAAAATCTCACACACAAATTTCATTCTTCAGAACTTATTTTTCCCCCACTCAGGAAGAGCAGTGGTTTTGGTTTGGATATTATGTATTCAGCCGGAGTTGCGTGAAATGTCTCTTCTTGTAGTGCAACTTTTTTTTTTTTTTCATCTCCCTCAAACCAGCTACTTTAAATATCTGATAGTTGTGATGATTTGATACGGTTGGGCTTCCCCTTAAGTCAAACACACATACCACTCAAAGCGTTGTAAGCGTAAAAATATCAGGGTCGTATCTCTCGGGTCCTGGGCTTGGCAACAGGTCACTGATGGCTTTCTTTACAAGTGGTGAGTCTTCATGGTTCAACCCTCAGTATGGTTTGCAGCATCCTTTGCTCGTGACCTTTAGGTCTGGGTTGGTAAAAAGCCCTTTACACTCTGTTACCGTGTCTGATGGAAAAAATGAAAGTACATCCAGCTCTTAAGCAAACCCTCCTGAGAAAATGCACACGTATCAAACCGGCATTCATCTGCCTGCACATCTTTGAAGTGTTAGATGCTAGAAGACATCTCTGCAAGCATTCGATGCTGGGAAGCATTCCCTGCTCGCTGCAGGGGAGTTGGGCTAGATCACCTTCAGAGGTCCTTTCCAGCCCAAACCATTCTATGATCTCTTCCCAGGTGAAGCACAATTGGGCTTCACATTTCCTGTTGTAGTCTTTTGCCTTTACAGGTTTTGCTCCTTCTTAACAATAAAGCAGGTTATTTTCTGTCCCCAGCAGCAGTGGGTTCTATTGTGTGTAGTCAGGATCAGAAAGCAGCAAGTATTTGGGTTGCAGACTTGTTCAGCTGTCCCTCAGAGAGTTCTGGCAGTGGGGATGGAGCAGCAGAAAGAACAGCCTCAGCAGCTTCTTTTTTTAAAGACATTTCTGTTTGCCTGTGTACAAGGGCACAGAACCAGTATTGTTCTTGTGATGTTCTCCTCTTGTGGGCTGAGATGGAGACATTGGCCCCAGGACTGGCAATCTTTAGAGCTCCTGCTACTCCAAACGTTCAGGTTCTTTGAATGTCACAATCTTATTTCTATTGCTTGAATTAAAATAGTTAAAAAACTAGAAGTAACAGAAGTCTTGAAAACCTTCACGTTGAAGCTTCTGGAGGTCAGTTTTGTGGCTTCTTGGGTCAGGTCCCTCAAGTGCCACTCGGTGTGCTGCATCAGCATCGTGATGGCTGAGAAGGACAGCCAGGCGGCCGACTCAGAGGCGTAGCGCTCAGGCCCTCAGATCTCAGACTGCTTCTCTTGGCTCTGACTCTGCCATCAGGCTCAGAACTGTGCCTCAGAAAAGCACTTCGCCACATCGGTTACCAGTAATTTCTTCATTAGGTATCAATTATTGATAGGAGGTTTTCAGGTCACTGTTAGTTCTCTCCGATTCCTAAGGCGCCGTGTATTTACAATTACCATCAGCTATGCAGAGAAGAATTTCAAGGAAACATTAACCTGATTCATAGTTTAATTACTATGGAGCTAGTAAGAACAATAGATTTATCAAAACATTTTCAGTTTTACCAAGAAAGACCAATAATAAGCTATTTATAGCACACTTGTACCTATTTTTGTCAGTAGTCTAAGGACCGACTTAGGACAAATGGGTTAAAAAACAGGAAATGTGGTTAAATAAGTGGGTAATCTCTCCAGAGAGTTTCCAGTTTGCCTACACATTCACATTTTCTTCTGAATGTGCTCTCAAAACAACACCAAGTACAGTACCTTGAAATCCAGCTCCGCTTAAAGGAGGGAATGTTTCCAGCAATAGCAGGAAGTGCCCTAGTGAAAAATTTTACATTCTTGGTTAAATTCAAATGAGGTTTGGAGTCGCCGTCTGTAAGCAGCTGGGTTTTTCTGCTTTGATAGCACCGGAGCAGCTGGGTGACATTTCAGTTGGCTCACGTGTATCATACGGATCCATAAAACCCGTGACCACTGCAGCGGGATCTTCAGGTCTAAACTGGTTTAAATAACCACCTTTCTCCAACCTTACCTCCTTCCATTCGGGCTGTGTTTGCTTGTTAATATACTATGCACATATTTTTAAATATATATATATAAGCATGTTTGGAGGTAGTAAAAATAGTGTTGTTCTTATTATTGCTGCACAAACCTTGCTGTGAAGGAAGGAATTTACCGAGCAGGATGATGGCCATTTGATTCTCTCTGTTTCCCTGGGCAAAGCAGATGCAGTAGCCACGTGGAAGCCGTTCTTTGCACTGCTCGCTGTTTGATTTTGACAGCTAGTAATTATTAGCTTTTATGACATCAACTTGAAAATGATTTGTGAGTCAAAACAAGGAGGGAATATAACAAACAAAGCAGCTGAGGGGGGGATAAAGGTTGTGGCCCGGTGGAGCTCTTCTTTCTCTAGAGCTACTGGCCAGATCTCGGCATCCTGCTCTGAGCATCCTACAGACAGCTTTTTAAAACCTCCTTCATCCAGGGCAAGCCACAAAGCACAGTAACAAATACATTTTTAGAAATTGTAAAGAAACAAGGAGGCTTGTCTGGCTGCCTTAATTTAGAAAGCAAGCCCCCGGCTGTCCCGCTGTCGGAGGCTGGGCTCCTCTCAGCCGGGGAGGAACCTGCGTGTAGCCCTGCAGAGCAGAGGGGACCCGCTTTGCTGTGTCCATGGGGAAATTCCAAGTCACATCTCTACTATTTTATTTTTCTTTAACGTGTTTTCTTGTTGAAAGCTCTGGTGTGCCAGGGTGGATGGTATCTGTGCGTGGGTGGGGGCCCTGCAGCAGGGCTGGAGGGCACGCAAGGCTCCTCGGGGCCGCGGACAAGTGGGGTTTCTGCCTCTGCTGCGCTCAGGAGACCGGCTCCAAGGGTGCGGGCTTCTTGGAAGTGCACACGCTGGTTGTCGCAGCGAGGTATTGCATCCACTGTGGTAATGGTAAATAATAGCTAGCTCTTAAAATTCGTCTCCAGAAACGTTTAATAATTTAGAGCATTTTCTAACGAGGCAAACGCAGTTTGTTTTCAACACAAAGTTTTCATTCGTAATGGAATTTTAATTCAGTTAATTCCTACGTTTGGATCAAACAGGCTGTCGGTCACAGTAAATTTCCCCTGATAATAAACATTAGATATCTCAATAGGTTTTTTGGGGAACGCCTTTATTCAAATGCATCTTGTGTAGCCTGAGGCGTGCTCTTGGCCCTCTGAGTACCCGGTGCCACCCTCTTCTTTCATGCCATCCTGGAATTCTAAATACAAATTGCTTGTAGGTTTGGGGTTTTTTTCAAATCCAAGTTAAGTGCTCTGAAAAGAGACAATAAATAAATTTATTCCAGATAGCTTCACAATACCAATGTAATGTAAAACTTCTTTTACTACACATAGTTCATAGCGCTGTAGCCACAGGCTCTGAAATATTTGACATGTAAGGTGTATTAAATCCTGTTTATTTAATGCTTCTTACTAAAAATAAGTATTTTGATGTTCATTTTAATTTTCACTGTTTGTGCTGCCTCTTGGGATAAGGTAGTTGGCAGGTGGAGCTTCGTCCTGCTCTGGTTGGTGTCAGGCAGGCGTAGGTGTGGGGAGCCTGGAGCTGCCCTGCAGGTCTCCTGGAACCTGTGTACCGAGGCCTGTCTGCACAGATATTTATTTTATCTTAATTTTTTAATTCTTCTAGCAACTTCTGCATGCAGACAGCACTGACTACTCTGCTGACCTGCTGTGACCTCGAACAGTGTTTCACTTTTTAGTGCCTCTTCCCCCTCCCACCCATTCTATCTTACCTGTTTATATTTTTAGTTCTCAAAAAGCGATGAGTTGGTTCTGGTCGGAAGTTACGGGTTAGCTTAGATCGAAAAGTGAAATCCTGTGGTGCGTGCCGGGCAGCCGGGGTGTCGGGAGGCATCCAGGGGGATTTGGCATCCCCGGCAGGCTGCGTGGCGCAGGACGGGGCTGCCAGGACTGCGGGTGTACCACCAGCTCCCTGGAGCCAGCGCTGCCTGGCGGGGAGGCTGGCGTGGCTGGGGTCAGCGCCGCAGGTGCCACACGGCCAGAACCTGGAGGAAATTTAGCAGTTGAAATCAGACTGTCTACAGAAGTCGCAGGGCTCTGTGGATACCGTTCATGAGTTTCTTTTTTAATGTGCACTGCACGGCACTGATTAACGACCTGCAGGGACGGGTGCAGGTTTTTTTCCAGCAGTTTCATAGAGCAGATGAAGAACTTAGAGAAGAGCTGCTGCAGTAGCTCAACCGACAGAGTTCAAAGCACCTTGTGTGGGACTGGCTGTAAAGTTTGGTGCTACAGAGCTCAAGCTTGGAGATGAACGCTTCCAACATCGGCTCAATCTGATAGCAAGGTGTGATGTAGCTGAAAAGAATATATCTCAATTAATTTAAAAAGCAGGTGCCTTCCTTAGGACAGAACAGATGAAATCGTAATTTTTTTCCAGTTGTTTTCTAAGCTTACTACCAGCAGAGCAAATGGAACGCCCAGGAGCAGCCAAGTATAGGTGTTGTGCAGCTAGCAAATGCTGTTTGTTGTTATTTTTGAGGAAAGCTTTTATTAAAAAGTAATCAGGTCCAAAAAAAAAAAAAATCAAAGGTTTTCAAGCTGATTGACTGTCACTGGCATAACTCACCAAACAGAACAATAAATTGTAAAAACACCACATACAACCAGATGGGGTTTAAATTGGAGATTTCAGACTCCCGGGCATCAATTTTCTTCTCTCTCCCAAGTCATGCTCAGTGCTCAAGGCCAACAAATTCAGTGCTCCCTTCTGAGAGGCACTGAGGAACATTGCCCCCACCAGCAGCAGTTGCTTGCCCATGTTTGCTGTTGACTGGCCTCCTGCAGAGGCCAAATGCTCTCTGTTGTTTCCGAAGTCGGTGGCTCTGTGCCTACCCAAAACTCATTTCTGTTGCAGTCCCTCACAGCTTAGGTTTCTAATAAGCCACTCAGTTCGGTCTTGAAACAGGACTGCTCTCTTGGTCAACGTACAAAGAACCATTCATTCCTCTTTGGTGGGCCCTTCTCTTTCTCTGCTTGGCAAAAAAAAAAGCCAGAGTTGAGTAACAGCTGTCAAACTGTGGAACATCCCACAGATGGCTTTTCTAGCTCCTCCACAGAAGAGCAGCAGCCTATAATATTTCTGCCTGGTTTTTACTTGACTGTGAATCTGCCTCAGAACTCTTTTCTTTTGACCCTCCACAGCATCTCACCTCCACGCCTGGCGTGGCTTGCTGCCGATGAGCAGAGGTACCTGCTGACACCACCTCCTCTTTCTGGACAGCTCTGTGCGTTTATCCTCCCCTCCTTCCTCCCCAGCAGGCAGGCTGGAGGGCACGTGCAGCGAGAGGCAGCGGCACGGTTGTCGGCCCAGTTGTCCATCTCCAAAGAAGTTCCAATCTCGCAAGAGTTAAAGGACATCAGACCTAAGCTGCCTGGGTTAAAATTTCCTGTCTTTCCTTTGTCCTCGCTGAACTTCATTTTTTTGGAACTCTTGAGGCTGAAGGTGTAAAAGTGTTTTATGCTCATATCCTCTCTCTCTTGCCTTGCTCTAGTTCAGGTTTGGACCCCTCACCTCAAGAGGGACATTGAGGGGCTGGAGTGTGTCCAGAGAAGGGCAATGGAGCTGGGGAAGGGTCTAGAGAACAAGTCCTGTGAGGAGCAGCTCCAGGGCTGTCCCAGGCTGCCCAGGGCAGGGGGGGAGTCCCCGTGATCCCTGGAGGGGTTTCCAAGCCCCACGTGGAGCTGTGGTGCTGAGGGACAGGGGGCAGTGGTGCCCTGGCAGTGCTGGGTTAGTGGTTGGGCTTGATGATCTCCAAGGTCTCTTCCAACCTGAATGATTCTATGACTGGGAACATTTGAAGACCTGTGTTGGCCTCTGGCACATCAGGATGAGTTCAGTTTTACCGTGTGTGCAGCTTCTGCTCTGTTTTCACCTGCAATATTTTTTAGCCTATGGCAGCGTGGTTCCTTCCAGCGTTTCCATGCGTACTCAGCCACTTTGGAGGTATCATCTCCAGGAGCACTGTCACCTGGGTACTTGGGGAAAGCAGCTCTGATTGCTGTGTGTGGGCCAAGGGGTAGCCCTGTGCCACCTGGAGGTCTCCTGCATGACTCCAGTGTTGGCAAGCTCCACGTTTAGCTTCTGTTGCTCCTCAGAACCACACATCTTTTTCCCTTCTGCTTTTCCCATAGTTCACACAGTCATCCTCATCTCAGCTTTATGCTATTGTTGAATTTACTCGTAAACAGAGATTTACAATAAATTAATAGGTGATGTAAACCAGGGATTAAATTTAATGGATGATCCTGTTAGATACTTCCCCAGTGCAGGGCTGAAAACTGGAAGGTGATACTGGGAGGTTTGTCAGCTGCTGTGACAGCTGATGGCTGAAACTGTCCTTCATGTTCACGTCTGAAGTCTTCCCATCCGTTTTTTCTTCAGAGCTGTGCTGGGGCTTTGGTAGCAGCAGCCAGGATTCCAGCGAGATGGAGCCTTTGGGGCTCAGAACAGAGTGGGAGTGGAAGAGCATTGATGTTGTAACTGAACAATAACATTTTCAGGAGAGAAGCTGCAAGGGCTTGTTGAGACTTTCTCTAGCACATCTCTGTCAGAAGCTATGGGAAGGCCATTGTATTTGTGCTTCAATATGATAAATACGAGGTATTTTTGACTTAAGAATGTTATGTTTCACTCGATTAGCCTAATAGTTGCAACCTACAGTTAGCTGGTGCGCTAGCTTTCCGTGCCGGATGAAAGGACTGGCAGCGTGGTGTCCCGAAAACTGTAATTGTGGGGGCTGAGGAAGAGTCCTAGAGAAAGCCGCACAAATTCTATTCTAGACAGAATTTTTTTCATTTTGAAATGAATTTCACAACAAATTCACAGTTGGATGCCACTGCTTGTATTTCCAGTGAGTCATACGCCAAAAAAGTAATGCTTTGCCTCACCAAAGCCTGCCCCAGACAGCACACTGATATAAATCAGAAACTGGATAGGTTTTTAATTGTAATTTTTCAAAACATGATACAGTTCCTAACCATGCCTGCAGGTCCTGACACTCGGATACGTTTGGCTTTGTCTCGCACGCAAAACTGAAAATGCTTCACAAGAAAGACAAAAAGAAGGGCTGGGGGGCAATGATCGTTTTATTTATGCTCTATTCACGGTGGGGAATGGACTCCCTGAGAGCAGTGGCTGTCACAGCATCACATCTTTAATAGCATAGCCAGAGCAAACCTGTTCCTCGGGTTTCATTTCCAGCCCCCGTTTCCCGATGGTCAGTTCATTTGTACCTGTGTTGTGCCAGTGGTGTTCTTCAGCTGAGCTGCTTCTCCCTTCTCTCCCTGTCTGGTTGCACTTACTGGCAGGTTAGGAGTGCAGCTGCATCTTCTTTCCACCTTTGGTTTGCTTAACTTACCCAGACAAGGTCTCTTAGGCAGTGAGAAGCTGCAGTTAGGGCAGCTGTAGTTTCCTATACACGGCCTGTCTCTAAACTGCTGGCTGTGCACGGTTTGTGCTGAACTATCTGATCTTAAATTGCAAAACCTGTCGAAGAAGCTGAGCAAATACCGGGGCTTGTGCTGAGCCCCTGGTCCTGCAGTCAGAGCAGGAATGGACCTGCTAGGAAAGGTCAGGAACATCTAATTAGTGTGACTGGGATCGCAAGAAATAATCTCTTTTAAGCTGTCACTTCACCCAGTTGTCCTTGTGCATGGTAGAAGGATGCAAGATAAACTCTGTCAGCTTGTGCCCTTCCGCTGAGGTGTAAATTACCACCAAAGGGCCAGCAAAGCGCAGCACTAAGCAGCTGTCTCTTCATTTGTACCAGAGGTTCCATCCCAATTCAATTCAGTCACTTCATTCTGAGTTCTTCAGTTAGAAGACACGAAGGACGGGTTGATGTCTCAGCTGTGCCCCACCAGACAACGGCCTGGGGCTCATGTTGCTGGTGTTAGTGTGTAGAAATCAGCAGTGCCTGGTGGTGGTAGTTCAGTAACTGGCTCTCTTAAGAACTCTGTTATGGAAGGTTTCCGCAGACATGGTTGAGAGGCAGCTTCTACTGGCACAGTCAAAAGTTGTTTAATTTGGGTGCTCTCAGCAGCAGCAGACAGAATTAGCAGCCCCTATCCTGAGCCAAGTTGCAGGAGGAAAGGCACGCTACCTCCGGAGCTTAGGTAGGATGGGTGGAAAATGAGGATTCTTCCTTGGAACCACATCACCCTCTTACACAACCCGCCCACTCCAGTCTCTGCACATTCCAGCTTTACACTCGCCTCCTGGATATCGCTTCTTCCCAGCTCAGCCAGCTGGTCTCCTCTCTGTGTGGGACTCACCTGCCCTCTCTTGGGCACGGCAGCCCCTCTCTGTGCTTCCATTGCAGCTCCCCAGCTGTACCAGGGGTTGAGCTTCATGGGGTCAGTGTTCTTCTGAGGTGCATGAAGAAGAGTGTTGTCAGCAGGTCAAGGGAGTTTCTCCTTCCCATCTGCTCTGCCCTAGTGAGGCTACTTCAGGAGTATTTTGCCCAGTTCTAGGCTCCCCCAGTTCAGGAGCACTAGGAACTATTGGAGGACAGAGTCCAGTGGAGGCTTTGGAGATGCTGAGGGGCTGGAGCATCTCTGTGCTGGGGCAAGGCTGAGAGCCCTGGGGCTGTGCAGAGCATCCTGGGAGGGGAGCTGAGCAATGCTGAGCAAGAGCTAAAGGGCCCCGGGGGGCAAGGGGATGGGGACAGTGGTGAGTGAAATGTTGATTGACTAATGAACGTGCTCTGGCTCTGCTCTGGTTTCCAGAGAGACAGGAGACCATCAAAGTCTTCATCTTGTGCAGCACTGGTGTAAAAATAAACCCATGCAATTTCCACCTGAAAGATCCTGCTGGCAGAAGACGAGGCCGGTGGGCAGCCCAAAGCTGAACACCACGGAGGTCTGCAGGCTGAATTCAACACCTAGCACCCCGAGGTTAACTGCACACCAGCTCCCGACCTGGCCCCGTGCCTCTGCAGTGATTTGCATACCACTGCTCGGCGCTTGGTCAGGCTGTGTTTGCTTGTGGGACGCGGTACAGATGATGTCCTCTGTGAGATGAAGCCTGCAGAGGATTTAAAGTGGGGCGGAGTGAAGCGGGAGGGAAACAGTAGAAAAGGAAAAAGGAAGGGGGTGTTGTGTTTCCACATATACCTGTGATCTTTTGGTGTGGTTCAAGCAGTGTGTGTAGCATTCTTACTTTGTTTTGCAGGTCACGGGAGGAGAAAAAAAGTCAGTTGCAGAAAATTTCTGGTGTTGCTCTATTCCTCCCTCCCTTCCTTCCTTTCTTTCTTGTTGCAAAAAATCACCAAGATAGCGGGAAATTCTGAGCTTGCCACCTCGTGTTCTGTGTGTTTGCCTTGTTGTTGGGGTAGTTGAAATGGAAAGAGTGACTGAGATTTTTCAAGGAAAGGACTAAAGATAGCGAGAAAAGGCACTAGAGATGTTTTGGAATGTGCTTGTGTTTTTCTTTACATTTTTCAGTTAATTGCCTCCCTTCCAGAGTGCATGTAGAGCATTCCTTTTAAGAAGGTCTTGAGTCTTCTGTATGTTCAGAAACCAAACTCTTATAGTCAGAGCGGTAAAATCTTCTTGTGACACTTGCCTTGTTACTGTGAACTTCTGGAGCAGAGACTGTCTTGGTCCCCAGGCCTGGGTGCAGAGCTCGGCTCCATCCTGACCACGCACTGGCACACGAGTCACTGTCCAGTGTCTGTCCCTCCACCTCCCCCCAGGCAGCCTTGCTGCCAACAGGAGACCCTCCAGCCTCAACCCCATCCTGCACCTCTCAGTGCAGGCATGGGCGATGACAGCTTTGGTACCTCGTGCAAGGGAGCCCTGTCATCCTTCCATCCTACTCTTGTAACGTGTTCATCCATAACTGTCTCGGTAAGAAAGTACAAGTGCCTCCTTTTTAGAATTTGAGGCGAGTTGTGGGATGAGCACAACTGAGGTGGCAGCTGAGGCACGATGCTTCTCCCGTAGAACAGCTCATTCTGGTGATCTCAGGCAGTTCCTCTCAAAGCTCTTTTCACAGCAGGAGTAAGGTGCCGCACCGATGTTATCTGAGGAAAGGTGGAGCAAGGAAGATGGACCGATTAAAGGTTCACTTTGTCATTTTTACACCAGCAGCCTTAACTGCCCCGTGATCTCGGAGCTGTGTGGTCTCACCAGTCTTGGGCCACAACTCTGATCCCTTACTGGGACTGAAGGAGCCGAAGGGAGCAGTGGGATTATGGTGCTTTCTCTGATACTGGAGCAATTGGAGACAGCAGTTGAGATCGTGCAGATCTGTAACCCTCTCTCCTTACTTTGTGTCACACTTCCGACATTTATTTGTACTCTAAGTACTTTCTAGCCTGGCTTTGCCTACACAGCAAAGTGCCCAGAAAAGCAAATGGGACAGTTGCAGACTTTTGCCTGTTTTAGACCTTCCACAAGTGTGGAGTGCAGGTCTGGGAAGTCGCTCCAGAACTGCAGCAGCACAGAGGACTGGGAACCTGTCCCAGCTGGAGCATACCCTGCTGGGTGTCCTGCTGAGAAATGTCCCTTTTAGTATAAATTGACAACCTTTTCATAGGCTTGGTAAATCAAATGCTTATTTGATTTCTTCGCCTTCCCCAAGAGGAAATTTCTACTAAGGCATGACCTCTCCTGTGAGCTGCCATGAGTAATACCTTCTGAACTGCTTTCAGAGAAACAGGACTGCTTGCTGGCTCTCTGTAATAACCATTTACAGGCAGAGAAGCTGATGAAGTAGTGAGATCTTCCTGAAGTCCACTGCACAAACAAAGGCTCTTGTCTTCTGTTTCTTTCGGGCTCACCAAGCTGCAGCACGGGTCCTGTGCCACGGGGCGTGCATTCTAGCAGGGCACACAGAACTGATTTTCTACTGCTGCTAGATTTTTATGAAATAGAGTTGGTGGAGCGGGGTTGCCGGAGAAGCAGGTTACTGAAACAGGAACCTGCTGGCTTTTTTAACCTTCTGCTGTAAGGAAATGTGCCTTTCTCCATCTGATTTGAAAAAGGAAATAGGCCGGTGGTGTGGCTGTGGAACTTTCTCTTTCTGCCTCTGATTGTAAAAGTGCTACTGAAAGAATGAAAAGCACAGTATTGAACAGCAGAACATCATGGCTCTGTTGAGACGACAGGATGAAAGCAATTAATTATCCCATTTGTTGTGTTTCAGGTGTCAGGAACTATTTGAAGGAAGCATTGGTGAACATCATCGCTGTGCACGCAGAGGTGAGGAGAACTCCAGATGGTTCCATGCTCATGGTCATATGAATAAGTTCAGCGTACTTTGGGTGGTAAATCCTCACTTTTATCACCCCTGAAAGCTGTACCTCTCTTGAAGTATCTCTGTTATAGGTGTAGGTGCTCTGGGCTTGGTTTAGCCAGCCAAGGGTGCAGCTGCTGACTACTTCAAGGGCAGGAGACGATGAACAGTTCCTGTTTATCCTCAGTAACACTCCATTACACCTTTCTGTTTCCGCTTTCTGATGAAGAGGAAAGCCAAAGTCTAAAGCTCAATTCTTCCCTTTTCATGCAGATTAAATAGATACAGAGATAGAAAGGTTTTGCTAGATATAATGCTTACTTTCTCTGATTAACTTTCCACAACATATGAAAATGAGCTTGTGCTTTGCTTTGGAAGAAGTGTTCAGCACATGCCACTCAGAGTGAGCAGGCAATATATGTCACTCTGGTACAGAGGATAAACAGTCAACCTAAAACCAGAAGGTTTTACAGTGTCTGTGCGGCACAAATTGTGTTTGATGTATTTAGGTAGGTAGTGGCTTACAAAAGGCAGTGCATATTAAAATTAAATTACTATTATTAACATAATGTGCTTCCAGAACTGCAGTTATTTGGCCTTTTGTCATAATATGCAGGAATTTTCTATAGTTCTTTAAGTTGCAGCCTGTGTTTTACACACTCCTTCTTTCTAATAATCAAGAGTGTTACCAAATTTCTGTTGCTCCTGGTACGAGCATTGGGAGTAGCGTTGTGCTTACCTTTCAGCCTACCACACATGTAGCTTCTCTGCCTTTGCCATCTACTTAGTCTGATTGGATACACTTGAGGACTTCATTGTATTCCTCCTGAAATTACAAGGATTCATGTAAATTGAAATAATTAGAGACTTCGAATATCACTCCTTGATTCAATCTCAGGATTTGCCTACAGCAGTTCTCACAGAAGCATTGCTGATTTTTACCACACGCTTCCGAATGAGGGAATAAGCAACTCCAAAAATACACACTGACACAATGCTCATTTTTAATGTTCTTTGTCAGTGTAGTGGAAATGAATAAAAACTAAAATGAGCCTCTTTGCTTTTCAAAGTCAAAGACATTTGTGACTTAGTGAGCTACTCCTGCAAACTGCCTGCTCGTGAAGTTGCTGCAGCAGAGGTGCCCTGCCTTGCTGACTTCATCGAGACCGATACTGATTTTGGCCCAAATAGTTGTTGCCTCATAGATTTCTAGATGTGAAATATTACAGAAATGTGAAAACGTGTGTCAAGATGAAACTCCCATTTCCACTGTGTTCTGGTGAAATTCTGTGAGCTGGGTCAGATGTAAGTTTAGTTAGCAAGGCGGCAGGTTTCTGTAGTTTGAAACAGCAAAAACTTAACCATCAGCTGAACAACGAGCATGGACTGGAGCGGAAAGAAAATCGTCTTGTTTCTCTGCCTTTGAATTAAAATTTAACTGAAATCAAAATAAGGGCTTCTCATTGCAAATTTGTGATGATTCACCGTTGCTGAGAATTTTTTTTCCTGGATTCTGTATAGTAAGTTCAAGAGTGCTCGTTGTGGGCACAAATATTCTCTTCTCAGTAGAAAATTTCTGGGCGTGTTCCTGGTACGTTTGTGTTGAATTGCTCAGCGATATTTGCTGCTGAATAAGGTGACCCCTTCCTAAATCGTTACTGGGTTTTCTTGTTTGGTTTTTTTCCCCTCTTACTGTACAGCAAAGTATGTCACTCGGCCTTTGGGGGTCAGAGCTGATAAAACAGGGTGCACCTCTGGATTGGCAACGGTGGCAGCTGCTCAGGGCACTTCCTCGTGGTGCAGACCTGCCTTTTGGACTGGTCACCTGTGGGATTCCTGAGAGATAATTCATTATTTAAATCACAGACTGTGTAGGAATCTTGCATTTTAATTTCCCCCACCCTTAATTTACTTTTACACACATGTATGAATATCTTCTGTCAGTTTTCTTGTCAGACGTGAGATTAAAATTTCATATAATGGTGTTCTTGCAAAAAAGTCATTCCAGACACTTCTCTGGATCATTTTAAAGCAGAAATCAGGGAGAGAAGTGTTCAAAAAGTCTATGCAGTTTATTTTCCTCTTGCACCACTCCTGTCACATCGTCTTCAGTTCCTTGTCATCTTCTCCCCCACCCCGGGGCAGGTTTAGTGCAGCTTTGTCATCACCTTTAAGTCTTGACACAGGTTTGGTTTGTCTAACCTATACTCTCACTTCCTCTTATATTCCAACCTCTTGCCCTCCCATTTTCCCCAATTCTGTGTAGAAAAAAACACATGATATTTTTGTTTTGTTTTAATTCACCAACAACTTCTCGTTTCCTTAGCGCTCCTTTTAAGGAAGGATAGTTTCTTCCTGCTTTCCTTCAGGCACAGATCTAACATTTAATTTTGTGTTGCTGTTGCACTGCAGTTGCTGTTCTGAACCTCTGATAGAGCATCCAAGCACCACTTCTAAAAGTTATAGCAATAAGCGGTTAAAAAAGATGGTCTTGATGCATGGAAAAGACAGGAAGGTGTCGTGGTTTTGCCAGGGAACCGATAAGTGTCAGGATCTAAGGGAAAATCCGTGACACTGCGATTACGCTGCTGTCAGCAGAAGTGGTTGGTCAGTTCTCCACAGAAGGGCTTCGTAGTCCAGCTGCCTTTGACACTTTGGTGTCCAGTGATAAAAACGAAGCAGTCCTTTCAAGCAGTGATCAATGCTTTGTGCTGAATTGTTATTGTAGCAAGTATATATATATATATAAAAAAATATATTATATTTATAATTAGTGTGCTCACGATTCTGCCTTCTGAAAATCCAGGTGTTTACCATTTCCAAAGACCTGGTCCCTCGGATAATGTCCAGGGTGGTGGAAGCTGTCTCGGAAGAGCTGAGCCGGCTGATGCAGTGTGTTTCCTCCTTCAGCAGAAACGGAGCTTTGCAGGTACCCGAATTCTTTCTGCTGCCAAAGGTCGGCATCTAGAAACCTGAGAGCAGCAGTGGGGGGTAGAATCTGTCTGTTTGTTGGCTTTATTGTAGCAGCAAAGCAAGGAGATTAAAAGGGTCAGTGTGCAACCAATCTCAGCTTTATGGATTAATACCCTTTGGGATACTGGCTCTTGGGTTTGATTCTATTTTAGTGTTGTCTTTGTGCCCGAGTGCATAAAAGGTTACCTGTATCCTGTGAGATAAAAAAACACCATAGTGGTACCCGGTTGAAGTAGTGGTACCCAGCTGCAAGCCTTACTTTCCAGTTGCTGGTAGTTATTGTATTGGACAGACAATTAGTGGAGGGAGCTCACAGCCCAATAAAATTAGCTGCCTGTTTAAAACCAAAGCAATGAATAGCCACAAAGCCACTCGTCTCTGTTTGACTACACAGCCCACCTTGCTGTTAAACCCATAATTGAAAGGATTTTCTCTCCCTGCTCTAAGTTTCCCACGTCCCATGACCCCCAGTTTTGCCCCATGTTTAAGCTGTGGTATTTGGTGTGACATTTCCCCATGGTACTGCTGCCTCCCAAAATGTAGGAAAGACTCCTGAGTCTTGCATGTAAGGCTTCTAAAAGTCCAAAGCTGTTCAGCTTGAAGCACCATGCAAGACGAGGTGAAACATTCTGTGGTGAGAAATGCGTTTCTTACAAGAATAAAATTGGTGGGTGACTCTGCCATATTTTGTGCCAGGAAATTCTGTCACTAAAAAGCATAAATCTCATCTGGCTTCCTACCTAGGGGGGAGATGGGGGAAGACCTGAAAACCAAGGCCTTCCATTAGAACTGAAATTAAGCATCTGCATTGCATTATAAAAAGTTTTGGCTTGGAACATTACTCTCTTGTTAGCTGGGTCTAAATATCACCCAGCTTCTGGAATGGCTACCTGGATTACATTTTATCTTTATGATTTACACAAAGAGCAGTTCACTTTATATTTTTTTTAATTAAATGACTTGAAGTTTTGATCGCGTGCAGAATGTTTCTATTCCATCTAAAACCTGTGGTGATAACGACTGCTTTTCAAAGGGTGATCTGTGAAGTTTGTTTAATCCTTGAGTCCATCCTCCACCACCGTCTGCCTCGGTGAAAATGAATGCCCAGACACGCAGTGCAGTGCAGGAGTAAAAGCCCCGGGCTTGTGCACGCCCCAGGTGACAGACAAGAAGCAGAGCACGACTATTCTACTTCCTCATATGATGTAAAAAAATAAATTTGACAGGAAAACCAAGAACAAATTGTGTATTGACAGATTTTTGTGCTCTTGTGCTTCCTTCCTCCCTGGCCAAGCTCACTGTATTTAATACCAAAACAACAAAAAAAAAGCCCAATTCAGGTTGCATCCTTCTGTCACACAGTACAGAAAAGGTGGAACAGAACTGAAGATTTATTGCTGTTACTCAGAGACAAACCAATGTTTTGAGATGGCTACGTAGTGACCGTGCAAACAGTGAGACTTGAATCAAAAGTAGGAAATTGTTCCTTTCAGCAGCCTCCTGACATAGCCACATGGCAACGAAAAATACAGGAAACAAACCGTTCAAAGCCACGGCCGCTTGCAGCTGCAGCGTGCGCTGATACGCTGGTATTTGCCCCAAAAGAACAAAGCTTTGGGATCCTGGTGGTCACTCGACGAAATGCATCGTTGTTTCAATATTTGTGTTTCTCTCTTTAGGCACGACTTGAAATCTGTGCGCTGAGAGATGCTGTGGCCATCTACCTGACCCCCGAGAGCAGGTGAGCTGGGCTCTGGGTTTGCCGTGTCGCCGCATCCTTGGTAAGCGTGCAGAAGCATGTAATGTAAATGAAGGATTAAGATACTTTTTTTTCTTACACAAGAACATGTGAGGTACTAGGTAAATACAGGAAAAGCAGATTACTAGCAGGGTTTTATCAGTTGAAAGAAAATAATTACCTTTGGGGCCAGGGGGTATTGGAATTTTTAGTCACAAACTAGTATTTACCACTCAAAAAAACCCCAAACAACAAACTGCTGTTCAGCTGCTGAGGAAAATGATGCTGGAAGAAGAAGAATGCAGAGTTTTACCCCATTTTTCCCAGCAGTCTCATAAAGTGCATGACAAAGAACCTGCCAGACACATCAGAGGCCCCAAGCTGGGCGCTGCAGGACCCCCTCCCAGGGGATCTCTCCAGGCTTGTGCAGCACCCGGCTCCTCCACACACCTCGTAGGGAAAGCTAAGTCAGTGTCTTGCTGTCTCTTAGAGTTAAAGCCTTTAGAAGGCTTTCAGCAATTTGTCTTTCCCAGCTGAGGTGCAGGACCAAAGATGAGTAGCGTGGGACATGCTCACACATCAATATAAAAGGAGAAAAAAGAGCTTTGGTGGCATCAGTGGCTGATGCAATCAAGGCCTGTGAAAACAAACCCTGCTAGCTCTCAGCGCTTCTGAGGAAAGCTGGTGGATTGACATTTCTGGGTGATTATGTTAGGAATTGTCTGGGCAGGCTCATTCCTTAGCTCAGCTGCCTGCACTTGTGTTAGGATTGGCATTGCCTCTTCCTGCAGATGGCTCTGGTCCTGCACCCTTCCCTGCACTTCTGTTGCCCACAGAGGGGCAGAAACTCTATCTTTGGAGTTACTCAAAACTTGCCTTGATAATGCCCCGCGAAAGCTCCTCTAACCTCAAAGCTGGCCCTACTTTGAGAGAGGAGTCAGAGCCCAAGCCCTTCAGAGGTCCCTGCCAACACGGATTGCTCTGCAAAGCTGCGTTACCTCGGTGCAGACCTGCTGTCATCGTCCCTGAAGGGCAGAATGCAGTGGCCTGTCTGCAGAGCACAGAAAGCCAAAATCAGTGTTTTACCCATGCTTTGTGCTCTGAGGGCCGCTCAGTCTGAGGCAGAAGACAAGCTGGCAGCTGTCTGTAACTTTGGGAGATCGAGCACAGTCTTGCATCAGCTGCTGATGTAACATTTCTCACGGGCGTCTGGCGTGTGTCACGTCAGGAGTGCCAGAGACCTGTTGAACCCATGACCAGGTTATCTTCAGTTTGCACCTGAATGTCAGGTCTCAGCATTTTATGGAAATAAGAGTGGATAAAATGCAGGGTATCTCCGTGGAATTTGTAGAGAGAAACTGTGAACAGTGGGACTTGGAACAGTGGCACACGAGTATTTTTGTTCTCCTTGCAGCTCGAGCTTTAAGCAAGCTTTGGAAGCCTTGCCTCAGCTCTCCAGTGGAACCGACAAAAAGTGAGTACAGTGCACCTCCTGGTCTTCTCTCTGGTCTCTGGAGCTGTTGCTTTTTACTCGTGTGTCAGAACTTTGTTGTAAGAGGGTTCATTTTCACTGTATTTGACCCCTCTGAAGTACAGAGCAGAAGCTCCTTTGGACAGAGTTCAGGATCAGCTGAGTCTTGTTCATGGTGCCGTGGTTAAATGGCACAGAAGAGATGGTGGCTTTGCAGCGTATCCCTCTTGCCCCTCCTGCTCTTATCAGTTCAGCATAGCTTTGGATTTCTTTTGTCATTTCAGTCTATTTTAGCCTTCCTCGTTAATCTTAGGAGAGCCATTGTCTTGTCTTACTGAATTTAGCAGCAATTAAAAAAAGGCCAAGGAACAAAGTCAAGCTTTTCCCATCTGATCCATGGGGAGCTCTCAAAACCAGCCTGCTTCATTTTCAAAAAGGAGGGTCTGTGGTTCATCCTTAGCATCGGGAGGAGGAGTTCTGGGTTCCTCCATCCCCACTGTAGCAGCCTCTGGCAGCCAGGCTGCTCTGCTGCATCCAGCCCAGCGTTTGGGGCCTGGTTTACACACGTAGCTTAAGAAAGAGCAGTCTGGTAAAACTCGGGTGGATTCGTAGCAAGCACGTTGGCGTGAGCTTAGGTGTTTTGAACTTGAGATCGGTGTGATGGTACTTTCAGGTACCCAACTGCATCAAATCAATCTGCACTTAACAGTCAGAACTTAGAATATTGTGTAGACACCTGAGGAGACGGTTTGTGCAGCCCGTGGTCTGCAGACTGCACCTTCTCCCAGATGTCCCCTGCCTATTGATTCAAACCTTCTCGCCAGCCACAAGTCTCAAGATACCTCCTTGCCTTGCGTAGCTCTTGTGCTTTATCAAAGACAGGCAGCAGTTTTGAGTAAGGAGAGTTCTTTCAACTCAGACTTTCCGAAACACCTGTAGAATCATTTTCTTTCTTCACTTTAGTCACAAGCATTTGAGCTTCCTGAGACAGATGAGAATCAAGAACTGCATCATTTTTACATCTGCCTCAGTTCTGAGCCCTAGGTGGTGCAAAACTTGTTCTATTTCCCAGGCAGTTACACCAGAATTGTCATTATCCCAGGCAGCTTGTAGTAGTAATCTACAGGTAAAGTGACACCCCTGTGTGTGCTGATTTAGAGCTGTTTGTTTCTGTTCATTCTTGGTCATTACTCTGATGCTAAGTGATGAATGTGGCCGTAGTCATCTTCCAGAAGACCTACTGAGGAAGCAGATACTGATTTTGTGGTTCAGGTTTTTCTTCCTGGGTTTGTTTGGGTTTGTTTTTTTAACATATGGTGTAACTTCTTCTGTTACTGGCTGTTCAATAACAGCTTGCCAAGAAGTTGAGGTGCTGCACGTCCACCCTGTCTAGCTTGGGTTTGAAACAGAACAAAAACATCAGAAAACACATTTTTCCCTCAAATACAGGGAAAACAAAACACACAGGCAAAGTTGTAGAACTTCATAATGCATCTCTGCTGTTAAAACAAATACCACCTACAACAGAGCCATTGACACCCTTAGTCCTACACCTGTAGTTTATGGTTTATAATAAATACTGTCCATTGTACCAAGTACCTTCTCGGCAGCTATGTAGGTGTGAACGAGCCATCATTACGCTCCAGAGTGAACTGATACATAGTTTATCTACAAAGGACAAAAACACACTGTTGCCAGTGAATTGATGTTTCTTCTAGAACAAACCATCTCTGATCTTCCAACCACAATACTTCAGAGAAATCTGTGAAGTACCTTCCAAAGAGAAGTTTGAGAACTGAAATCGCAGTTCGGCTGCACACGAAAAGCTGTAGGGGAACAGGGCTCATGGTGCATAGCCTGGCAGTTTCTGGATGTTCCTCACAGAGGTGTCTCGTGACACTCTCCAGCAGGCCTCTTGCCACACGGACGTTCCTCCCAAGAAGATGGTCTTTATCTGGAAGGAAAGCCATACAAGGGGCTATTTTATCACTTTGATAAAAGCTCTGTGGGCGTCTGGCCACAGGTCACCCTGAGACAGCTGGTGCACTTATCAGTATCTCCAATATTCAGCTACCTGAGCAGATCCAAGCAGGCAGTGTGTCCCAAGGCACAGACAGAATAACCAAAACTGTTGGTGATCGTTCCCTTGTCAGGATCTGACAGTGCTGTATCCTTGTCCCTTCGCAGGTTGCTGGAAGAGCTGCTGAACAAATTCAAGAGCAGCATGCACTTGCAGCTGACCTGCTTCCAAGCTTCTTCCTCGGCAATGGTGAAAACGTAGACGATGACGCAGTGCGGGCGGCTCGAGAGACAAGTGTCCTGAAACATCACCCAGTTTTCTTCCTCGGTTCCTTTGAAGATCCTGAAGAAAACGAAAGGAATTTCACTGACACAGAAATCTCAGAGTCGTGGTCTGGGGAATCCTGCTGAGGGAGAGTTCTGGTCATAAATACCTTCATGGAATGGTTTTCTATCTGCCAGGGAGGGGATTAAGCCCATTTTGTTTACATGTGCTCTCCTTGGCTCTGGGTTCATGAAGAAATACTCGTCAGTGTGCTGCAATCTCGGTTTCGTTTGTTAAAAACACGTTGGAGTGTATTTTTAGCAAATGGCACCTCAAAGTTGAGTATTGCTCCTGTTGTTGGGTGTATCTGCGGCTTTCTAGATGTAGTGATGCTGAGGTGAGCGCTGGGAGGCTCGGCTGCCATAAAGGGCTGAGCAGGCTCTGGCTGGTAAAGACTCCTACCTGCAGCTGGCTGGTGAGGGTTCAGATGCAACACAGAGAAGGACCCTGCTGCTTTTGCATTTAAAAATTGCCCCACTTTTCTCCTATTATCATCTACAATTTTAACTCTGGTTTCTTGGGAGGCTTTTCTTTTCTCACTTCTTTTCTAATTGAAGATGTCTGTGCCTCTCTTGTGTCTCCCTCTGTTGGGATATTGATGCCAACCTTCACATTTGAAACCAGCTCTCCTTTCACACAAGTGTTTTAAAAAAGTGTTCAAGTGAAATACTATTTGGTGTTAAAAATAGTTCATGGTGTCTCACATGGGCATGAGCAGGAGCACAACGTGTCACTGCTGTGCCGCTCCCTCCTTAATCTTGTATCTTCTTGTCCTTACAGTCTCACTCCCACCGTCTCCTCTTCCCTCTTGTTTGTCAGTCCCCTTTTCACCACCGGTTACTGCATCTGGGGGGGGAACAGGGATTCAGGAGAAGAGAGATATTTTGCTGCACTGAGACCTACTGACACAAAGACCAAGAGCCACCTTCCCAGCAGGCAAGATTTGATGCTGACCGTCATCGGTTGAGGCCGAGGGAGGCTGCAAAGAGACAGCAGCTGATAAAAAGTGGCCTTGCTGGGGGGGTGAGGAGTGGGTTTAATTTTATAACTGAAATCACAGCTCACAAGTAAGTGCTGCATTTGTTCTGTATTCACAGCCACTCGAGCAGGGCTTCTCAAGCAGTGCGCGGCATTTGCAAACAGGGTTTTGATGTCAGCTCCTTCCTCGGGCCAGCTCAGTTACACACTGCAAGAACAGAGTCTCCTGCTTTAGGTGTAAAGCTCCCGTGATGTGAAATGCTGGAGAAAGGGCTTGATGCACATGTATCTACTCAGTAAAAAGCCCTTGTGTGTAAGTAGGAGCAGCCTGTGGAATGGAAGCTTGAAACTTGAAATCTCTGCCAATCTTGGCTTGGGGGAGAATCATTCGCCAGCTCGAGCAATGTTGTTTTGTTGAATGTTGTCCCTCTAGAGCTGGTCCCAGCCTCAGCTGTTGCTTTGAACTGGACCGGTCACTGGGTTTGCTTGATCTGTAAAGGATTTTGCTGCAGAATAATAAAATATTAAGAAAGATGTCAAAAAGCTCTTCTTGAATTCCTCACTTTCCAAGAAACACAATTTCTTTAGGAAGCCACCAGCCTACATTTTCTACGTTTGTATTGAAAACCTGTTTGTCACCTGTACTGAACGGATGCATGTTCAGGCTTCCCTGGACTGTGACCTCATTCTCTTGCCCATCCTCTGGTACAACACCTTGTTGCTTGCCTTTAAAACCTGTAGTCAGGTGTTTGTGTCTCGGTGCCTTCCTCAGGTAACGCTTCAGAGCATGTTGTTGACAGCAAACAAGAGAACAGCATCTCAGGGACCATAAATTACTTGCATTTGACCTGAAATGAAAGAAATGCTCAGATTTCAATAAATCCACTCAGGCTGTGCAGGGAAGGAAGGTGGGACGGCCGAGACTCCGGAGGCAGCAGGCACCTGGTCCTCTGAAAAGAAAATGACAAAAATCGAGAAGTGGCCAGCGTGGTTTTTGTGAAAAATAAAAAAAAAAATAAAAAAATTCAAAGGTACAGTTTGGTTTAAAAAACATTATTGGAACTGGAAAAAGAGGGGCAGACCACAGTAAAATACACAGGCAGTTGGGGTGTGCAGAGAAAAGGGAGGCAGCAGGGAAAGCAACAGAAGTGAAAGGCTCTGACATTTAAAGCAAAGGTAAGTGCTGAAACCAGTAAAGGAGAAAATCAAGTGAATTATTCCATCAGCTTCCAATCTCTAGAAAAATTTAACATTAATATGCAAAAAAAAAAAAATCTAGAGCTTTATTTCTCATTTATAAGAAAAATTTCTGAAGCGACAAGGCTGCAACATCCAGCTTGCTTGAAGTAGGTTAAGACTTGGAGAAAATTCAGCTGTAGTGTGCTGAGCTGAGAGCGCCTCTGGAGAGGGTCAGGTCTTCTCCTGCTCCTGCCTTTTGAAAGAAGAATTCATGCAGGGCCTGGGTGTTAACTTCATGGAACGCACCAAATAAGCAGCATGAAGAAATCCTGCCCCTTCTCACCCCCAGAATGTTTCTTTTCTCGGTTGATACTCTTTAGAAGGTGTGTTTGGGAAATGTGCTGTTCTTTCAAAGTTAAACACTTCAGGGCTGTCACAAAGCCCTTTGGAGAGTTTCAAAACACAAACAGAACCCAGGGCCTGGCTGAGCTTCCTCTGCCTGCTGGGTTGGAGGAGCCAGTGAAGGTCATCAGCCCCTGTCCCAAAGGGGGTATGTATCCCAGAACGTGGTCTTCATCCTGCAAATTATAGACTTCTTTCAGCAGTGCTTGGTGGCCTGGGGGGGCTTGCCGTTGGAGAGTCATCAAGACACCCTTGAAGTCCCGTAAAATAACAGTGCTGGTAACTTAAACAACATGGTTTGTGATGCTCATCACTGCACGGAGCAGCGAGGGAGATGCTGCTGCTGGAAGAGCAGCCCTGGGTTTTTTGGGGTTTTTTTTTTGATCAAACAGGGCAGCTGGGAGAGGCTCCTTTATATGACAATTTTTTTCTAGTCTGAACATCCAAGAAGATGTCTGTGCCCCTTTCCTCTTGTGTTTAAAGGCTTGCAGCAGGTTCTGTACATCTCCCTTGCCAACAGCCCTCCTTGAGGTCAACACCAAGTAAGGGAAATCTCCAGCCAAATTCCTTTTGAGTTGGAAAATTTAAACAACTCGAGGAAAAAGGAGCAAGACAATGGAGAGAGGAATCCAGCCTTATTTGTAACAGATGCTATTAACACAGGCGTAGTTTCATAGCCTCTTTTGGCACCCTTTCACCTCTTTCTTCTGCAATAACTGGAGTGTTACAAGTTCTTTGCCAGTCCCAGGCAAAGGCACCTAAAGAGGAGGTGCTGATAGTTTCAGCCTAGCTCATTGAGAACACATTAAATCCAAGTTAAGGTTTAAGAATCATCTTTCCCTTTATTCCTGAAAGGGGCCTAGGGGTGCAGGGGGAGTGGAAGAAGGACTTTGCTTTGCTCTTCAGTGCACTGATGGCACCTCTGAGGTGACGTTCCTGCAGTTCTGAGGGGACGGGGGGTAACCAGGAGGCTCCCTGTCCCCTCAGCCCCAGCAGGACCCTGAGCCACCCGCAGAGTCTTCGCTGCGGGGGCCGGGGACTCGGGGCTGCAGAGCCAGCGCAGCGCAGTTCCCGTGGCCGCAGACTCCGCTTCAGCCGAGTCCGTCCCTTGCTCTTCTTGGCTTATAAGCAGAATTTTAGCCCAGAATGTCAAATCAGATAATTTATAAAGTAAAACTTGCAAAACAAGACAAGTCTTCCTCACTGCTCATTACTCATTTTTTCTGATAAATTTTACTCATTTAACTACACTGCACTTCTGCTGGCAGAGGGGCTTCCCCTTCCAGCTTATCTTCTTAGATATTCAGCAGATAATTAAAATTCAAAATGTTAACGGTGCTGCTTATTTTTAGAACCTGACATAGACATGAAAATAAAAGAAGAGAGACCAGAGAGCTCAGAACCATGGGAGGTACAAAGATGTTAGACACCTGTTGTAACCCTCTTTGGCAGAGGGAATCTCCATCCCCATCTCTTGGGGCACCTCCTGTGCTGGAGGGCAAGAGCAGGTGCCGCCTCACTGCAGACAGGACGGTTCTCTGCCATAATTAAACTGCTACAAAACCGAATAAAACAAACCCCAGGGAAATTTTCAGGATAAAATCTGTTCTGCGTTTTGAAACTTTCAAAGCCAGCGCTGCAAGCAGCCTACTTCTGGAGGAGCTCCGAGGAGTCTCTCTCAGGGAGGTGTAACCGCCCCGGGCAGCAGCGCTGCCCAGGTTACCCTTTGGTGGGTAACCCTTTGGTGGGTAACCTGGGTGGAAAATGGGAAAGCTGGTTTCCAGTGACCGCACCACAAACCCAGGTGGTTCGTGGATCAGTTCATGAGCAAAACACGCGCTCTTTCTGAGGGTCCCACGTGGTGTGAGCGTTGACCCTCGATTAGTTTGGGTCTCTCAGGACCCTCTGAGCCAGGACAACGTGGTCTGTAGGGTTGTGTTTCCCTCCTCCCAGGAGCTCTCGTTCCCCAGCCCCCTCTGAGTTGTAATCCTGTCGTGCTTTGCTCCAGCCTTGCGATCACGTGCACTGAGAGGCATGAACCTGGAGCTCCTTGAGCTTTAAAGTCACTCCTGGTTGGCCAACAGACGGCAAGCCCTTGACGCTGCGATGAACGCAGCTTTGCTCTCACTCAACCGGTACCCTCGCGTGCCACCCACGAGCAGCCTGGGAACTCGATTTACAAGCCCAGTGCAGCTTCCAGTAGTACCCTGAGCCTTTGAGCTCTGCCTCCTGCTGCATCTGCAGGGACGAACACCAGAACCCGAGAAAGCCGACGGCCACCACCCGTGCCGCGGACACGTCAGCTTCGGCAGTCCCCACAGCAGGTGCCTGCCCGGAGCTGCGTGAAGTAGCCACGCTGTCCCTCCGGGTATGGCACGGTGTCCCCAGGAGGGGACTCTCCCCCAGCCAGTGCCAGCAGCAGGGATGGAAGTGAGATATGCAAAGCCCTGGGCCTCTGCTCTACTCAGCAGACCCCACCCTCCAAGGTTTCCTGCCAAGCGGTGAATGGTGTCAAGTGTTATCTGTGAGATGGGTTAAAAGGGAAAGAAGAAAAAAAAAAAAAAAAAAAAAAGTAAATGCAAGAAAGACAGGAGAAAAAGCCAAACAAACAAAAATACCCAACCCCAACCCTGTTATCATGAATGAAAACTTAGCCAGGCTTCAAAAGCTTTCTCAGCTTTTCTGGAAGCAGCGTTTCAGGCGGATAACTGAAGAATCCCTGTGGGTTACCTCTCTCTCTCTTACACCCTTGAGCCTGACTGCCTTTCAGCCAAGGATAGTAAGTGATAAACGTTCACTGTTAAAATCAGTTCAGCCTTTCTGGGAAGACCTTCTTATCAGTTTGACCACCTTGGGTTGAAGAGCTCACAAATGTGGGGCTCTGAAAACTCCGGTGCTGCAGAAATGAGGGGTGAAAAAAGGCTCCCTCCTCCCACCTCCCCACTTCCCCCAGTACACACCTATATTTAAAGAAAAAAAGTGAAACCAATGCTGGGTTGAAATAAGCAGCCTCGTACAGGGCACGGTCAGCCCCGAGCCCCCAGCGTGGTGCTGAACACTCATCTGGAGATGGGAGCTGGAGGCTTTGCTGGGAGGCGTTACCGGTGCTCGCAGTGTGCCAGTCCCTGTCGCAGAGTGCTGTTCCCATCAGCCGGGTCCCAGATGAAGTGTGTTTGCCAGATCAGTCTGGTCGCTTTACCACTGTTGTTCATCTTTTTTTTTATGGTTTTGGGCTATCCCAGTATGAGTGACTCTCACTAAATGACTCCCCTTTGAAAGTGGCTGCTGGCCAGCCTGCCATCGAGCATCCTTCCTGGGCTTGTATCGTCCTGCTGAGAGCAGGGGGGGACCAGAGCTGGTGGAGCATCCTCTGGAGTAACTCAACACGCCACAGAACATTAGGCTTTTTGGAATGGTGCCCCTGGAATTTAGTTCCTTTTATCCTTTTTTTTTTTTTTTTTCATTTATTCCCACTTCCCATATCTGTGTTTTCTTTAGGTCCTCATCTGCTCAGTTCACCACACTCCACTGAAAACAAATTGCCATCCCTTTGTCAGAGTTTTGGGTGCTGTGTTCCATTTGTTTGCAGTTTAGTATGGTTCACTTGGATTTTTACTGGGAAGGGATTGTTATGTATTTGATTTATGGGGGTGGGGGGTGGCTGTTACTTGAGGGTGATTTTTGCAGCAGCAGTGTCTTTGTTGAAAACAATTTGTATTTCTCACCAATATATTATTCCGATCTTAACTTCAGTGCAACGAAGCTTTTTCTCTCTGGCAAAAGGGAATCTGTTTTATGGGACCTGTTGTGTGACATAGGACATTGTGCCTTTTATTTATCTGGGACAGAAGAGGCCGCTCAGCGCTAATGCTGCAGTGGCAGCGATGTCGGCAGGAGAGGGATGGCAGGTAGGTAGATAGATTAGATAGATAGATAGATAGATAGATAGATAGATCGATAGATGATAGATACTAGGCAGGTAGCTAGGTAGGTAGGTAGATGGAGATGCAATGGAGATGAGCGCATTCAGAGATAAGGAGGCTCTCAAATCCATTTCATGAAAGCCAGCTCAGAATAAAGGCAGCCCTTCGTTTCAGGAAATCCCGGGTTTTGTTTGTAAAACACCTGCATTCGGAAAAAAAAAGGAGTCTGGGCTGGGGAAGGAAAGCAGAGGAGCCACCTCACAAGCTGGGACTTCCACATGAGCTCTGAGGTGCTGGCTGGAGCAATGGTGGGATGGTGTCTCGATGTTCTAATGGGCCACCAGCAAACCCAGCTTGTTGCTTCTCCATGACTGCCACTTGTCATCTTGTCAGTGTGGCAGGTGGTTGGGCTGGGCTAGCCCAGGTTGGACCCAGCCCCACTGGGTTCTCTCTGCCTGGAAATTTTAAGCGGTTGCTGATCAGTCAACTGGAAGAAAAATACACTCTTGTTTTCCCCCTCCATGCTCCAAGAAATTCTGTGACCTTTTCTTCATGCCCCAGGCTTTGGAGAAAGATTTGAAATGTGGCAGGATTTTGGCTTGTGTGTCAGGAATGTGCCGCTTGCCTGCAGAAAACCCTCCACCCAAATCTTGCCAAGTTCTGAGCCTCTGAAGAGATAAATCTTCTTGCTCATAAGCGCTCGCTTAAGCAGGACAGCTAAAAAAGTCCTCCCAAGCTTTATTCTAGTCTCACAGCTCCCCGTGAGCCCTTAGAGGACCAGGACGAGCTGAAGCAGCAGGCTGTGGCCAAAGGGTCCAGTGTAACATCATCACATCTTCTTGCTTGAGTCTGCTCCCTCCCTTCCATTTCTGTCTCCAGCCCCGGGCACACAAACGCCACACAGACAAATCCATGGCTGATATTCCTTCATCATTTTCTGCTGTGGCTGCACAATATCATCTGTGAAGTGCAAAATCAAAAAAAAAAAAAAAAGAAAGAAAAGAAAACCCAACCCAAAGCAAATAAGCGATCTGAAACTTTTGTGATTAAAGAGACTTCCTACGAGAGTTCAAGGCAAGGCACTTTCGTCCACAGGCGCTGTAAGTAAGTGGGCTTGTGAGCGATGAGTGGGTTTGTAAATAAAGTGCTGACTTTCTGACACGCTGCACACCCACCACGGCAGCCAGAGCCAGCTCTGCACCTCGGGCAGCGCGGCCTCTCCACGCTGAGCCCTGCGCCAAACACACCCCTCGTCTGCTCTCCTTTCCTCGCTGGCAGAGGCTGCTGGATTGCTTGCTTCAGCCCTTGCAGCCTCCTTCCCCCCACCCAGCTCCCTGCCTCCCGGAGGAGATGCTGGGGAGTCCCTCCAGGCAGCCCCATTCCCTGGCCACAGTCCCAGGGTTTCCTTCTTTCTCGGGACAGGGGATGAAGGTGCTCGTACAAAGGGCTCGTTGGGATGTTGGGTTTAGTTTAGGTCGGTCTGATTTCGTCACTGCCACCATCCTGATCCTTTCCTTGTGCCCACCAAGGTGTGGCAGACAAACCTTCCTCTTACAGCGCTGAAAGGATGCAAGGGAGCTGGGCTGACCTCCCCAGTCAGACCCCAGTTTTCCCCTGGGACCATTAGCAAGTTGCTCGGGCCATTCAAAAACCAACTTCTAAGGTAAGGCTGAGCCTACACCTCTCACTGCTGCCACACAACTGCCAGACTCCATCTCCCCATGGCTCCAGCCGGCACCTCAGAGCCCACGTGAAAGTCCCAGCTTGTAAGGTGGCTCCTCAAGCCACTTGATGTTGAGTCTTTTTTTCACTTTTTCCTTTTTTTTTTTAATTAACAAAACCTTGATCTTTTTGTTACCAACCCTCTCACTGTATCATATTTTTCAGAGGTGATGGTGCAGGAGGAATCCAGTCAGTAATGCTTCCACTCTCCTGCCACTTGCCTTTCCCAGGCAGGAAGCTTCTCAAGACTAGACATGTCCTTTCTTAGATGCAACTGCAGCAGGTAACCCTGTTTTGGTTTGGTGTGGAGGCAGCAAAGCAGAGCACTAATAACAACAGAGAACCCAAGCTCCTCAAAGGTCTTGTTTGCTCATCTCAAGCTACACCGCTGGAAAAAGTAAAAAGATCAGGTCAGTTCTTTAGAGTGCCCAGTGTGGAAAGCTGTCCCTCCCTTCTCACTGCCCTGACTCTGAGCCGAGCAGCCTCGGTGTTCACAAAGAGCCGTTTCTCTTCATCTCTTCTTGCAACGATGTGGGACAAAGGCTGGTGCCTGGGTGACTCTTGCCTAGGAGAACAGTCCAGGCTGCTCCCGGGAGCTCTCTCCTGGCTGGCGTCAGCTTCTGCTCACCTGGCCTTGCTGTGTGAAAACGCCAGGAGAGGAAGGAACTGGCCTCCTGTTTCTGTGCGTTCCGAGCCTCGATCCGTGGGGCTGGGAACCCGTGAGGTGAGCGCAGCTCCAGCTGCAGCGTCCCGAGGTGTGCTGGGGAAAGGGCAGTGGGGCCGCTGCGGTTCCTCCAGGCGCTCGGCTCATGGGTCTGGGGCCCTTCTGAGCTGCAGACAAACTGAAAGCAGCTTATGGCCCCCCCAGCACCCAGGCGTCTGAAGGTGAGGGCAAACCACTGCTCTTTTCCCTTCCCTGCCCTTTGGGGGAAGGCGTTGGGCCAACGGTGGCGTTGGGCACGTCCCTCGCGAGGGCTGGAGGCTGCTCCAAGCCCCTACTGCAAAAGCTCCACATTGTCCTGCGCTGCAGGGAGACAAAGCTCTTGGTCTGGGAGCTTGGCTGTGCTGCTTAAACAAATAATTAAAATGAGAAAATAAAAAAGGGGGGGGGAAGCAGAAAAACAGCAACAGGAAGCACGGTAATGGTCTATCCCTGGGGAAGAAGAGGGGACCCAGATTTCATTGAAGGGAAGATGAGCCCCAGAGACAGCACCAGCCATCCAGGGGATGAAGGCTGCCCCCTTGGACACAGCCCCTGCAGAGGGGAGTCCCCGCATCCAGCAGCAAACCAGCAGCTCCAGCATGACCAGCAGTGCTCAGTTCTCCACACCTCCCCACCCCCACTTCTGAGCTGCGATTCATATAGTAACTGCTGCAGTAAAATCAGGAGAAATGGGGACTAGAGCTAAAAGAGCTGGAGTAGAGGCGGGTGGCACCTCGATTCTGCTTCTGAGTAAGTCTCCAGTTTTAGAAGCAGGCGGGTGATGCACACACAGCCCTGAGCCAGCCCAGCCCCCCCATCTGAGCAATGCTGAGCAAGAGCTAAAGGGCCCTGGGGGCAAGAGGATGGGGACAGACTCTGCTCAGTGGTGCCCAGCAACACAAGGGGCACCAACTGCAACCCAGCAGGTTCCATCTGAGCAGGAGGAGAAAGTTCTTTGGTGTGAGGGTGTGGGAGCCTGGTCCAGGCTGCCCAGAGAGGCTGTGGAGTCTCCTTGTCTGGAGAGATTCCCACCCCGGCTGGACCCTGCGCTGCTGGGCCCCTGCTCTGGGTGCCCCTGCTGGATGGAGCACGGGGGACACCAGGGCATCTCCAGAGGGCCCTGCCAACCCCACCACGCTGGGGTTCTGTGGCTCTGTGAATGTGTTTGCTGGGCCACTTGCATCCATGGGCACCCACACCAGAGCAGCAGGTGACTGGGAAGACTGGGCTGGTCCAGCACCCACCTCCCAGTGTCCAGCTTCCCTGCTGGTGTGGGGCAATAGGGCAGTATCCAAGCTTTTGAGTGGCTGCTCTTTCATTTTATTTTACCTATTTTTTTTTCTCCTTGTTTGTTGGTGGATTTTTCCCCTAGGAAAAACCTTAATGGAATTTTGTTTTCCCACAGCCCTCACTGTATTTATAAAATAAAAAAAACAACAAACAAAAACCTGCAAAACCAACCAACCAAACAAACAAACAAAAAATCAACCTCGAAATGTCACAAACCTCAGCGCTGCTGCTGCAGCACAGGGTTTTATTGTCCAGCAGCCCTGACGTAGTGACAGGCAGAGGCGAAGCAGACGGGCTGTGACGGCAGCGCGGAAAGAAAGGAAGGAAAACAAAAGCAAACCAGAGAGAAGAACCCACAGTCACTGTCCGTGGCAGGATGCAGCTCCATTCCCAGGAACCACGCTGCTGCTGCGAGCGCAGCTCAGGCTGCAGAGCCAGGAGGTGCTGGGGAGCACAGCTCCAAGGACATTCCCATCACCCAGGACCAGGGTTTTCCTGTGGGACCGGAGCAGCGTGCATCCTGCCCTAGGACCCTGCAGATCCTGGGAGTTTGTTGTCCCATCAGTGTGAGATGTGACCCAAAGCCGAGCCAGCGCAGCAGTGACAATGAACTGCTGCAAGAAGCCCGACCCCCAGCGAGCCCCCCCAGCTAGCCCCCCAGCTAGCCCCCAGCTAGCCCCCCAGCTAGCCCCCCAGCTAGCCCCCCCAGCTAGCCCCCCGGCACCAGCTCGGCTCGGCAAGGAGGCAGAGCAGTAAATGAGGATAAAAAGATTGTAGGGGTGGAAGCAGGGGAGAGCACGAGGTCGCCCCATTCAAACTGGGTAACAGAAAAGAGCGGTATTTAAAAAAAAAACACAAACCCAAACTGGTATGAAGTTCCTGATGCCAACCACAGAACAAAAGGAACTGCTTTTTTACACAAGGAAATGTGGTCGAAGAGCGGCTGTCCCTGTACGGCTGGCTCACAACTGCTACAGGGGTTTTACCTGGAGGTACCTGAAGCATCCCAGTGCCTCCCCAGCAGCAGCCGGCTCTTGCAAGCCCCATAGCTGGGCAGCAGGAGCTGCCCTTCCCAGGGGTGGGAATGGCAACCAAAGTGCCCGTTACCCGGCTGGACCCTGCGCTGCTGGGTGCCCCTGCTGGATGGAGCAGGGCGGACACCAGGGCATCTCCAGAGGGCCCTGCCAACCCCACCGTGCTGGGACTCTGGGATTAGGGGGGGCATTTTTAGGTTAATAATGAGGGAAAGGCAATGCCAGGGGGCAGGGGATCGGCGGCAGATGCTGTTACACAGGGCTGGGGCACCAGGGCTGGTACGCCTGTCGGGCAGCGGGTCGGCCTCACTCCTGGAACCTCTCCTGCCCGTCACGGCAGCCGGGGTGCCAGCCCCAGGCCTGGGCCGTGGGCCCACAGCCGCCACCAGCTGAGGTGCCCGGGCTGCGGGCAGCCCTGGCACGGGGCACGCGGTAGGGCCAGAGCCAGAGCAGCGCGGGGCTCGGCCGCTCAGCGCCCTTCCCGCGGGGCTCCCTCCGCTTTTCTTGTAAAGCAACCAGTTCAAGTAAAGTCTGACTCTACATTCCCACCTTTGCTTGACAAACAGAGCAGGGAAATGCCATGAACACGCAAGCGCTCCTCAAACCGCCTTGTTTTCTGGCTGCCAGTCACAGTGGAAACAGCGCGGCTTCCTCCCACGCGCCGCCGGGGCCTCGGCGGTACCGACTCGCTCCTCCCCGGGTTAGCCAGCCCCTCGCCTTCTCGCCGTGCCGTGCAGCCCTGCCAGCACCTTGCCGGAGACACGAACTCAGACCGTGAGGTAATTGTTTCCACAGCATCACTCACTCCGGTTCCAGATTGGCCATCAAAACAGAGGCAGCCGCGGGGCTCGTGGGATGTCCGTGGCAGGTCTAGCACTGGGACCCGCTCCCAGGTAGCCACAGTTATCACTGCTTTTTTAGAAGCTCAGGCATTACTATCTGGGGTGAAATCTCAGCCCACAGAGTCCATGGAGTTGGGATTTTGAGTCTCCTCACCTTTCGAGTCTCCTCACCTTTCAAGTCTCCTCACCAGCCCTGCCCAGCTCCAGCGTCTCAGACTATGAGCATTTCACCAACACCCCAGTGCCCACTAAAATAAGACTTACTGCTGCCACCAACATGACTGGACACAGCTCACAATATTCCTTTGAGAGAAAAGAAAACCTTTGCTTTAATCATCATCAGCAGAAGTGATAGATGCCACGTTTGCTTTGTGTATCTATCTGAAAACCCACCTGCTTCCAGCGTCTCCAAAAGCACATCTAAAGAAGGTCTCACGTATAAACACGGGTGGAAGGATGGTGTTGGCCAGCCATTAATCATGGCTTTGCTCTGGACCTACCATAGACTTTTATCTAGAAAATTTGCCAAGCATTTCCCCGCGCTCAGCTCAGGATAACCTTCCCTCTTGCCAGGCAGAGGACCTTGCCCCACGCTTGTATGGGATCCAGAACACAGAGCCTGTGAGCCTGGGGAGGCTTTACAGGTGCTGCCAGCAGTGTGAATCCTTCTCAAGCATCTTGCAGGACTGGAAGCATCACTGGGGTCTAGAACATCTCTCAGGGACTGAAGCATCTCTGTGCCAGGACAGGCTCAGAGCCTGGGGCTGTGCAGCTGGAGAAGAGCAGCCTGGGAGGGGAGCTGAGCAATGCTGAGCAGGAGAGAAACACGAGGATGGGGCCAGACTCTGCCCAGTGGTGCCCAGTGACAATATAAGGGGCAATGGGCACAAACTGGAACCCCGGAGGATCCATCTGAACAGGAGGAGAAAGTTCTTTGGTGTGAGGGTGCGGGAGCCTGGCCCAGGCTGCCCAGAGAGGCTGTGGAGTCTCCTTCTCTGGAGAGATTCCAAACACACCTGGACACAGGGATCCTGTCCCCCTGCTCCGGGTGACCCTGCTTTAACCCAAGGGACCTCCACTTCCGAATAAAGAAGCATTAACTAGCAATGGCAGCTGGCACCTTTGCGTCATTAGCAATAAAATTAATTACTGATTGAACTATTCACTAAAAATTAGCCTTCCTGCTTCATGAAACCCTCTGCAGTCTTGCCGAGATTCCTTGGTGGACTGGCCAGGATTTGCTCGCTTTGTTCCAAAAATCACAACCTTTGCCTTTTCCCTCCAAACATGGAGCTGGAGAGAGCTGGGCGGGAGCAGGAGCATGTGGGTGGCTGCGGGGAGATGCTTACCTGAAGCCAAAGAAGCTCCGCTTGCCTTTGTTGAGGAACCGAGGAATTATTCAACATCCCACTTTCACTAAGGCTTCACCACATCAGGACCACTTGTTAACTTTCACTCCTCTTAAAAACATTCTTCAGGCTATGCACTGCTCCTTATCTGATCTCTGGGCTCTCAGTTCCTTCTCTATGGCCACCTTCTTCTCCTCCTCAGCATCATCTTCTTGTCTCTCTGCCTGTCCTTGTCATGACCTCGGCTGCATCACTGGCCATGGCTTTGCTGATGCTTTAAGCTTCCCCTTACTCCTCTGAGCAGCTGAATTCTTTCAGGACCTCTCCAACAGCCTTGAGTCTCCTGATTTTCTCTCTCTCTAGTACTGGGTCCATTTTGGTTAACTCTATCCCAGTTCAAGCTTTTCCAATCCTCCTGGCAAGGCCCTCCAAGAACCCTCTCCTCCAGCTCCCCTCGGAGGGTGTGGTTTGTTTTCCATAAGACCCTGCAGGAAAACCAGAGTTCTGGAGCAGCACAATTAGCAGCCCGTGTCCTGCGGTGCAGTCTCTGGGGTCTAACGAGGCCCAAGGCAGTGATGGGCACTTCTCCCGGGGGGACTCAGGAATGAAGTGCCTCCTATGTGTCGAGATCCTGCAGCAGATGCCCATCTGCACGTGCTCACCTGAACTTTCTTGTCTCTCCCAGCCCAGTATTTTCAGGGGCACCCTGAGCACCCTTTTGCTCACTCAATGAACGTGGGCAGGGGTGTAAAACCTTGGTTTGGGGGGGGATGGCTAAGCTGCACACAGCACACACCCCTGCTGTACCAAAACCTGCTGCTATTACTCTGTGATTCTCTGCTCTGGGCAGAGAGAGAGACCCCCCTGCAGTGCTGGGGCAGCTCGGGAGTGCTCAGCACAGCAGAGACAGGGACCTGGTGGAGCGGGGCCAGAGGAGCCCCAGCGATGCTGGGAGGGCTGGAACCCCTCTGCTGGGAGCCAGGCTGGGAGAGCTGGGGGGGTTCAGCCCGCAGAGGAGAAGGCGTCCCTGCTGCCGTGGATGGTGAAGGTTGTGCAGGGTCCCCGGGCAGGAGCCGACCTATCGCAGCGCCGGGCTGAGTTCAAACTTCCTTCTTGCGGTTTACGTCGCCTCGATTTATTCATTTCCTTGTAATTTGCAGATAGACATCGACGCTTGCTATATTTAACCGGTGCCGGTGTCTGTGTGGGGCGCGTAGGTAAAGCCATTTTAGCCGTAGAGCGATGGCTTGGGAGGAAAGTGAGACTCCGGAGTCACCCTCCCGACCGGCGCTGTCCCACAGGAGGTGGCAGGGGACCAGCATCCGCACCCTGGCAAACCCCCCGTCCCTGGCCCTGGGCACTGGGACACGGCCCCCAGCCCCCCACCTTCCTACCACCCCCCTGGAGGAGGCTTGTCTGCGCAAACCCCAGGGAGGCTCCAGCCTCATTAGTCCAAATTATGAAATTAATAAGGTGGTGCAATGAAAATTTGGAGGACTTGGTTATATTTGGGGGTGGGAGAAGCGCTGGAAGAAAACATGGATCATTGCAAAGGTTTCCACCTGTTCCCATGGGACTGTCTGTCATTTGTTTCACTGTTTTCTTTTGTGAAGTCCAAGCCTTGTCAAAGCAGGAGGAGAAAGTTCTTTGGTGTGAAGGTGTGGGAGGCTGTGCCAGGCTGCCCAGAGAGGCTGTGGAGTCTCCTTCTCTGGAGAGATTCCCACCCCGGCTGGACAATGGGATCCTTGGTACCCTGCTCTGGGTGCCCCTGCTGGATGGAGCAGGGGGGACACCAGAGCATCTCCAGAGGGCCCTGTCAACCCCCACCATTCTGGGGTTCTGTGTGAACCTGTGAAAGCCACCACGCCTGAGGCTTTCAGGGCAGTGATCCATGTTAAAAATCACACAGCAGCAACACCTCTGGATGGAGGGTCTCCAAATGTTTGGGGGAAAGATGAGACACAGAATGAGGATAACACAAATTCTTCAGCCCTGGCCTGGGTTTTTCAGCTGTGTTGTGAAAACCCCCTTGCTTTAAACAGCTCTGACCTTTCCTATTTCTTGGAGACTGACGTCTCTACAGTAGATACATGATGAGGTCACTCACCCTGTTTTTGAAGTCTTTCTCTCTCGCCTGGGTTTTTTCTGTGGGAGGGGACAGTCTTGAAGAAGGCTAAACCTCATGATCATGTGTGAAAAAAGGAAATGAAAATGAGTTATTGGAGATGTAACTAGACCTGACCCATAACTTTGGTTTCTGAGGATATAAAAATTGTGAAACCCAGGAGAAGTTTGAAAGGAAAAAGGTAGGGTGTCTAGCTCTGAAAGCGATTTTATCTGAAGCTAGATGATCTGTGCTAGAAACTGGAAATGCTCAGCCTTCACTTCTACTAGAGGACTATGAATGAGCGTGAGAAACAATCAATTCAATCACCTCCCTAAGCAAAAGTCATTTGAATGTGGAGGCTCTGGCTGAAAAAGGCTGCACAGCAGCTCCCTACAGGAAAGCCTCACGGAAACGGTTGCCACGATTATGTCCTGCTGAGCATTTTTATGGTTTGTAGGGTGAGAATCACAACTGGGAAGACACAAGAACATCCTACTCACAATTATAGGAACAGTGGTGGTATCTAGAGGCTGGTGGTGCCCCATCACGCTCAGTACTTTGCTGACAGTAAGAAGCCCTGCCTGCCTTTACAGCTCCCCCTCGGTGGAGAGGAAGTTTGAGAGGACCCAAGGTGAGGCAAAGGTGTTAGCAGATGCTCAACAACGTATTTAGCAACTTACGTTGCCAGGTGGCTGCAACCACCAGTGAAGAAGAAAATTTCTTCATGACCATGTACCGAGGCTGGTGCCTATTAATTAGACCAGAAGGAGAAGGCACAGGACTACCTGAGATGAACGGTCCCCTGATACACGAGTAGGACTTACTCATGGACAGAGGCAGGCAAATCCATGTTGGAGACAAACAGCAGAAGAGTCTGAACTTGCAAGTGTCTCTGCCCTCTGCTCGGGCTGCGCTGGCCAACCCCAGCTCGGGGAGGGATGCTGCATCTTGCAGGCCTGGAGAAATCACGGCGTTCCTCTAGCTGCCTGATCCAGGTTTAAACAGAGTAAGGAGCAAGGTGGACAACAATGTGAGGCCACAATGAAATGCGTTGCGTGCACACAGTGATGCACGTGTTGCTGATGGAGCCGAGAGAGCTTGGCAAGCGTATTTCAGCTACTAAGAGAGCTTGGCAAGTGTATTTCAGCTACTAAGATACTTGTATCTGCTCCAACCTCACCAGGTTACTCATGTCCGTGTCCTCACCAGAACGTTCTTTCTCTGTTAGCTAGCTTTAATTGATATTACATGGCCATCAGTCCTCCCTGGCCAGGAAAAGGATTAAAATCTGGGGTGAGCAGTCAGGCCAACCAGACCCATGAGTTTTTGGATTTCAGACGTTTCTAGAGCAAGAATGCAGAAGCCGGTCTTGAAACTAAAACGGAACAAGCCCAAGGGCCAAAGATGAAACCACTTCCCAGGAATATGGGGGACACGTGTTACCTGCGGTCTGTCAAAAGCAGTCACCTAGAGCTCTCTGTTCTCTTCACTTGAGAGGCAGAACTTGTGCATAATTCATGACACGTCCTTTGGAGGGGGCAGGAGATGATGGCTGGAGACCACTTTCAGAGAGGTGCCCAGCACACAGTCCCGTGCCAGCTGATGTGCGGGGCAACTGGCCTGTGCCAGCACTGCAGAGACAATAAACATCCATCTGCAAAATGAACTGCTGTGTTTCAGCTGACTGTTCACACAGCTCTTCCTATCCAAGAGCTGGAAATACAGACTGGGCTCTAACATTTCTTTTTTGTGACACTCCACCCTGGGCAGAGCCACTCGGGCATCAGCTTCCAGCTCAGGCTCTGCTGGTGCAAAGTGGAAAAACATCCAAGCCCAGAACCAAGGCATCTGTCCTGGTTCTCAGTCTCCACCTGAGCACAGATGAACCTTACCCTCTTGCTGGTTGCCAAAAGGGCAAGAGCAGCCCTTCCGATCAGCCTGTTCATCAGCTATTTGATGTCTACTGTTTAAGGAGCTTTAAGAGCCCCGGGTTAGCTCCTCCTTGACAGTCGCTGCAGCTCGGTCAAGGCACTGAGTGTTTTGCAGGCATTCGGGCAAGGTGGTACCTGCAGGCCAGCAGTGGAGCTGGGTGTGGGACCCGGTGGATGTCACCACCTCGCTGGGATGCCAAGAGGATGCTCCTGCCGAGCTAACTGCTTGGATGAGTGGCACACCAGGTACCTCCTCACCACTCCGAGTCACAGGGACCTGGTGACTTCTCCTCAGACCTGACCGAGCTCACAAGCACTCGATGGCAAATCAATAACTTTTAGCTTCCTACCAGCCAGGTCCGAGTTCAGATAGAAAAACCACCCTGGCAATCTTTAATATCTTGCCGTCCGTGTTCAGTCAAACTTGACAAACAGTTCTGCCTGGGAAAGGAGATATTGTGATTGTTTCTAACTACTGGGCTTTGGATATTTTTTTTTTGGTCAAGCCCTCTTTCTCTCGAGCCACAACCCCCCGCCCTGCCTCCCTACAAGCACCCAGACAATGATCTGAGAGCTGGCAAGAGAAAATGCTTTGCTTTTTCCTGACAGCTCGGTGCGGAGGGTGGCGTTTCCCCACCTCCACGCTGCTGACAAGCGCTGATGTGAACAGCGTGAGTACGCCTGGCGAAAAGGCCGCGGGGGTTTTCACGTGAATCCTCTGTTTTTTCCACAAACCCCGTTGCACTCTATTTCAGCTTAACACACAGCTCCTCCCCTCTCGTTCAGCGATGCACGTTTACAGGCAGAGCCAGATTCGAGCGGTAGGTGCTTCAGCCCCCGAGCCCCGGCACCAAACCCTTTCCAGAAGCACTTGTAGGAGCGGCCGCACGAAGATCAGAGAACCCAGCACGGGCACAAATGGCACACTGAAACCATCTGAGAAAAGCACCAGCCAGGCCTCCGGTGTTGACGGGAGCAAAGCATGTCATTTGTAACGCCACCGAAATCATAACAGGAAGGAAGCAGACCTCAGAAACTATAAACAGAATTTAACAGAAGTAGGAAGTACTTCAGATGCTTTCACGTAGTGACTCTAAAAAAGATACTAAAAGGGAAAATGTTTTCAGGGTTTTTTTTTCTTGTTTGCCTTTTGGTTTTTTTCCACTCTATGTATCCATTAGCTGTTTGGAACAGTAAGAGATGGTCACAAAAGCCAAATGCAGCTTTAAAGTCCTCACTTGCAAAATAATTCATGGTACAAATGAACAGCTTGATTTTCCTTCCACTCTTCCCCCTGCCCATCTCTCCAAGAAGAGCATTTCAACCTCTTTGCTTGGTTAAAATGACTCTTTCACCCACATCGCTGCAGGTTGTTCTTGGCCAGAACATAGCTGGTGCTCTGCTCTTCTCCCTCTTCCCAGCTGCTGACTCTAAACCGTGCTCCTTCAAGGAAAAGAACTAGAAGCTCATTCCAAAGCCAGGAACAATCATGCACCTCAACAGTCAGCAAAAGCCTCCACTTAGAGAGAAAACGCTCCCCACTCTGCCCCCGCGTCTTCAGACACTTCTCAGATCTCGTAACCACTTTTCACACCTTGCTCTGTCTGTAAGCTACTGCACCCTAGGACCCTCCCTGGGACCCTGATTTCCAGTAAACAGGGACTGCCCAGTGAAACTCGATCCTGTTCTTAACTTCGCTTTTACTTCACTCATCATCATCCTCCTTTTCACACTTTCTCAGCTTTTCTCACTTGAAAGCACTCTGGAAACTGTAGCTACCAGGCACCAGCACCTCCACCCCAGCTGTCAGCCCAGCAGTGGGTCAGAGGGTCTCCAAGCACCGGGATGTGCAGGTGGGGCATCAGCCTGGTTGTTCCCCAGCCCCTGAGGCCATGGAAGGGCAGGGGCAGAGCCCTGGGGTGCGTGGCAGCACCAGATCCCCAGCTGCAGGGCTCTGCTGCATCCTCCATGGCCTGGGAAACCAGCAGCCCGAGGGCAACCTCCCTGTTTTCCCTTTTTTGACCAAGTGTAGCTAATATCGCAGACATTTCCGTAAGAAAAACAATCCTTACCTTTTGACCTCTCCCTGCACTTTTGGCTTAAACCACAGTTCCCCATAGACTTAGCCAGCAGTGCTGCCCAGGTCCACGGTGCAGAGGGGAGCTCGTTAGATTTGCCCCGCTACTGAAAATAAGACATACAAACCAAGTTGGTAGGGAATAAGGACTTTATTCTAAGATGTCAGCAGAAGCGATGAGCATATGAAGCAATGGCCACTAGAAATAAGTGAAAAAACACATCAAATATTCGTATTGTACCAGTTAAGTCTGAACACAAGAGTCCCTTGCAGTAAAACGCAGGCACAGGCCAGAAGCACATGCAGAAGCTCTGAAGATCACCTAAAGCAGTGCTTTTCATGTCTATGAAAGAGGTCTCCCCTATGAAAAAATCTATAAGCCCAGAGAAATGCTTCAAGTAACAGAGAACGCAGAAGTAAAAACGATCCGTCAATTCCGCTTGGCACTGTGGAGAAGGGCGAGGGATAACGTATCCCAGAGGAGTATGCATCTTTAAGATGTATAAACTCAAAGTCCCTAGAACACAAGTCTGCTGCCAGACCAAGTACCGTTTTTTTTTTTTTTCTTCCTCATTTAGAAAGTCAAGTGAAGCACAGGGAGATGGTGTCCTGGAGTTAAAGCTCCTAAGATCACACGGTCTGCTGGCCAGCGAGGAGATGCCGCTGACACGCACACCCACCAGACCCCTCTCTCTGCCATTGTTACAGCAGCCTATCAGTAAAAGCTGCAGATTGCATCCCAAAAAAAAAAAAACCTTTTGAAAAGATTAGAGCAGGTATTTCCTTGACTGTCCTAATTCAGGAGGGCAAATGCTGCTCTCCTTGAGCTCCCCCTTGGCGGTCGCTTCCGTAGCGTTGGAAGGGAGCTGGGAGTGTGCACGAGGAGCGGAGCTGGCCCTGTGTAAGGCAGAGGTGTGGTGGTTTTAACCTGGCTCACGAGCGTGACATCAAAAAAGGGCTCCCAGGAATGGTTTCTGTGCTATTTCCAAGGTCTGTCAACTTAATTCTAATGCATATATACAAATATAATGCATAGTAGCTTTCAGTTATAAGAAAAACGTAACTTATTTTTAAACTTGCTCCTCGGGACTCTAGGATTTTAGTGGTTAACCCACTGAATTCACAGGTAATACGAGCTGAACGGTCACTTGACACAGTACCATAAATGCATCACCTTAGAAACTGCTATTATGGGGGCTAATCCAATAACAACAGTGACAGCAACAAAAATCTGTTGTCAGGACAAATGTCAGTCAGGCATTAAAAAAATAGGTCTTTGAAGAATTTCTTTGCTTTTAAAAAATACGCAGAAATATTCTATACAAGAATATAGGCATCACACTTAGGAATCTAAATTTATACCCACTTACATGTGTTAGCTATGATCGGTAAACCACCTACGTCTGCAACCCACCTGTGGTAGCCACGGTGTTGAATTGGGAACACGCATATTTGTGTACCTTCCCTGAGATCGGTAATCCAAAATAAATAGCCCTGCAAATATATCAGTGTAAACTCTGCATTTAAGTCTTCGGTAAGAATCAGTCCTCAAAACCCAAGGAGAACATTAAGCAAACGTAAACACAGGGATCATCACGTCAGTTTTTGAGTTACTCTCAGCGACAGCGGAACCTACGGGAGATGTGGCATCCAAACGCTGAAGACCCGTCGTTCGTGTCGCACAGTGTGGTTGTCCTAGTTCACTTCCCTATCATTGAACCCCTGAACACATCCAGCTGCCACGTGGATCTCCAAATTGCAACCCAGATCTGCTCCTCCACTCTGCATAAACTTTTACAGTGCCTTTAAAAAACACTCTTTCTGAGGATCTTATTCTTGGATAGAGGAATGGCGAATAGATCTGTGATAATCCTCTGGACTAGTCACAAGTTCTGGTAAATCATAGCCTCTCAGAAGATGTCCACTGTTCTGTTGAGCAAAGTAATACAGCTGCCTGGCAAACATTGGTTCAACCTTGGGAACAGACAAAAGGTTAATCAGACATGTTGACAGAAGTTCATGCTCCTCATCTTAGTCACTTATGGTGGTTTTAAGTTGAAAACAAGGCAGGACAAATCAGTTCTGCTCACCAGAACAGGAAAATGATCTCAGTGGTCCCACTAATCCCTGTCTGCTCCGCTGCCAAGTGCCTTGCTGACAGCACACGCTCCTCATCTCCAAGGCCTTCCTTCAGAAGGCATGCACCAGTGACACAGCTGATGTACGAGCAGCTGCAGCCCCTGGGTGTGAGCGATGCCTATGGACCAGGCATGCCCATGGCCACCCAAACGCAAAGCCCCGAGTGTCTTATCTGCATTGTGAAGGACTTTGAGGACTTGAGATGCTGGAGCCCTCGGGGAGACTGAGATACGTCACTAAACAACTGTGTTTGAAATTAGACTTCAATCTAACACCAAGGTTACTCTTGTTTCTGTCATTCAAGCTCTGATGGGGAATCCGTTCAACCACCAAGAGGGATTTGATGGATTTAATACTGCCCTCACTTCTGTCTCCTCAGAAACCACCGGAGTCCCACCAGCCCATGAGCTAGGACAGCCTGAGAGGCTAAGCAGGTTGAGGAGCAACTGCTAAGGGGGCAGCAAAGCTCTGGAAAGAGCAGGAGTTACAGGCTAATAGAGGAGCCAGGACAGGGGCTGAAGGCAGCTGGAGAGGGGATTCTAGAAAGGAGGGATGAAAAACTGGAAAGCCAAATGGAGATGGAAGAGGGTTTGAGGAGAGGTGGGGATGGAGAGCTACCTCTAACCAGCCACTACACAGCTCAGGATGGATTTCTGAGCTTCCCACCTTCCAGCCCAGAGACTCGCTCTGACTTGGGACTGGTGCTGCTACCAAAAAAGGCTTTCAAAAATTACGAGAGAAGCCGATTTTCTTCCCAAGGGTGTGCTAAGCTCATCCCTGCTGCTAACGTGTGTGTTAGCACCTCTCCTGTGGTTTCAGGGGCTAGGACAGCCAATTCAGAAAGTACCTGGTCTCAGTCTCTGTCATCACCCTCTCTCAGAGAGCATCCCGAAAGACGAGCTCTGAGTGTGCGCGAGCTGTGGTCAGTCAGCACAGGAGTTTGCAGCTACCTTATCCCCAAAGCTGCACAAGCAGCCACTGCGTCCCACTAAGGGCTGAGGTCCCTGAGGCTGGGATGCCAGAGCAGGGGATGTGCCAAATCCAGGGGCAGCCCAGGGAGATGCCAGCTCTCCCAGAGTACCTGTCAGCTTACACTTTTGGGGGGATTTGTAAGAGATGACAGGTGACGTGCTCTACAGAGAGGCAAACAGCATCACAGACTGCTTTGGGGGGGAAGGGATCTTCCAACCTCATCTGGTCCACCCCCCTGCAGGGAGCAGGGCCATCTGCAGCTAGAGCAGCGTGCTCAGAGCCCCGGGCAACCTCCCCTGCAATGGTGCCAGGGATGGGGCAGCCACCACCTCTCTGGGCAGCCTGTTAACATCAGATGCTCTGCCCAGCTGATCTGGGGATTCAACCCTGGTCTGGATGGTGCTGCATTGTCAATAATTCATTACCTCCCTCACAACCTCCAAGGAATCCATTTCTTTTAGGCACAGCAGAAGTCCTACTTACATGGGCTGTGATTAACTTCCTCTGCCTCTGCGGATCTGGAAACTCCTCCCCAAAGCACAGAGCGACCTGGTACCTCGGCAGCGGGCGGCCGTGGTGAGCGAAGGCTTGGAGCTCTGGGGAGAGAGAAGGGGCTGTGCTGTGGGCGAACCCTGGCAGGGAGGCAGGCACCACAGAGCTGCTCCTGACATGGGATGGGGCAGAAAACCAGAAGGGGAACAGAGACAAAACTCATGGGTTGAGATAAAGACAGTTCAATAGGTAAAAAAAGTAAAAAAATAACAAAATAAAACACACAAAACAAATAAACCCAAGCCATGCAAAAAAGCAATTGCTCCCCATCAGCCAAACGATGCCCAGCAGTCCCCAAGCAACAACAACCTCTGGGGAACTCCCACCCCAGTTTTACTGCTGACCGTGAGGCCATACGGTCTGGAAAACCCATTTGGTTGGCTTGGGTCAGCTGTGTCCCCTGACAGCCTCTTGTCCACTCCAGGCTGCTTGCTGTGTGGGCAGAGCGAGGCATGGAGAAAGCCTTGATGCTGTGCAAGCCCTGCTCAGCAGCAGCTGAAACATCTCCTTGTTATCACCGCTGGTTTGGTGATAGCGCCACAGGGGTTGCTATGGGGAGAACCAACTCTATCCCAGCATAAACAAGTACAGGCCGGTAAGAAAGACCTTGTGGATGGCTAAGCTCTGAATGGAGGACCCTGGAGCACAGTGGGAAAAGATGAAGTCACTCCAGAGGAGCATGAGAGGTCAGGAAAATAAAAAGGTAAGGGGAAGACACTGAGTTTGGAGCCTTTCCCACAGCTCATGGGCAGCGAGTGGTAACACTGCAAGTTTCCTGCTTGCCTTGCCTCACGGGTCATTTCATGTGCACAAACTGGGATGTCTTTCAGTTGGTATTATTATTGGTCCTCGACAGCAGAACCTCCTGGAGCAGATGCCAGTGGTAGCCAGGACCTGCTCAAGTGGTCACCCAACAGCATCTCTGAAGCCAATGGCTTCGTAGAGGCAGAGCTTCAAAGTACTGCCAGCCACGGACTTCACGGAGACACTGTCACCCTTGTGTCCCGCAGGGAAGGGCAGAGGAAGGACCTGATTTAAGCCACACACCCAGCCAGCAAAAGAGCCTGTGTCTGCTGCCCTCCTGCACCCCCTTCCCACACCCACAGCCCTGCAGAAGGAGGAAAGGTCCCGTTGCATTATTACTCCAATAGTCAAAGTGGCCCCTACGAAAGTTAGTAGCAGGGGGTATTTTGTAAGAGGCTTCCACTTGGCCCCAAATCACCAGCTTGGTTTTAGACACTGCATTTCCTTCCAGAAAACAAGAAAATCACATCCATTACAACATCCTCATTAAATTTTGTGTTACATGAAGTGTTTCTACATAGCAGACTGGGGAGTATTCATTTTCACTTCCAATCCTGCTCTTGGAAAAAGCTGAAATTAATTAAAAGGGGTTTTTTTTTAATGGAAAAAGTTGAAATTAATATTAAAACCAATGTCTTACAATGAAGCATCCCCTGCTATAGAGGGAAAGAAGAGCCTTGTACCAGGCACGACAAGTGCACCTTTGCCCAGAACACCTCCCCTTCCATGTCCATTTACCAGACCAAGGTGTGAATTCAGTGGCTTCCACAAATCCCAGCCCTGGCCTGGGTCTACTGGTCTTACTGGGAGAGTCCGTTTTAAGAGTGAAACAATGGGCAGTTCAGTTACGACACAGAGTTCTCCCCAGGGGCTCCCTCAAAACCCTGTTTTCCTTTTTTCCCCCTTTTCCCCCAGTTCTGTACAGCTTCAGCAACTCTCCGAGTGCTGAAAACCTGCGGGCGTGCTGCAGCCACAGCAGCCTGCGCCACGGACCTGGAGAAGAAGGACCTTTCTTCCCCATGCTCCCAAATTCTCTTGTTCTACCCTCCTGCTCTCCACCCAGCCCAATTCACTGCGTTTATTCTGCAGTGCCCCCCCGAGACCATCCACCCCTCTCCTGATTTAGTGCCACTTTATCCTTCCCAACAGCACAGGCTGCTCAACACCGGTCTTGATGCTCCGGCACGGTTTGCATTGCAGGGTCCAGCTCCTCAACAGGGTCCCTAAGAGCTGTGGTCCATGGCAGGTCTACACCTGTCCCTTTCTCTGCAGCTCCACATCTCCTCTCCCAGTAGGGATCTCCTGCCACGCTTCCCAAGGAAGGTCCAGATTCCTAAGGAGGGGATCCCCAAGCTTTCCTGCAGCCTGGCACCTCAGTGCATCCAATGACCATGCAGACCTGATCCACCCGTGGCGGGTCGCTCCCAAACCGAGCTGAGCACCAGCACATGCAAACACCCGCTTTGCACGCGCCGCAGACTGTGACTGCGACCGCACGCTTGGCTTTGCACAGCCATCGGTGCATAAGTAATTTTGGAGGGGTAAAAAATAAGTATTGCTTGAGCTTATCTTTGGGGTTAAGCATCTAAAAGGAGATGTTCTGTCAACCGTTTGGAAGAACCCAGAGTACATCTGAAAAACCACCTGAGAAAAGGGAAAGGGATTTCCAAAACCATCAGCAGAGGCGGAGTTCTACATCTTTAAATTAGCATGTGATTGAAACCCAAGCCAATACCCTGACCTCAAATTCCCCTTTCTAACTGTCAATTCTCACATCCAGATGAGATTTCTCTCTTTAAATGCATTTCTTGCTTGACCCTTTTGCTAGGGTGGTGCAGCAAAGCTGGAATGTAAAGTATTCTAAAGCTGTTGGTTTGGGTTTGGTGGGTTTTTTTAGATTTTGGAAGGGATTTGTTCTCCTGAGAGAGTCATCCCAGTGCTGATGTCCTGCTCTCATGGGAAAATGCACCAAACCATAGACATCAGCTCACCTATAGCGATGCCACGCATCTCAAGTAAGAGCCAAGGTGTATTCCTGCCGCCCCAGCTGTCCTCTGGGACAACAGCTAGCTCCCACCAGCTCTGGGGGACAGCTTTCCTCCCTCTAACTGCTCAGAAGTGCTGTGAAGCAGTCTTGAGGCTCTGCCCCTTCCCTCCAAGGGCTAGGAGGAGAAGGCACCGTCCCAAAGCGTGCCCTTGCCCACTCTGTACCACCCTGTGCCAGTCCAGACCTTCCCCAGAGCTCTGGAGAGGTAACTACAAGGCAGTCCCGACATTCCAGAGCTCATGAATCCTTCTTACCCCCAGGATATCTTCTAAACACTGGCACGGACTGAGAAGAAGGCTTTCTACTGAAACTCACACTGGTATTTGGATACTCTGAGCAAGATCTCAGGCTTGTGCTGGGTCAAGCTGAGGGCAGTGGGAGTGCAGACCACAGGGCTGCCCAGGGCTTACACGAGCAGATCCAAGCTCAGGATCCACTTTCCCCCATGGAAAGACTATTTTGTTAGGTTCGTTTCTTAAAGAGATGTGAGGGTTTGGGGGTCACCAGCTGAGCACCAGTTCGCTCCTGCTGGTTTGTGGCGGGGCACTGAATGGGCACGGACTGCAGAACTCAACGGGATCGTTCAGGAGTCAGCTACCCCTTGCCTGCGCTTGCCCAGAAGCAGCGAGGGGTAATTCTTACTGCACTTCATCAGTAACGTGAGAAGAGCACTTCCATAAAGCTGGTGGGGAGAGCATCTCCAGAAACGTTGTCAAAGCCACGGTGGGGATTACCTGCTAAAAACTGCTGAGTATCGAAGAGCTTGCAGGTCTGGTCACGCTCCAGCTTGTTGGGCCGGTCACTGCAGAGCGCCAGGGGCCCGTCCCAGTAGATCCTGCTTTGGCAAAGTCTCTTGGCGTAGAGGCCGTCGGGTGCCATCCACAGTATTACTCCTCGCTCCAGGTGGTTCAGGAGTTTTTCTATGTTCTTCCTCTGGCCATTATCCTCTGGATAAGGGAAGATAACTTGCTCCAGGCTGCTGACCTCGTAACTTTGGCCATGGGATATCCTACAACCTTCAGGACTAGAAGTTGTCACCTCCTTGACCAGTATTTCACGGTAATATAAGCAGATGTGGAGTCGACAGTCTACAAGGAGAGGAAAGAAAGCATCCCTGTGATACATCAGTACGAACGGGTTTTGCTTCAGATCTGTACTAAGACCAACAGACAAGTTTGCAAGAGATTTCTGAGCCTGGTGGTCATCACCACCCAGAAGACAGGCTCACATTAGCAAAACTCATATATGGAATACAAACACTAAAACTTTTGGGTCAGGGCAGTGTTAACGTCCTCTCATTTTATTGTAAGAGTTACTGAGGTGGGAATTTAGGAGGAACTAACGTCCTGCAAACTTCACCTTTCCATTTGAAAGGCAAAGCCTACACACGAAAAGCGGCTGTTTGTCACATTTTCCAGGTTCACATCACGATTAAACCCACCAGCCCAGCACACTTCCTCAGATTTAACCAGGAAGTAGCTGTGTTTCTCCCCAGATTTTGCATAAAAGAGGCTTCTGAGCCGGGACCTGCAAACTCGCACCCAGCTGCCTGAAGAGGAGGGGCTGCTGGCTCCAGGGCTGGCCCCAGAACCCCCAGCCTTGCCTTCAACCAGCCATCCCACCAGCTTGGCCAGCCCCTGCAGTCTCACACCGTGCTGGAGAGCTACACAGGTATGTATAATGCACGGGGGTGTGTATATAGTACACGTCTGTGTATATACACAGAGCCATACGTGTACATACATTCAGGAGGACAATGCCACTCAGGACACCTGCTGAGCATCACGTTATAGGTCTATCCCGTTTCTGAGAGATGCACATTCCCCACTCCTTCCCAGCGTTACTCAGAAAGTCCCCGGTGTCTGCAGACCTGGCTGAACTAACTTCCATTTCCTTTCCCAAACCCCTCTGCTTCCCACTGGGAACCACCAAGCAGAGCAGGGCCGGGTGGCACCAGCTGGAGCACAGCAGGGTACCCAGCTAACGCCAGCTCCCGGGTGAAGAACTGCCCTAAGTGTTGCCAAACCCCCCAAACTTTCCAGACTCTCCTGGGAACTCCTGATTTGGTGGCTCAGCGGAGCAGCCCAGCACCAGCCCTGCGAGCTGGGGAAGCATTAACCTGAACCAGCTCCAGCCCTCAGAGCCGGGGCTGCAAGGGCTGAGGTATCCTGGCAACCAGAGGCTTAAGCTCGTACGCCAAATTAATTCATTAAAGAGGTTTCTTTTTCTTTCTTTTAATCAGAAAGGAGAGGTGGTGGCAGGGCAGAAGTGGGAGTCTCTTCCCACACTCCCCAGGAAGCCCAGGGGGTTATGGACCTTACCTGACAGGGCGAGGGCTTCACCAGACCTTATGCTTGGCTCAATCGGGATGCCAGGAGTCTGGGACTCGGGAGGGGCACAAGCATAAAAGGTTCCTGTCACCTGACAACCTGTTTTCACAAACAAAAGTCAGTGACCGCTGCCTAAATCTTAAAGAAAAGCACGGGTGTAGATCACAGCAATGCAAAAGCAAGTTTTCCTGGGCCCCACCAGGAACTCTCTTTCTTCCCCTTTTCTTCTTAAAAAGGTCCTGTTTCCCAATTATGTCAACTCTACCAATCGCTCCAGCTGTTCATTTGGGCTGTAGTTTGTGTCTGCAGGAAACACTCCCTTTGTACTTCAGTGTTCCCTCTGGTCCCTTTTCCTTACCCAGCGTGTGGTCCTATTACAGAAATCTTTTACATTTTTAACTAGACTACAGTGCTCCTCGAGGCTGCCTGCAAAACACAACCTATTTCATATAAGGAATTTTCCTAAAGACAGGTAGAACAGTAAAGCTGGAATTAACACCGCTTAAAAAGCAGTTAAAGAACGTGGTGCAGTGGGCTGTTATGAGGGGTTTATTGCCAGGACTACCATTAGACTGTTCCGGGAGAAGCCTTCCAGCAAGTGGATTCTGACACGGGCAACTGATGTTTTCCTCTCTCCTCATGCCAACAAAAGCCTTTGGAGGATGATGCACGTAACTTGCAGACAACACCACCTTTCCCAGGGGCAGAACCCACCACCATCAAGAGCTGGAATGATGGGGACAGGAAACAACCACATCTCCTGACACATTTTTGAGCCCAACAAGGAACCCACCACTAACAACTGCCTCCAAACTCGGCAAAGCATCCAAACACATGTGGAACCGCTGCGGAGGGTGAACCTCAGGGCAGGGGTCACCCAGCTTGAGACCTCGGGTTTTTATTAGCAAATAGCTCACTAAAAGCAAAGAATTCTGCCCAATAATTGCAAAAGTTGCAGCATGCTGGGCATTTACTTTTTAGCAGACCTCAAGATTTCTCTGCAGCAAAGCCTCTGGAGAGCTGTCCTCTGAAAATGCAGCACCTGCTCTAAGAAGTCCTTCCTTGCTTCCCATCCTTTCCTGCCCTTCTGAGCCAGCTGCTTCTCACGAAGCAAACGCCTGCATCCTCAGGTGAGTTACCCCACAAGGGTCTGTGGGATGTGGGGCCCTTTCTCTTATGTTTTCTGCCCCCCAGGCTTCAGTGTTGCCAGTTTTTGCAATTCAGGCTTTTTCCTGAGGATGTCAAGCCTGGAAAACCATGGCTGTGTTCAGCTCTGCTGCCGTGAGATCTTCGGGGAAGGGAACATCCCTTTGTTCTGTGTCTGCTCTACCAGCCCCAAGAGAGACTCAATCCATGACAAGTTGTCCCACTGCCGCAGCACTAAAATTAAGTCATAATTTCAGCTTGCCTCTCAGGAGAATAATGCCGTTCTAATCCATGAGGCTGGAGGGAAAACCTCACTGCTGAGTGCCTCAAATGGCCCAAAACCAGAAAGCCAGGCTGAGGAACACATGTTCCATTCCCATTTGGGGTTTTTTTGTGGGGTTGCTTCCCTTCTTACTGCTCTGGGCTTTTGAGACAGCTGAAGACGTTGTGGGGCTGTCTGGTGTCAGCTCAGGGGACTGTACATCCCACACACTGCACGTGTGGTGGCAGGGAAAGCAAGAGCCCTGAGGACAAAGGCTCTCTCTGAAGGGAGCCCATCTCCCCTCTCCAGCCACTTCTGCTCATTCCCATCAAAGCCACGCGAAAGAAACCTGAAAGGAACCTTACCGTTCTCACAGCCTGGCCCTTGCCAGTGGTGACCGCGAGCTGCGAAGGGGACGCTGGCGCACTGGTAGGGCATGTCGGGATGTGGCTGCTCCGGGGCAAACTCCCTCCAGCTCCGCTCGTGGGGCACCATGTAGTTGGGTACCTGTTCAAATTAACGAGATGGTCTTTCAGTGGGCAGCTGTCAGAGCTCATGCGACGCGTTGCGTCAGCGTCCCCGTGTCGGCTCCTCGGTTGTCTCTGCCAGAGCCTGTGGAGGTCTGAGCACTGCCCAGGCTGCGCCAGTGGCACTTGGCCACCACCACCAGCGAAGCTTTCAGATGAACTTCTTGCCACTGGTGTAAATAATAAGCGGGTTGGAATAACAAAAGGCAGTCAGAGCACTGCTGGTAAATGTCTGCTCAGAAGAGCCAGGCTTCACCAGGCACACACACCCTGGCACCCAGGGAATGGCAGTGCCCAACTGTCCAACAGAGCAGAGCTAATACTGAGGGTCAAACAGCACCGAGGGAAATCCACTGCCCTGTGGCCTCATATGACATTAGAAACATTTCTTCTCAAATTCTCAGTTTTTATAATAAAGTTGCTTCCCAGAGAGAACTCCAGAGCCACGCCAGCAAAGGCAGGCAGAGCGCACAGCGCGGGACCGATGCTGCCCGATGTACAAGCATTGAGTGAAGCGTGCAACTGAGGCCATACCTGAGATGGTAGTGGAGTGTAAGGAGACGTTATGGGAAAGGGATGGTTCATCATTAATGGCTGGTCCTCCATGCTGATCTGTTTTGCACCTATGTTCACCAGAGGGATGAAAACAAACCATGTCAGCCACATCTTAAGGAAGAAAAATACTCTGTGATTTTGTTAAATCTGAAGTCGGCACATTGAAGTCAGAATTGCAGAACGGCAAGGATTGGCAGGGCCCTCTGGAGATGCTCTGGTGTCCCCCCTGCTCCATCCAGCAGGGGCACCCAGAGCAGGGGCCCAGCAGCGCAGGGTCCAGCCGGGGTGGGAATCTCTCCAGAGAAGGAGACTCCACAGCCTCTCTGGGCAGCCTGGACCAGGCTCCCACACCCTCACACCAAAGAACTTTCTCCTCCTTTTCAGATGGGTCTGACAAATCCATACAACCTGACTTTGAACAAGCAGAGGGTTAAGATGCCCTCTGGCACCATCTGGGACAGGATTCCCAGCAGTCTGTCCTGCTGGGCTCTCCATTGCCCCCAGGGAAATGTTGCCCAGCCATTCCCAGTGGTGGGTACACCCACGATACCCTCCCCAGGCACTGCCATGCCCCTGCCTCCCACCAACCCTGCCTGGCACGAGGGGCTTCCTGGAGAGCTACAAGCTGGAAACCCCTTCCTCCCAGCTCTTCCCCCGCAGCAGGTACCCCCTGTCCATCCCAAATCACTTCTGCTCTTCCCTGTATTCCAAACCTACAGCCAGCAAACAAATGAATTTTTTTGCCTGTCCCCTGAGCCATTTGTTTGGCTCTCACTACCCAGAACTGGCAGGGACCAGCCCACCTGCACCTTCCTCCCGGGCTCCCTCTCAGCACCCAGACACGGCTCTCCCGCAGACACAGCCTCTTCAGGTCCTCCAGACGAGCTGCGCCTGAGCCCTGCCTTTTGCCTCCTCAAAAGACTGCAGGACTGTTCCCGAAAAGCAGCCTCCAGTCCTCATCTGCTTACAATGAGACATATTTATGCCCTTTTACACAGGGAATTTGAGATGCTTTACCTTTTTTAGCTCCTTCTGGCACTATTCTGTACACTTTATAGGGATCTGAGATGTCCAGCTGGCTTCTCTCCACCAGTTCTTCAAAGTCATTGCTCTTGTTCAAAGCACACCTTAATCTTGTCTTCCAGGTAGGGGGATCTGGTTTATCAATGCCCTCTCTGAACTTGCCTTTAAATAGAGCCCAAGCCTGGAAACATTTCAGATAATCAAAAGAAGAAGAGAAAAAAAAAAAAAAGGGGGGGGGGGGGGGGCAAAAGAAAGAAAAAAGAAAAAGAATCAACTACAAGGTACAAGTCCACAATGCTTGAAGCAGCACATATATGTGTGTGTGCTTTTACATGCATGAATTTACTCCCTAGAGGTTTAGGCTGAGAAAAAAAAGAAGCACGGTAAGGTAGGAAAAACATTTTAGCAGACACAAGAAAGAGGAGAAAATGATCCAAGACGAAAGCGGCAACAGACGTGCCGCAGTCCCACGAGCTTTCATCCCCGTGAGGAGGAGAGGGAAAGGGCAGGTGGCCTCGTCCCACAAGCACAGGGGACACCAAGGCACAGCCAGGGGCCACCCAGCAGAGGACAGGGTGGCCAGGGGCCACCGCAGAGCCTCTGAGCATCCCTCCTGTGTCCCACAGCCCCACGCCCGGGGTGAGCTCTACCTTGAAGAGGGCGGCATCCTCCTCACGGTTGTAGTCCTGCTTGCCGGCGTGCTTCCAGGGGATGCGGAAGATGCTCTTCTCGTCGTTCTCCCACACCAGCCCCGGGTACTTGCCGCTGTCTATCTGGTCGATCAGCCACTGGCGGAGTTTCCCGTTGCCACAGCTCACCGAGTTCATCCCGCACTCGCCCGGCTCCAAGTTCATGCCACTCGTGTCAGGGATCGGGCGGGGGGTTTTGGGTGCCTCACTGAGCCCACCTCTCCAATCACACCCAAGCACCGGCTCCCGGGGGGGGCTGCAGAGGAGGGGGATGGGGCAGGACGGGGGAGAGGAAAACCCACAGGTCAGGCACCAGCTGAAGCCCCACGTAGAGCCCCAGCAGCATTCCCCGGGGCCACACGTACCACGCCGAACGGCAGCTGCAGCGTGCAGGGGGTCCTGGGGGCCCCGGGAAACACGGTACAGAGCCTCAGGAGCCCGGGCACAGCCCCCCACAGCCCTCCCCAGGTGCTGCTCACACTGCCGGCTCAGACAGACTTCCCCCTGTCCCGACACTGCTTTGCATGAACGCAGACGGCTTGTTCAGATTTCACTGCAAAGTGGCTGGAGGCACAAGCCCCTTGTCCTGCTCGGAGTCCAGCTGCTTTATTTATTTTTTTTCTAACTTTTTAACCAAAAAAATAAAGAAAAAAATGGCATACGAAATGGATTTTCATGCAAGAGTGCACACGTGTGGTGTTAGCCACGTGCGCACGATTTGTAGGGCTTCACACGCCCGTACGATCTATACGGCATCCAGCTAGAACATCCAGCGAACGTTCACAGCTCACTTAAGCAAGACACATCTGAACAACTTCTGTCCTACACGTACCCGCCCCTCCAGCCGCTTCCAACGCACACGCAGAGCAACATCCCAACCTATACACTGCAAATACTTAGAGGTGTAAAGACACCAACCTACAGAGCCTGGCACGGAAGCTCTCAGACAGACACACAGAGCCCTGGCTAGGCACCAGGAGCGGTGATGGACGCCCACTGGAAAGGCCCTAATGTGAGGCCACCAACACCAGTAACAGGGACCTGGCATCAGGTTTGTCTCCCTGATCTGTAAAATTGTTTGAATGTCCCCAGAAGCTTAGTTTGGTTGGGTTTGTTCCTTTCATTGCACCAAACAAATAGCTGCATCTAATAGATGTGGTGCTGAGGGACGTGGTTCAGAGGTGCCCTGGCAGTGCTGGGGGAACAGTTGGGCTTGGTGATCTTCAAGGTCTCTTACAACCAAAAGGATTCTATTACTCTAATAAAAACAATCACCCTCAGCACCCACCGTTTTTCCTTCCAGACACGGGGAGACTTTCAGACATCCTTAGCAGACAGGTGCCCACTACTGTGGCCATCGGGGCAGCTCTGCACCCCTCACACCCCTCCTCAAGTGGCAGCATCCCCCCCCAGAAAACAAACCCAGTCCACCAGCTTCTCCCCCTGGCACAAGGAGAGGCCAGGGCCATGGGTCACAGAATCACACAGAATCCCAACAGGGTACGGAATGGAAGGGCCCTCTGGAGATGCCCTGGTGCCACCCCAGCTGCATCCAGCAGGGTCACCCAGAGCAGGGGCCCAGCAGCGCAGGGTCCAGCCGGGGTGGGAATCTCTCCAGAGAAGGAGACTCCACAGCCTCTCTGGGCAGCCTGGAACAGAGCAGACCCCACACTGGAGCCCATACAAAGACCCCAAAAAAGTCTTTTCTCCCCCTTAGAGCATGAAGCGGATCCCCCAGAGCCATTCCCGCGACCCTGCCCAGGCGGGAGGGAACCAGCAGCCCCGGGGAGCAGGTAAC